>JAPSGF010000004.1:3565820-3959742 GCA_035772895.1 Perdix hodgsoniae
CCCCCCCCCCCCCCCCCCCCCCAACACAAGAAGAGCCTTGGGATATTGTCTACTTGCTATCCCAGTCCAAGTTCTTCTTTTAAATTATAGTCTTCAAGCTGCATGCCACACTCTTCCCCCAGGAGCTTCATAGCAGTGTGGAGTATGTGAACTGCCCCAGGCCGACTTTATGTGTATGAATAGTTGGTTGTTAATAACATTAAGTATCTGTTCTTTCTCATTTTTTCATCCCTAAATTTTTGCCATGAAGTTACATCTTGACTGGATTTATGAAATGGCATTTAAAATTAAAATTTTCTGATGTTACTGCTCAGGGTTAGAGTGGTATATTGTGTGCACTACCAGTCACTGCCCAGCCTGGACCTGAGCACTTCTGAGGTGCAGCCCAGGGCTTATCCATGTGACTTGTGAGAGGTTTTTGAGATAAGAGAGCTGTGTGTTTGTATGGGAGAAGTTTTGGTAGGGATATTTTGCTGAAAGCAACATGCCCAAGAAATGTAGAGGAAGATGAACTGAGGCAGTTAACTAGATCACATGCATCAATATATGAGCATAAGTCAAAGCCTACGGTGAAATATTTTTATGTATACAAAAATCACTATTTGTTTCCTTCCTCTATCTGAGGCATAGATAGTGTTCTTCAAGCCCATCAGCATCTTCAGCTTGCCATATGGATGACTACAAGGAACATGTTACAGAGATAAATATGTATAGATAGAAATGCTGTATTGCTTTGGCATGATTAGAGCTAATCACCACTCTTCTTTGACCAGGTAGTGACTGATTCCCCAGCTTCCTTGTTGCACAAGGACCTTGATCTAAATGCTTCCCTTGCTATGTCTGAAGACGTATTCTGCTTGTTGGTTTATGTGGTAGGAATATTTATAGATTTCATTAGGTGATGCTCCTAATCAGAAAGAAACAAAGTCTTTGAATAAGCTCAGAAGTATATCCTTGAGGGTTTTCTAATGCATAATTTGCAGCATTTAATATTTTTTTAATTTTTAGTAAATTTTCTCATAAAGTCCTAAAGATAATTGTGCAGCTTTCCACATTACGTTTCTTTGTCCAGAAGAATGAGATTCTAAAGTGTAAGTCATGAGTTGGTGCTGTTAAATGAGTGCATTTGCTTGTATTCATTTTTAACCAAGTTCTGTGACTACAATTAAGATCTTTACTTCTTTTAGAGAAGGGAGGTGATATTTTTCCAATAGCATGATAAATGCTAGTTATTCATTCTTTCATTGTAACTCCGAGAAAGTGTTATGTTGTCCTCTCATTCACAGAGGTGACTTTGCATAGAGAGGTGGCTGTAAAAAAACTGTTAAATGAAGCATGTTATATAGCCTTCTAGGCATCTCAGATTTACAAAAGCTACAATAAGATAAAATTTAAAATTTATAAAAATCACAGAAACTGTCTTTTACTTGTTCTTCACAGCTGTCTGTGCATAGGATGAAAAAAATGGCTGTGGCTGTTCTAATTAAATGTGTTTTTGTTAAGACAGAGGTGAATACACGTGTTTCAGATGTATGTGTTTCTGATGTTTAGAAAAATGGAAACTAGATAACAATATTTTTTCATAATATTTATGCAATAAATCAATAAAAGTAGAAATAAATAACAGTACATCGTTTTAAATGCTATAATGTTTGGTCTCCCAGAGAGACCAATTTATTAGTTCACCCATTTATTAGTTCAGCATAACTAATAAGTCTTCTAATTTTGATAATTTTTCATTTTTAAATAGCCTCATTTAGAGCTCAAGTTTATATTTTCATCTAAATATCTCCGAAATGTTTAAATAGAAATTTGAATCTAAATATGAGCTTAATCTGTAAATCTGTTTCTACAAGTATGCGTGTATCTAAATACATTTTGTAAGATTATATGAAATTGTTTTTGTACACAGTACTTTGGATACTAGGACCCAAAATGCTATTACAAGGCTGACTCTGCTCAGCCCTTTTGTGTTTAATTTCTGAGGTATAATATACATTTAAGTAATCTTATTTACCTCTTTTGTCACATAGTGATAGATAGAAAATAGCACTCAACAGGTAAGAAGGATCTAACATTCTTTTAACAAAAGAAATCCTTATATAATGGAGTTAATTGTACACTCAGTAACGTGTCTGTTCATTTCATAAGAAAAACTAGAAGCTGCAATTCTGTTGATTTTTGGCAAGAAAGACACAAATATAAGCATCTGTAGTAATATTTTTTATAAACTTAATAGCATGAAATGCTTAAATTGTAATATTTTATTTCTAAATGTAGTGAACCTTTTATAAAAACATTTTCTGGTATGTTCCGTTAGTTGATAAGTAATTTACACTCTTGGATGAACATATCTGTCTTTTGAGGTTTCAGCTATGCTGAACCCTGGTGCTTTCCAAGAAACGCTCATTAATTTCCACTCAAAGTAAACAGTAAGTAATAATCCTTCCTGATTTATTTATTTCTTAAAATAATTTACAAAAAGAATATGCAATTGTTGGAAAGCACTGATGCGATATGTATGTGCATGCACACATACTCATTGTTCCCTGTTCACATAATTCACATAAATTGACCCTTTTTACTTGGTATTTAATAACTTCAGTCTAATTCTTTTAATCTCTCTCCAGTATTACATCTCTGAACATAATCAGCTGTAATTCCATCTTAGAGGTTATATGTATATTATCTGTATTAATTTTCTGTTCAAGTGAGCCATTCTCTAAGTACTCATGTTGGATATGTAAGGGTTTTAAAGAAATAATTAGGAAAGATTTATTGTAGGCTTTTTCTGGATAGGCCGTTGCCCTGCCTGTATCATTACAGTGGTGAATTATATGACACATCTGTTACACAGTTCATTTATTTTCTCTGAATATCTCCCCAGGAAATGAACTATGTGTGTAAAGAGTGTGTTGTTTTGTCTGTCTGTTAGTTTTGAACTGCTGAGAATTCAAGCTAGTGAAAGCATATCCCACAGTGGAATGGTGAATGAGAAATCTCCAGAATTTTCCTCTTGTCTGAGTAGCTGTAAGAAAACATTGTCTCCTTCCTTCCTTATGGAAAGTGCTGTTTCTTCTAATAAACGTAGCTTGTCCACCACAGTCATCAGCAAGGAGATGGAGAATAGTCATTTATTACTGTAACTAGAGCTTGGTTCTAGACCTGTAGATTTGTAAGCCTCTTGAAGAGTCTTAGAACCAGGAGGGAGGAATGAAGATCTTGAATGTGACTTCTTGTCCTGTTCTTTTTCCCCACTTTAGCACTGCTGGGTATGTTGGTGATACTCTGCAGTTCTTTCGGTTACCTAGTTAATCCAGTAGGATGCTATTAGGTGCAGAAATAAAGCTAATATAATAAGGATTACAGTTCAAAATCTCACTTTGACTCTAGGTGAACTGATACGTTCCCCATTAAATTATATTCTGAAATATTTGAGGTGATTTAAAAAAGTGATTTAAAAAAAATAATATTAAAGATATCTTAATTTTCTTGATTCATACAATAGGGAATGTGGCATCCTAGGTTAATTAGAACTTTCCAAGGAATATTATACCTCATCAATATTTTATCAATTATGTTAAGTATTAAGATAAGGACGCTAGAAAGGGAAGTGCTCACATTATCCATACTGTCAATAGTGAATTATAGTTCAAACTCAAGTCTTTTTCCAGTTTAATGTCTATTTCAACTTCAATAGAAAAATCTTTTTCAGTCTTGCCCATACAAATGGCAAATATGTAGTTACTGACAGTACTTGTAGTCTTTACACTGCATGATCAAGTAGATATATAATTTTGTACTTTATTTTTGCTCAATCTAAACGTTCTGAAATATGTTCTGAAATAGTATGTAAGAGCTGTGAGGGGCTGGAGAATCAAAACAAGGAGGAAGTATGGAAATTTCCCATTACTCCTTGATTTGAAAGGATAAAGAAGACTGCAAATGGGTTTATCAGGATGTATTGTAGTTCATAAAGGATTCTTAGTTCTTAGGATTACTTGCAAACCTGGGTTACAGGAGACTCCCCAAGTAATAAAGGCTGACCACTCATTTAACTTCTCTATTCTGAAATAGTGGAAACCTCTGCCTTTGCTTTCTGTTTGTTTACTCTGTGGTTGTCTATTCTCATGCATATTTTTGAGAAGTTGTTCCTCTGTACCTGTATTCCAGGAAGGCACCAAAATCTTATGGAAGTTCTTTGGGCTGATGGTGGACTGTGTGGGTAGTAAATAGTGACGTGAAGTGGCAAAGGCATGTAGAAAACTTTTTTGAAAGGGCAAATAAGTTTTAGTCTTCTGCTGGCCAGAGTCTTGCAAGCAGAAATGGAAGTCTCTTATATTTCAACAGATGACAGTGCAATAAACCACCAGTATTAATTGGGTAACATATTTCTTGTTTTAAAAGCTCCTTAGATGAGCAGGTTTTCAGCTGATGTAAAAGAGGTGCCAGTGAAGACCTAGCATATTTATGGATGCCTCTTTTGGCTCAATTTTTATACCCCCTTGGTATTCATATAAACACAAGGCATGGAAACATTGCTTGATAGGAATACCAAATGCACATTTACTTATTTATTTTTTCTCCAAGCACACATGCAGAGTTGTGTTATTTTACTCTGGACCTTTTGGAAAGAATGTTGCGTTACTGCTGGGATCACTACTATTGTTCCCAGCTTAGCCAAAGCTTCTCTGTGTATAACAGTTGTGCATAACTCCCTTGTAATGTGCCACAGTTTATTGGTGCTTGAACTGAGATTAGAGGACTTTGTCCCCTGCATAGGAATGCTATGAAGCATGCTAAATTTCCCTACTGTGAAACAAAAACCAGGAGATTCTTAGCCTACAGGTGTAAATAGGAATTAAATCTGCTATGTTCTTAGTATAATGCTCCATGTTTTCCTGCTTTGTGCCTCATCAGTATGTCTCTCTTTGCCATAATGTCTCTTACATCTCACAGAAGTTTTACTTTCTGCTTTATCCAAGTGTTATGCAAAACTATATTGAGAATTGATTTTTGATATCAAGTACCTCTAAGAAAAAATGGATTACAGGTAAGTCTGAAATACTGTAGTTTATTAAAATATGTAACTTGTTAGAAATCTGCTACGTTTCTCAGCCTTGTTTTCACTCTATACATTTTTGTTGTTGATTTTGAAGGGACCACTTGTACTCAAGTGTTCGAGAAAGATCCTGATGTTAGAATAAGACATTGCCAGGCAACATAAGTACATTTCCCTACTCCCATCTCCCTCCAGCAGACAGTTCAGTCAAAGTGGTCTTTATTTTTTTTTAAGCTCCAGATGAAGCTTTTGTACCTTGTTTACCAGTGGTAGGCCTTTGGAGAGATTTTGGTAAAACCCTGTTGTCACTGTCTGATGAACGGAGATCTGCTTTTCTTCAGCTGACAGTGAGTAATTTTTACCAGCTTTCCTAGGAGATATTTCATTTACGAGTAATGTTGTGGAGTATTTTTAAATGTTGATGCTAAGTAGGTGGGAGACAGTGGTATTAGTTTGTGAGTAAGTCTGACAACTCTGAAATCACTCAGTTCTGGGATGTCAGAATTACCATGCTTTCCTGACTATTTCAGTATAATTCTGATGAGATTTCTACTTTATTACTTATATGACACTGTGTCCCTAAGCTTTAGATTAAGAGTAATTGATGTTTATAGGAATAGAAGTACATTTAAGCATGAATGTTTACAACATCACGTAGGTAACAGATTATATTTGCTGCTTCATTGCTCCTGCACCAACTACAGTTTTTTCTACCGCTGAGGACAGGAGACTTTAGCCTGCTAAGATCTATGTTGCACTCAAAGTATGTCTTCAGGGTTTAAAATGGTAATACTTGCCATAAAACAATCCCCAAGACTGTGTCCAAATTGTGGCTCCATTTCTTGACCCTAGCTAAAGGTTTTATTTTCATTTCTCAAATTCCCATTTCATATCAGGTGCAAAAATAAAACTAAAGGAAATATTTTCTCTGTAAATGAAATATAAGGTACCATTTTTTAATAGCTGAAAAAAAAAACCCATAAAATTATAATTTCAGAGGAAACTTGCTGAATTTGCACATTTTTCTTCTAATCTTTAATTTCTGCAATTGTACTTATTAGAAGATAATACTGTGATATTTTTAAGTAGTGGAATTCCATGCATCTTTCCAGTCCTGACAAAGGATGACAGATAGGATTTATAGGTTCAGTTAGCTTGGATGATCTTAGTTCCAAAACTTTTCCAGATGTCTCCATCAGAGTCGTGTGAATAATTAATATCTTTGTTTCACGACAGTTCCAAACAATAAAAAAGAACCATTTCCATTCAACGCAAAAGGACATTTAAAAAATCTTTTTGCTAAATAAGAACTGTTTCTGGTAAAATGAAGCATTTCAGGTAAAAGGAATACATTTAATTAAAATTTTGAATATTTTTGTTTCTGACTTAAAATGAAAACAGGAGAACATGGGGGAAAAAAAGGTCCTAGTTTTCACTGAAGTTTAGGTCTCTTTCACAATGTTGAGGAGGAGTAGGTTGAGTGATGAAAACTAAGGTAGCTAAGAGAGATACATATTCCCTGCTAGAATTCAACCTTTATTTATTTGTTTATTTTTATTTAATGAAATTTAACAAGTTCAGAGCCTTTTAGGCTTGTCAACCTGCTGCTTACCAATATAAATATTTTACCAGACTGCTTCCAACCAGGTCCAATTTTAGTGCAATGTCTTAGCAGTAGTATAGGAACTTCAGGATGAGGTGGTTGTGCTGAGAGCAATGCACATGTTTTGTGTTCAGATAGAAGTCTGGTCTATTCAACAAGTTTCTTTTGGTTGCCTGAGGCTTAGCAGGCACTGAAAGATTCCTTGGATTTGTTATCTGTTGAAGAAGAGTGTGCAAAAAAGGAGCTTTAAGTGAATGATGTGTTTTCTGGGAACATGCCGCTTGCTAACTTATTAGGTTTCCCTGGACAAGAAAATGAATATAAATGGCCAGCTACATTCCAGTGTCTTGATTTCCTTGTAATGTATTCCTTTGCTCTGTCATATGGTGACACTCCCACACAGCTGCTAAAATGCTTTTGTTGTTGTAGTGGTTAAAGGAAATTGCTGCAATTAATTTTGCTGTCTTTCTTCTCTTTGATGTGTCATTACAATTTCTTGGATAATTTTTTCAGAGATTGGGTTCTGTTCAAAACCAGTCATGGAGGGACAAAAAAGTATAGGAGGGGAAAGCATTTGAGCCCTATTTATGTATGCTTGTGTTTCTGTTTTGGTGTAGGTATAACAACATAAGGAACACAAAGCGATACATGTGTTGTTTCTGTTACCCACATACAAGTGCAATAGGCAAAAAATATGACTTCTCTGAAACTGGACAATCTGAAGAAATAAAATGGACGCAGGTGCCTCAGTTGAGCTAGTTTTATTTCCTAATGATTATAAAGAATGACCAGACCATGAACTCTGAGGCTATGCTTCATTTCTTGGGTACAGCACATTATGTTCTGAGCAGTTTCTATTTGTAGTCTTGAAGCTGTTCTAATCTTCAAGTTCTGTATAGACTTGACAGTTTTTCCTTCTTTTCCTTGAGTTGCCAAATAATCCACTTTTCTGCTAGTCCCAGATGCTTTTGAAATGAATGTAATCAGTTCAGTAGTAAGTACTGTATACAGATTCTGGGATGAAATAGACTGTGGAACAGAAAACGTGGTGGGTTTTTTTTTTTATGAATGAAGGAGAGAAGAAGGGAGCTCTCCCAATTTAATCACCTGAAAATTGTAGTCAAAATAGATGTTAAATGTACAACTGGTATTTATCAAACTTCCAGCTAGGGATAAAAATTGAAATTGAAACAGTGAAAATTTAATTCACAAAGAGTTTTTATTTTTTTTTTTTTTAATAAAAGTAAATGGAATATAGCATAGAAGATAGAAACAAGATTCTGGGCGTATTCAGAATCAAACAATCAACAAATTTAACAGTCATTACTTTCAGCTTCTAGTTGCTTCAAAAATAAATAATGCTAGTATAGAAGAATAGCTGATGGTGACTGTGTTACCTTGAAAGGATAATTTTATCTCTATCCAAACTGCTTTAGGAAGAGTAGTAACAGCCTTCAGGTCCCTCATGTTGCCCTTCTAATCAGTGGAACAGAAAGAATCAAAAACAGAACAAAGAACATATTTTTATTCCCTAGTATTTGTGGAGAACCTGAGGTACAGAGAATTTAAAGCTAGCTGCCTGTATTTAAACTGAGTCTTTAGACTCACTTTAACCAACTCTCATTCACTTGGCACTCCTACCTTGACACCTGTCAGCCACCAGCACCTGTAGCATACCTGCGCTGCCTTTGTCTGCTGTGAGGGTTTTCACAAACTATTCGTGAGCCAGGGCCACAGCAAATACCATTAGCAAACTAGGATGTCTTACCATCTGATCTTTGTTTTTAAATACTTCTTACAATAACTGTGTATTGAAGCATGCAATGGTCATTTAGAGTACTGAGAAAGAGTCTACTCGTCTGCTTCATTTGGTCCCCCTCCAGTGATTATATGTTTTCTTAAAAACTTGATGAGTAATTGCTTAAGGAGAGCTTTTGTTCAAATGGTTATTCTTTATAATCACAAAACCACTTCTTATTTACAATTTATTGTGGTTGGACCACAGATGTACTTTAGTAAGGAGGTCTCCTGGATGCAGCTGGGCATGCAAAAAAATCTGAGTCATTCTGGACATGACCTCAAATCTTGGAGCAGGTTTACACCAGGGGTTCATCCAAGGTAGTGGTGTTCCTTGGCTGCCTGTTGCTTGCCTTTCATTGCTTCTCCTTGCTGCGTTATTTCATCCATTGGATGAGAACAGTTAAACCAATAGCATACACCAGGAGAGTGGCAGCCTAGTGGGGAGAGATGGGGAGCAGAACGAGGTGAAGAGGACAGCTTGTATTTATGAGTGTGTCTTGTGTTCATAAAAGTCATGCAGGAATGCATAGCCAGCCTCAAGGATTATTTTAGCTGGATCTGTTTTTGATGGGAAACATTTTGCATACTAGTGACCTCTCAAAAAGCATTATAAATTTAAAAAAACCAACCAACAAACACAAAAAGTCATCAAAACTACTTGCAATTGGTCTGAGTATTGGAGTATTGACAAAAACTTAGGATAATTAAATTAACTGTTGCAGAGGAAAAAAAAGATAGATATATTATTTATTTCTGCATAATTCAGTCAGCAACTAATAAATTTTGTGTAGCATCTTCTCTCACTGTTGTAGGGAAAGATTCAGAGGACATGATGCAAGCCTTCCCACGTAGTTGATGGTCTATCCTTGCACTTAATATCACTGGGACCAGGTTTCATTCTCCTATTTTCAGTATGCAGATAATGTCCTCTATTTTCTAATTTGCAAGTTTGGACTCCCTGAGAGAAAACACAGCTCTCAGTGATAAAGGAACCCATCTTACTGTTAAAGTGTAGTCTGAGTCTTAGACATTCAGGTTACAGCCTGGGCATGAATGATAGATAACATGCTTTAAATAATGAGTTTTGTAGTGCTGTAAGAAAATGTAAGAAAGTGAACATATTTGTTGCTCTTTTGAAGCGCTGCTTTTGGCATAGAAAATATATGCACATACCTCTCCTTGCTTTATAAAGACAGCATAATTAACTTTTGCTAGTAAAGTGGCAGACAGCCTTCACTAATAATAATCTTGTACTGCTATTGCTGTTATTGTTGTAATTATTATTATTATTAACAACTTTTAAATAGATTGCATAAATGGGGAAGGATTCTTAGGTCTAGGTAGTTCAAATACAGGTAGTTACCTTTCCTAGACTATAGAGCATGTTAAAACCAAGAAAGTTTTCATGCTTATTTAATGAACTGCAAACAGATTTTCTACTCATAACCTAAACAGTTTTCCCTTAACTCTAATTTGGTAGCACTTTATTTCCTGTACCTCTTTGAGGAAAGTTCAGTTTTTTTCTAATTTTTTCCCTTTTTGCTGTTGTGCAAGAAATAGATCTTGAACTTGAGTTCAAGGAGGCTTCTCCATCGCAAGGATTTTGTGTCTGAAAAGATTAGAGTGCGCACTAAGAGCCTGCCACCCCTCCATCCTAATCCTGCTGCATCCTGGATGAGGCACTTAACCTCTTTGTGTTCTGTCCATAAAATACATTTAATAATGTTTAATGGCTTTACTGTCCTTTGAAAATGCAAAGTGCTATGTGAGTGCTGATTACTTTTATTGTGTTCCCTGATGGAAGGCCTCAAAATGTTTGTGTTAACTGGTGGTGCTAATGCGTTTTCTGGAATAATCTTAGTTAACAGAGTGAAACAGTTGCAAAATAAAAGCACACAAAGAAAGTTGGGACGTTAAAACAATTAGCATTGCTGGCTACAGTGGTGCTCCCTTTCAGCCATGGCTGGAGGTAGGTTTTCAACTCTCTCCAGACTGTTTCCATGCAAGGGAGAGCCCAGGGAGGGAAGAACCTCAAGTTTTGAAGACATGGCCTGACCACCAGCTTGGGGCAGATTTTCCAAGGCAGTCAAACCCTACACATTCCTACAAAATGTTTGAAATGGTTCTCATTCATCTGAGAAATGCATTTTTGAATTGTCATAGTGTGGCATTTAAGAAGCAAATTGACCAGATTGACAAGCTGCTAGGAATGGGATCCCAAATAAACGTGACAAATGTAATGTCTGCAACATCCCAAACTCAGGCTTTGTTTATGGTTGTGAATTGTGATTGTTATTGTGCAGGAATTGGTTTAGAGCTACTCAAGTTTAAAGAGGGAAATGTATATTTGTATAAAAGTATATTTTTAAAAGGAACTGCAGTAATTAACTGCAGATGCTCTTTTCTCTGATCTCTTTTCATTTCTGACAGACTTTTTAGGTTTAGAAGTGACAACATATAAATTTGTATTGATATTTTGTTATATTATAATCACACAGGCAATGGAAATAGCGAATTATGAAAGAAACTACAAAGTGTGCTGCTTGCTTGGTGTTTGCCTTTCAGACTTTTCTCTCAGGAACACAGTGAAATTTAACTATTTTTTGTCTGTCTCTACCAACAGAAACAGAAGTAATTTTCCTTCAGAAAAATGAATAAACAAGACTATTTTTTAACAGAATATTTGAATCCATAATGTTGGATTTTAGAGCTTTTTGATCTTCAGACCTCAAAATGCATCTTGATTTAAAACATTAAGGCAATATGCCCATTCCATGCTTTATGTACTCTGAGGAAGGAGAACTTAACAAAAATTCATTATAATTTTGGCCTGCATGTCTGTGGAATAAAGTAGGAATAAGCAGTATTTTAAAAATAGCCTTGTGATAGCCTTGTGAATGCTGATATTGGTGGAAAATAGTGTTTATGATTCTCTGTCTTCATTCTTCTTGAACTATTATTTGCCCTGCTGTTGTTGTGTATGGATGGGCAAGGCTGTTGTATATGGTCGCAGTGCAAGTTTCAGTCACATTTCAGTAACAATAAGTGGTTTCACGGTGTAGTCTTAAGGGTTGGGGATTCTGAGCAATCCATGCAAGTTCAGACCAAAATGTCATATGCTGGATAAATGCATGGACATGGGCTCACTTCTCATCTTAGAGAGGCTGAGGACTGACATGGTGGCACTACAGCAAGCACAAATTTCTCATTTTGATTGAAGAATGATGGCTGAGCTGTTGATTTTTCAATGTCTTTTAGGTTGGAAGAAACAGATGCTGTTTTGCCATTTTCTGGGAGTTTCTTGAGAGCAGAACTCGCTGTAGGAATTATTTTTTTTTTTGTCTGTTTCATCTGTGCAGATATTTTTGCCAATATAAGCCCATCTTATTTTAATTGTTTTATTGAATGGTTGCTAGCTTTCTGGTAGCTGCTCTTGTCACTAATTACTGCTCTTGCCAATCTAATTAGTGCTTTGTTTCAAATGTGCCCTATTATACGATCATTGCATAGCTGGAATACTGTACTGAGCTGCATATAACAGCCTTTTTTGGTAGCTACTGCTTTTCAAAGCACTGCAATAAGATAGAAAAAGAGAAAGGTTCCTGTATGCAAGTATAAGACATGGAGTAAGAATGTTGTACGTTTTCAGGATGTTTTTGTAAACTATACTTTGCTCTATTTACTTTATTATAGAAGAGACTACAAAAAAAATCCTGTTGCTACCAAGTCAAAAACTATCCAGGCAAGCAAAATGGAGATTTAGAAAGAGAGAACATTTGAAAACTGATAGTTGAGGCAGCTATTGGTCAGCACGTAAGTTATCTGGGAGGAAAAAAAAAAAAAAAAAAGACTATTGGTGATAAAAATTGCAGATGATAATGAATTAAGGTGTTGAAGATGAGCCTGAGTTAAAAACTGTGCAGTCCTAGTTTCACTATCTCCAAAAGAGTATAGATGAACTGAAAAATATTCAGGGGATGGCATGAATTCAGCAATGAATAGGATAATTTCCATGTGAGGAATGACAGTGTCTCCCATTAAAATAATTAGATGTGCCAAATCAAAGTTACAGTGTTTTCAGTATTTTTTTTCCTATAACAATAGGAGATTATTATTTCCAGTGCTAATTTAGAGTATGAAACTTTTTACCAGAGAGTATTACTGTCAGAATATATAAAAAATCAGAAGTAGATTAAAAGTGTACATGTGTAAATGGGTTCAAAAAGTAGCTGGACAAACTTGGAGGAAGAAAATTTGGGGGTCATTAAATACAAAAAGACCATCGCTGGCGCTGAAAATCTCAGAGCTGCATACTACTTGAGCCTGAGAAATCTTTCTCTAGAAACATGACCTTATGTTTGTCCTGCTGTTTGTTCTGCCACAAGCATCTGGTATCAATTGCTGTTGAAAATTGGATACTTTGCTAGATGGACCTTTGATATTGCTTTAAAAGGTTTTTACTGCTTTTGATTTACTTTCTCTCAAAGCACTTGGAGTCAGAGTCATTCCTTATAGAAAAATGTTGTTTATTGTCTTGCAAAAATTGCTTGAAATTTATATTTCAGGTACTCATGGTAATTAAGACATGGTATAAGCATATGAATAAAATAAGATTATTGTTGTGGGAATAGAAGTAGTCTAGACACTGTATAATTGTCTCTTAAGAGTCTCAGTAGAAGCTGGAAAATACAGATAATTAAAAGATTTCCAAATGTTAGTAAATACCCAGTGGAGGATTTATTGTTGTAGGGTTAAATGTGCAGTCATCAAGTCTTAGAGAATATTAATTATTAGGGAAATTGTTTCTGACAAAATCAAATGCTACTTATTAAGTCAGAAGTCATTTAGATAAATTGTGAATTTATTAATTTCAAGATATCTGATTATTATTTTGCATATCATAGAATCATCGAATGATTTGTGTTGGAAGGGACCTTTAAGATCATTGAGTTCCAACCCCCTGCTGTAGGGAGGGATACTTCTCACTAGACCAGGTTGCTCAGAGCCCCATCCAGCATGGCCTTGAGTACTTACAGGAAGGGGACATTCAGAACCTCCCTGGGCAACCTGTTTCAGTGTCCCACTACGCTCACAGTACAGAATTTCTTCCTACTATTTAGTATAAATCTACCCTCTTCCAGTCTAAAACCATTTCCCCTTGTCCTGTCACTACATGCCCTTATAAAGAGTCCCTCCCCAGGTTTTCTGTAGGTACTGGAAGGCCACCATAAGGTTTCCTTGGAGTCTTCTTTTCTCCAGGCTGAATAGACTCATCTCCCTCAGCCTGTCGTTGTAGGGGAGGTGCACTGATCATCTTCGTGGCTTTCCTCTGGACCCTCTCCAATAACTCAACTTCCTTCTGTTGCGGGCTCCTGAACTGAATGCAGTACTCCAGGTGGTGTCTCACAAGAGCAGAGTAGAGGGGCAGAATCACCACCCTCAAACTCCAGGTCACCCATTCTTTCTACTGTGTATATTATTATAAATGTATGTTACAGTAACAATTGATGAAAACACTTTGAGCTTTGCTTGCTCACTACTGGGGGGGGGGGGGGGGGGGGGGAAGTCTTGTGCATTAAACTCTTCTCTGTTGTTGTCAGACTTGTATGTTTGATGATTGTGATAGTGGTGGTGGTGTTTTACCTCACACTCCTTCCAGCAGTCCTTGTGCTTCTTCATGGTGACCTGTGCTTTTCAGCAATGACTCAAATTCCCAGTTTACAAAGAGATTTGCTTTTGTCTGTGTTTATTTCCTTTTTTTAATTTCCTTTTTTTTTTAGTATTTTTATTTTTAGGATGGTGGAACAATATAGTTTTAGTTTCCCAACTCTAATTTCACCTCTAGAGACTCATGCTTACCAAAGAAGAACTTTTTATAGATTTTCTTCCATGAACCTCCTGCTTCTTCCATTATTGATTGGAAGAGAGATATCAGTGATAATATGTTACAAATATGGAACACCCTACTGCTTTATATTAGCAAGTATAATCAGTTTAGTTTCAGTTTCAGGTGGTTTTTTGTTTTTTTTTTGTTGGTGGGTGGTTTTTTTGTTTGTTTGTTTTTGTTGTTTTGTTTTATTTATTTATAACCTATATAATTGCCACCTCTTAGCTGAATACTCAGAACACCTTTCTGGCTTTTCAGAAGTTCAGATTTCCGCATATGTACAAGAGCTCATGGAACAATTATAGTGCTCTGTGTTGGCAGTCACTCAAAAGTACTGTTAATTTGTCTGTGACTTAAATAGGGATGGTCTAGACAAGGCTTTTAATCCACAAACTGTTTTGCTCCTGGCAAGCATAAGATGTGTGAATGGCTCTGTGATTTTTGGCCCCGCAAGGGTTTTCATATGTATAAAAACATCGTGGAATCAGATGTAGGTTATATATATAAACTGCAATTAATTTATCACCAGTGAAGTGAACATAAACACATAATTTTGGTAACGTTAAAGTGCAGGATGCTCTGAATGATGAAGTGAGTAATGATTTATTCATCATTTAATTTAACCTCTTGTAATATTGTTATGAATTATCTTGCTTGAACAAGAGTATGTCTTAAAAATAATAATTAAATCTTGATTAGCATTTTGAATGACAGCAAATTCATGGAACCTTATTATGTTGCTTAGATGATAACTATTTCTTTTGTCAACAACAGTCCCCTCATTTTTAGTCTGGCTTGGAGTTCATTTAAGTATGAACTTCTGTATGTTATGTCATTATCTTTTGTAATGCCTTTATATTTACACAGTGCAATCCTTTAACCCCCTTAACCTATTTGGCTTAAAGTGTAACAAAATTCCTGGTATTTCTCACTAGAGGGCATGTTTTTCAATGCTTTATCATTTTGACCTTTTTTTTTAATTAAAAAAAATCCATTCTGCCTAACTTCTCATCTTCCAAGAATGGTTACCAGAATCAGGTAGCACAGAGGTAATTTGACTAAATTCATTACCCTCTTGGAGTTTCCATGGAGTTTTATAAAGTTCCTTGTCTCTGTAGATGCAGCTTCATATTGGAAAAATTCTCCATTATTTCCAAATTCTCTTCAGAGTTGTTACTGTTAAATTTTATGTATAAGTCTAATATTCTTGGTTTAAAATTTCTCACATTGGTGGATTTTTTATCCTTTTTTGTTTTACTTTAATGAAGCTCCTGAGTGATCTATGTTGCTGACATTAGTAACCTGTTTATTATATTATTTCCCACGTGCCATCATGCCAACTTAACTACAATTTTTGCCTTTTCCTATGTCATCATGGAAAAAAAAAATGGCTAGGGTAAAGAAGTAAGCTGTATGGGGTTCTGGAAATACTTCACTGCTCTTCTTCATAATTAATTTAAAATATTTGAATTCAGTTAATCTGTTGTAGGTTTTTATGAAAATAAATACCTTGTTAAAGCCTGTTTCATCAAAACTGTTATTTTTATCAACTAAACTTATAATGAAAGCCATTAAGTCGATTTGATAAGATTTCTGTAAATAATAGTTGATGTGCATTATTATATTACAGATTTACACCTTCAGCAATCAAGGCTCTTGTGTTAGCTGTTTTATTATAGAGCCCAAAGATGTCAGACTGATGGATCGTTTAATCCTTTTAAATACAGACACATCATCAGTTTCTTTTTCATCCTAATTTTCTGAAACTTCACTAAAATAACAGTTAATATTCTGGATATCAAGAATGCTGTCCTAAAAGAATCAACCAACTTTTTAATGCAAAGTATTCATATTTAGTTACTTTAAACAGTTTTATCATCTCTATGAAATATTTTTCTATTCTCAGAGCAGGCTAACAAAATATCCCTTGTCTACTAAACAGGAGAGCTGATTTCTTTTTTACTCTAGTTTTTGTCCAAATCACTTAACCTCTGCAATCTGAAATTTTGTATGCAGGCCCAGGGAAAAACAGAGCTAATAAAAATCTGACTTGGAAAGGATTTGAGACAAGGCACAGTAAAAGCAAGATAGTCTGAAGAACTAATTAAAGGGAAGAAGGAGAATTATACTGAAAAAAGAACCTCCATGTCTAAAGATCTTTCCTATTCTTTACCATTCAGTGGCTCTGTAACATACAGCTTCTCTTGAGCTTGAAAGATATATAGCTTGTGTTCAGTTTCTTTCTTTGATTCTATTAAGTTTAACTACAAGATAAAAGGGCTACCGTTTTGCGTACTAAAGACGCGGCTAAACAAATGCTTGAAGTTCTAAGAGATTTGTTAGGTTCTGCTTGTTTTCTGCTATAGCACACAGCTGCCATCTTTCCCCAAAGATGCAGCTACATTTGAATGTCTGTTGATACTATCCTTAAGTTTTTTTTCATATGCTTTGAAGAATAATACAAGTTAAAGGTGAGTTTGTTCTTGCATATGGATTGAAACTAGGTTTAAGGTGTGACTAATTTTACTGGCAAACATTTTGGCATCCAGGATATTGTACCATGAGCAGAGTTCTATGATAAAATTAGCACAGCAGCAACAAACTCAGTCTTTCTGAAACAATAAAAAAAAAAAGTATGTTGCACAATATAATGCACAACCATGTGAAATGATGGCAGTATTGCTGACTGATATCCACTGACTGTTAACTTCAAATACTACACTGGTGTGCATGTCTCTGCGTTGCTTTGGTTCTCTTCAGTCTTACATAAAAGCATTGTATCACATGCTGTGATACCAAAGCAATACTTAGGAGGGAAAATAGTGTTGTTTGTTCTCCATATATAAACAACTATTTCTTTCTGCTAATAAAGTTGCTATTTTAAGTTTCAGTTTAACTGATTCAGGCTGTTTGGTGACTCAGGCAAATGCCATTCCACCACTGCAACATCTGAAGCTCATATTTTAGTATTATATGGAAAAATACAAGAAAAAAAGATACCTTCCCCCTTCCCCACTATTTAAAGAGAGTTACTGCCTTCATAAAAATAGCAGATAATGCAATTGTCTAAATCCATTCCCAGTGATTGATAGGTGAGTTTTATTTAGGAAACATCAGAGCTGTTTACATTTTTTTTTTTTTTGAGTGGTTATGTACGAGTGGACTGATCAGCTCCTAGGTGTTTTCATTAAAAATAATTGTACCATCAGCTGTTCTGAAAAAATATACTTTCAATGTTTTTGTGAGCTCTTTTTTTATTCCTTTCCTTCTTTTGTTATTTTAAAATCAATATTTCATAGCACAGATTTGACTTTGGAAATATATCTTCTTTTTAATTATTTTTTAATTATTTTTTATTATTTTTATTATTCAAGATATTTATTTATCTTGAAAAAGATTATACTTGAGAGCATGTCAGGTAAAAATTACTTTGCAATTGAGTCAATATATACTTCCAGTGAGAAGAAAACAGTAAATAAGAAACATTGCCATTTAATGGGATGATAAGGTAGTTTACTCTGTCACATGTATTCTGAAGACTAATATGAATCAATTGCACCTGTAAAACAAAGATCAAAAATACCTTTTACACATGACACTAAGTAAAGGATAAATAATATAATTTAAATGGAATTTCTACACATTTCAGTATTAGCAAGCTAATATGACTAAAGAAAGTTATTCAATTTCCACTTCAGATATATTTGGAATGAAAGTAATCTTGAAGAGTGGTATTCTCAAAGAAGGAATGATATCATCTGTTCAATGAAACCGGCACGTGAATGATTATTATTCTTGCGTATTTGCATTTTGCATTGCTACAAGCCACCTCATTTTACATTCTTTGTTTCTAGCACTGTTTAAATACAGATTAAGAGAAGTAATCTCCTTCCTCTAGGTGATATAACCCAATACATAAAGAAAATGCCTAATTGGAAAGTTTGAATTGTGCTGTGATAAGCATCTGTTTACTGATTAATTTGAAATGCTGTGTTAGGCCCTCTCCTCACTGCACTTGCAGTATGATGAATGGTTCACAAGTCAAACAGTATTTTGCTGGTATAAATGTTCTGGTATTAGTTGATCAGAGTTATCCTTTCATTTTTTTAAGAGGCATTTTCCCAGCATCATGATTTAGACAATATGAAACTGGTGTGGATGGCTGCTCCTTTTTAGCAGTGTGCCTGGCTTTCCGGACTCGTAGGAACAGATGTAGAGATGGTGGTGCTCAACTGGCTCTTGCCCAGCTCTTGGGATAGGATGCAGTCAGGGCACAACCATGGACTAGAAAATGTTAAATGTTTTGTAGACTGGAGACACAGTGGACCTAACACAAAACTCAACAAGGACATTTGAAGAGGACAAAATCTGTTTTATTGTTTTTATTCTTTGTTATCTAGCTCCAAGGTACTTTTTAAATCTGGTTCTCTGGATGATGTTGTTCCACTAACAAAAGTGGAATATTTTTACTGTCTCTTATTTATTCTTTCAGGATTTGTGGATTTAACACTCCATGATCAGGTCCATCTACTGGAATGTGCCTGGTTAGAGATACTGATGATCGGCTTAGTCTGGCGCTCCATGGAACACCCAGGAAAGCTTTTATTTGCACCTAATCTATTACTGGACAGGTCAGTTTGTGTATCGCTGTTAATTATTTAAGTAAATTAATGTGTTTCCACTGCAGTCGGATTAATTTTTAGTTTTTAGTCATCTCATTGATGCTACAATTTTATGGTATGTCATAAATTAAGCAGTATGGGACTGGAGAGGAACATTGGAAGAAAAACTCTAAAAATGATCTGATAACTTATCAGACAAGGAAAACATCTAAAAGTCACCTTTAGCTGGAAATACTTAATTTCAAAGGCAACTAAAAATTCTTCTTATAATCTGTAGTTTGTTGCCAAACTAGAGTAAATTCAATATAAATCTGTAACACTAATCACTTTAATCCATATAATTACTTCTACTTACCTTACCTAAAATCCTCATAGTCAGTATTAATTAGAACTGGTTTATTAAAGCAACCAGCCATAATTCTGGAAGAAAATCCTGATGGATCTATGTTATTATCTGCTGTATTTGAATTTGTTTTTTTTTTCTCCTGTCCACTAGAGTTAAATTTGTAACTTGCTGTCCTAAGTCAATCTTTTTTAGACAGTCTTACTGATATGCTTTTAGATGTTTCTAAGTGAGAGATAAAAATATATATCTCTGCCATACAACATCCTGGAATTTAGCTGGCAGTCTTCGCAAAATCAAAGCAGGAATTCTAGTTGTCTCCATTCAAATTCAAGTCATAAAAATTTCAGCCTTGAGAAAGAGTTTTGAACAATGAGCAAGGGATTTGGCAGAAGACTGTGGCAAGGCTGGTTAGTTACGATGGAAGAGTGATCTTAGCTATTGCTAGTGCAAGTTCAATATAATTAATATGAAGCTTCAAACACAACACTTGGCCTCTGCCTCTCTGATCTTTAGGTGTCAGGCATCCTGTCTGATTTGTCATCTCTCTCATTTTTCCCATTTGGGACTATCTTGTATCTGACAGATTCTTTTGGTCTGATAGATTGTCATTTGTATACATTTGTATGTAAAGCTCAGGTCACTTCAAGTTTTATTACAGCAACGTTTTCCATCTTGGCTAGATGAATACAGTCTTGCCTGGCTCATATCTGTCTGAAACTCTATAAAAATACCATTCCTTCCTTGCCTTTTTTTTTAGCAAATCTAATTTATGCTCTTCCAGTTTACTCCTCCTACTTGGATTATATGAAACATCCGCTTGTCTTTTCTCTGAAGATATCTTAAAGAGGTTTTCTTTTCCCATTCTGTGACATTCTACTTTTGTTACGTTTTTCATATAAGTGTATCTATTGTTTTCTTATGTAACTATTCACAAGAGAAAGATTCCTTGAAAATATCTGTAAAGTAGCTGTTACCCACTTTAAGCCTCTTCTTGAAATTTTGCTTTGCCTTGTAAAAAAAAAAAAAAAAAAGCAAAAAAAAAAAGCATAACAATTAAGCTGTCAGTATGTTTATACGAACTGCTTTCTGTATGGTTGAGTATCATCACATTATCCCTTTCTGTTCCCACTCTGCCTTGTAATTAGAGAGGACATTCTATGAGGTAATGCACTCTTTCTTATTCAGTTAATACATTGCCTAAACACTTGAGTCAGTTCAAGATCAGGACTTTTAGCAGTCTGCCAGTCACTTATAGTTAGAATATTTTGATAGTGTACAACTGATGCTATTAAAGTGGTTCAAATGACAATAATTACAGATTAGAAAATTAACTCCAATTAGGAACTAAAATAGTGCATTCGCAGAGCTTACATGTAATGTGCAGTACTAAAAACTAAAAGGAACCCAGGATACATGCAAATGTTTTTATATGCAGTTTGTGAAAGTTAGCGTCATGTATGAGGCAAATCTAGGAGTGAAGACTTAAGTTTGCAATGGGATGAACCAGATGTTTCCTGTCTGGAGGGTTCCCAAGAAGCTAGACCTTAAAAATGTCATCAGATCAGGGCTGAAATTTCTCAGGACTGACAATAGGCTGTTTGTAACTTTGAGGAAAATGTAATGTTTCTTCAGGAATAAGGAGGAGTCATATATTATTATATTTTTAAAGTATTTGCTACATGGAAATATCACACAGATCAGAGATTGTTTTGAAACATAATTCTAAAGAAACTCATGGTAGAAATAGCTAAATTGCTAACGGAAGTGGATGATGTTTCGCCTGAATCATCCTTGGTACCAGCAAAATGGGAAATACAACGATGCTTTTTAAAAGTTGATGGAATTTCAGCTCAGTAAGCCTGCCGACCATTACAGGGAACTGATAGGTTGCAGTCTAAAAAAGAGAACTGGCTGAGGATTGAATAAACATGACATAGTGGTAAAAAGTCACTGAAAGTTTTGCAGGGAGAAGCTATGTATCATAGCTATAAGGAAGCTCTTTCCAGAAATTACTAAGCAGATGGACAAGGAAGATATTCCAAAAGGTATTAAACAAGATCCAAATGTAAACTGATACATATAGAAAGAGAATAACCCTAACCTTCACACGCTGCACCCTGAGTTGATCTTTCCATCTTACTGTTGCAATAGTCAGTTTTACAGAACAGAAATTCTTTGCTCACTAGCAGCTGAAAAGTAAATATACTGCAGCTCCCCTCAAAGAAATCATTACAACAGGAAAACAAACCAAAAAACATGGCAAATTACCAGAACCTTGGTATTCCATTGTGTAAATCTGTACTCTTCTGATTTTCCTTATCTTAAGATGGAATATGCTAAAAACAGACAAGGTACCAGTGAGACTGCATAGGTAATCAGACACAGATAAGCTCTGAAACAAAGGATAGCTAAGTAGACTGACTTATCTGTCTGTGAAGCTCAGTTGAAGAAGGAAAGTGAAGTAGAGATAATAAGAATTGTATGAAGCCATGAGCAAGTTGAGAAAAAGGATGGTAATCCACATGTTGCCTCTTCGAATCTACCACTGGAGGTGATCACTTGAAATTAGCCGTTTTACATGTCTGTATACTTAGCTCAGGAATAAATATACATTTGAACCAAGCCTGCTGTTTGCATTTTATGTTCTAATGATTTTTTTTATAATTATGGGAAAAATTTCTAGCAAAAATTATTCTACAGTGCTAAAAAAAACAACAAACCTCAGCTAAATGTCTTCAGTATTTTCAGTTTCTAACAGGTTGTGTCTTTCTATGGACAAATCTAGTTGTCAATTTTTTTATTTGGAAACTCTTCATATCCTCTTCCAGAATTTGATGATTTTTTGTTCTCTTTCTCATCTGAAAGAAATTAAAGTCTTTTCACTTTACTGATCATTATGTTGATCAGTGGCCAGGCAACAATGTATCTCTTCAAGCTGCAGATAGCATGAATATCATAAAACCTTGGATCTTTCTCTATGTGAATCTGCAGCAGATTTAATGTTACTTTCATAGGTTTCATGGAATATTTCATGTGCTGAGAAATTCCTCATAAAATCTGAGAAGAGTGTCAAGTTTTCTGTGCAAGTAGCACATCAGAAAGATGAATAGTTGATTACAGTAGAAAAGTCAGGATGAACTTGCAGTGTGTTTTGCCACTTCCTCACCTAAAATGTTCCTTCTGCCTCAGGAAATCATGCTTTTAGTCAGTTTGCCATTTAAGTAAATGGACAACTGTATCTATTTATCTATCTATTTATTTATTTATTTTGCATTGTGTGGCTACAAATGCATTAGTTATCTTTGGCTTACTACTGGAAAAATGGAAGCAAAGTGGACAGAGATGCTTGATTCAGAACACTTCATTAGTGACCTACTGCTGTTATTGTTTCATAGAAAAAGACACATGCAGAAAAGATATCAAAAATTGCCCTTCAAAAAGCATTTGAAAAAATTACTTGTGTTTTATTTTACTTACATCTTTTTCTCAACACATTCTGTGCTGGAAACCAAACTCAATCATCCTGTCATCAGACTGCTTACCTAATAGAGCTCATTTTATCAACGTATAGGCAGTTATGGAATCTCTGGAATTAATTTAATTTCTCCCTCACCTTTTACATTATGGTTGGATTTTGAGATGTGTTGCTGTATTGTAGATCCAAAAAATGTAAGTACATATATATTCCAAGATACATAATTAATTACAAAAAATGCAAAAAGAATCAGTTGTGGTTACTATAAATGCAAATCCCTTCTGGATCATGGAAAAAAATCTGAAGACTACTTTTTTTTTGTAGATTTTGTGATTTAGAAAACCTAGGCTTATTTTAGGAAGGACCCTTCCAGAGTTCAGGGAAGTGCAGAGTAATTATCAAAGTGATAAACTCTTAAAAATATATCTATACACAACACTCAACAACAACAACAAAAGCTTCCATGATATCATGATCTTTGCAGTTTTAAGTCTTTAGAAAAAGAGATTCCCTCTGTGGTTTTGTAGACTCAAAAGTTTTCAGAAAGAACAAAATCATTTTAGTATTTAAGATAGCTCCTATTTCCTACATAACTTCTAATACTGCTTTTTCATCCAGTCACTCTGACCTTGGAAGTTCAGTCTCTAGGTCTAGGTCATGCCAAATAGTAATGCTGATCTTTCCAAAAGGAAACTTTCTTACCAATTTTGATATAGAGAGAATTTTGAAGTATTTTTGGCTTTAAGGTATTTCAGAGTGAGATCTTCCTGTCAATCAATATAGCATTTTTTAGACAATTATTGTAATTTTACTGATCTAAATGTTATGAACTGCTAAAAATAATAATAAACATTAATGTTCTTATAATTACTATAACAGTGGTTTTGAGATTTTTTCCTGTCTTACTTGTGGGTTTATTTAACATCACTCTTTATCTGCAATAATATTGAAAATGATGACTCAGTATTTAATTGTCTACATGTTTCAGACCTGATTCGCCACTGTTTACATGTAAATGTGCTCTTTTTCTGCCAGTACAGAAGATCTTCTGTTGGTCTAGCAAGGAAGGAAAGGCAGTCACAACTGCATGGGTCTGAGGTCAAGAGACAAGAGCATGGGAGCCCCATGGCCAGTTCACTGTAATGGATATGGGCTTGAGGAAGAGTGAACAGATCTCCTACTGATCAACAATTGGTTGCACAGCTGATATCAAAAACAAGAGGTTCATTTTTTGTGATCACTGAATGTGATAGGTAGGAAGAGATGGGGCCCACCTAATCAAGTGTGGGCAAAGACATCTTTGTCCAAAAGCTGGCCACCTTGGTGAAAGGAGCTTTAAACTAGGAATGGTGGAGATGATAATCAACAATCAAATGAGGAAGGTGGTAGACTAGGCTGTCAAGAAAAGGGTTGTAGGATGTATGGACAAGAGAGACCTTGGAAGTAGAACAGGATCCATCCTAAGTGTCTGAGCAGACATAAGAAAGTGTTTACAGGACAGCATGATAAGGGAAGCTGTCATATGTTTTCAGTGAAACCTATGCAACTGAGTGCCTCTGAAGTGCTGTGCACTAATGCATGCGATATGGAGAACAAGCAGGCAATATCAGAAGTTGATGTGCTGTTGTAGGACTGGGAACACAGGGACAAGATAGAAGAGCTTACCTATCTGGAAAGCTAGCTTTAACAGATACAGGCTCACTAGTAAGGACAGGCTGGACGGCAAGGGAGGAAAGTTGCCCTGTGTGTGAGTAAGCAGTGGAAATGCATGAAGTTCTTGCTAGGGATGGATGAGATAACTATGAAGTTATAGGTAAGGATAAATGTGCTTCTGGACAGACAATTTAGCAGAGCACAAGCAATCCATGGGCTTTCTCATTTGCTTTGCCAATAACTTCATAACAGAGATGTCATGAGAGCTGATGTGAGGAGATGCTTCACTGGATCTCTTAGCTGCAAACAAGAAAGAACTGATCAGAAGTGTGAACAGGGGGCAGACTTGGCTAGACGAGATATTGGAGAACCTGTGAGCAGGATCACAAGCCTGTTTTGAGTATGGATTTTTCAGGGTCTTGCTTGGAAGAATACAGTCCTAGAGAGACATGGATTCAGGAGAGCTGGTTGATTTTTCAAGGATCATCTCCTCTACACTTAAGAATGGTTCTTCCTGACATGCAGGAAGTCAAGCAAAAGAGGTAAAAGAATGAATTAATAAGAAGATGATGATACAATTCAGGCATAAATAGAAAGCATAAAAGAGATGGAAGCATGGTCAAGTCACCCTGGAGATGAGGTGCTCTTTTCTTCCATGTATCTAGTAGCAGGATGTGGCAATGGCTCAGAGCTGCCTCACAGGAGGTTCAGACTAGACATTAGGAAAAACTTCTTTACTGAGATGATAGTTAGACAATAGAACAAGCTTCCTAGGGGGATGATTGATGCCCTGTTCCTTTGCGTGTTCAAGAACCACTTGGATAAATAAGTACATTGCTTTAACTTTGTTAGTCCTAGAATAGTCTAACAAGGCCATTTAGCAGTCTTCTAGGCATCCAGATGGATGTGTTTGATTTTGTCTTAAAACCTCTACAGATGAAGCTTTCCCGACAGAGTACTTCCTCAAGCTGTTTTAGTACTTCACTTCGCAAAGGATTAGGAAGCATCAATGGTATAGAACACATTAATGTATATAACAATTATTTATTGTACCAAAGGCAGGCACCACTTATGTAAAAAGCCTGTAGTGATACTTTAAATGACAGAACATTAAAAATTGTTGGAATGAAAGTACAGGTTTTTTGTACTTTGAAAATAGCACTAGACATTCTGGTTAATCTCTGCTCTTTAACTATTTGCAGTCTTCTTGAATTTCCTTTTCTTGTTTGTCTATATTTTAAAATCTCCCATTTGGTCTTTGAATGAACCACTCCTTTTGATTCAGTTTGTCCAAGGAGCAAACAAATATCAGAAAATATTAGCAAACCTCAGAGGATGATGAGTTGGTAATTTCATTACTACTGAAAAAGGTAGAAATTGCCTATCTGAGCCTTAGACTCAATCCTAATAGTTGCTGTGGTGCTATAGAAGAAATATAACCATGACAGGTGAAAACTGCTGCTGTGGATGAACAACCACTTTTTTTTGAATTTGTTCTGCTGAATTGATAATGCCAACAGCAGTGACTCAAAGGATGGGTCACTTGCTTGCTATAAGAAGAAATAGGAACGTAACTTCACTGCTCAATGGTAGAATAGAACAACCTTGCTTTTAGTGGTCCCTTCTGATCATGTCTGTTTTCCTCCCTCAGAATTATGTTTGCAACTGATATTTCAGTTTTATTTCTTAGTTGGAAAATGTCTGATTCAAGCAACTCCTAGAGGAAAAAAACTTGATTCCACATTGAACTGTACTAGTTCCAGTTCAGTACTTCTCCAAATGCTGAGCTGGGAGTGATTCTCAGACTGTCATTTATGCATTGACAGTAATGGCACATATTTTTGAATAAGTAGCCAAAAATATTCTATTTGTTTAAGCAACAAGAAATAATTACTGTAACAGTGTTGTAAATCAACTGAAAAAGATTTTAGTTAACTCCCACACACCCAAAATAATAGGAAAAGAAAGCAAAAATGAATATTTGAAGGTATGTTTCTGAAAAACATGCACTCTCATTTTAACATTTCTTCCTCTGAATTTTTATCCTTGCCTCTGGACGGATAAATACTTATGCCTTGCTTACTACAGGACTGAATAATTTATTGAATTAATAATAAATACTAATAAATATAATAGTAGTATGGGAATAAGATGTAAGGAGGATTAAATGCTTGGAAACCACATGAGAATGAGTAAATTATTATGAATAGAAAGCAGCATACTCCTTCCAAGCATTTCTCCAAAATACAGTCCAAGATTAAGCTAATAAAGGAACTGTCAATGAGGAGAAAGTTGAGTTAACTTTATAATTTTTTCTTCTGTTTTGTTCTGTGCTAGATTTATTCATTAACTGAAGGAAAAGGGCCTTAGCTTTATTTTTTTAGAAGCCACTGCACTAGTACAGGAAACCTTATTTGTATGATTTAGATTGCTTTTATTCTTTACACAGGTGTTGGCTGCATGTATGGATTCTTGGTTAAAAATCTCAGAGCTTGTAATAAATTCTTGCTTCTAGTCATACCCTTAGAAACCAAACTCTTTTAGGTTCTTCTCCAGCAATTCACTTAGAAACAAAAATATTGATTGCAGATAATTGTGTCCAACCTGCTCCTTGTTGCAAGAGTACTGCCAACACCAGCTTAGGCCAGCTGTGACTATCTAGAAGAGTCTTGAAGGGCTCTAAGAGTGGAGAATAGACAGCCTTTATAGATATCTGTTTCAGGCTTGCAACACCATCCTGCAATCCAGACTGAACCTTGCATGCTGTAGCTTGCAGCCTTTTGCTTTAACATCCACTGCTCCTGAAAGGGCTTGGTTCCACCCAGTTTGCAGTGCCCCTACTAGCAGTTGTGGACTGCAGTTTTGGCTGTCTCCTCCAGTATGTACTTTACCTTGTCACAAATCACCCAACTCGTTCTTACAGGCCATGCTGCATGCCTCTGACCACCTCCAGTCAGAGGAGACAGCCAACAAACTTCCTGACCTGAGAGACGTGAGACAGGACACAGGTAGAGCACAGGTGAGGGCAGGACTACTTCTCTTGTTCCAGCCACATTCATCCTTAAATAATCTGTGCACACAATGAGAGTGTGCTGTTGGCTTTTTTTTTTTTTTTTTTTAATACAATTTAATTTGTAACCATTTTCCAACAAGGCTGCAACTCAGTCCAGAATTTTTCCAACCTGTACTGATCCATGAGCTTATTTGTCCTCGGGTGCAGGATTTTGTGCTTCTCCTGGTTGAACTTTCTGAGTTTTCTGTGGGTTCACAGTCTCTGTGGTATTAAGGCTGTGCTGTGTAGCATCCTCACTTTGCTCTCAATGTAGTAGCATCCACAAATGAGAAGGCCTGCTTTTTATCATCATGCTTGTAGTTGATAAAGCTGCACTGGGTTGACAGCCAACCTCTAAAGGAGATTTTACTCATTACCTGCCACAAAGTAAAAAATCCATTACTGATACCTTTTGTGTCTGGTAATACTCCCTATAATCCACCTATGTCTTTCTGCTCAGCCTGTACCTTCCTGGCTTACAGACAAGAATGCTTTAACCTAATAGCCTTACAAATTTGAGGTTTTTATGCATATCATTCTCCGTTTGATCATTAGTGAATTATTTTGTCATAGAAGTCGATTAGAGTCGTCAGTCACGATTCAGTTTCATGGATTCTCATTGTTTGTGTCAGAGAAGAGTCAATCTTCCGCTATTTGTCAGGGCCTGTTTCAATCTCCAAATGTAAAAAATACATTGGCCAGCTCTTTCAGCACCCTGAAATGAACCTCATTTGGCTCCAAAGATTTGAATTACTTGTATACGTAATTTGTTATTTTTTAAAAAATTCTCTAACCTGTCAACATTCTTCTGTTGGATGAGTCTGTCCCTGCCATGTTGAGTTGGTGCATATAGAAGGCTGTCAGCAGGCTTTACCAGTGATATCTGGACAAAAAATAAGCTTCAGTTGTTTCTGTGAATTCCATGTAATCAGTCAGTGTCTTTTTCCCCCCTAATTCATCAACTCGTTTGTTCTTTCTGAACTTCCATTTACTGCTGTGTAGTTCCGTTCTTGTTGCCCTCTCTGTCCCTCACTGGTTTTAGCTTCAAATTAGTTTTGGTGTAAATTTTCAAACAATGCTTTGATACCCTTTCCTGCCTGTTTTTATTTCTATTATGTGACCCCTTGCCTTTTAATTTATGAAGGAGTTCCTTGATTAGCTAAGAGGATCTTCTTATGAAATACCTGGTCTTCTGCTATGGTAGGATAAGTCTGTTCCTGAGCACTTCACTAATTTTCCTTGAAATGTTTTCTAGCTCCTCTGGATGCTTTACCCCATCATGGCTCTGATAATATTCTATCTAGTAATTCCCTATGTAAATTGTAATATGATCTTCTGAAACCCAGAATCTGATCTGTTCTTCTGAAACCTTTGGTCGCAGTTTTGTTGTTTGCCTTCCTTCCCAGTGTACTTCTGGATCCTGAGCTCAATAACGTCTTGTGGTTGCTGAAGCCAAATGTCCTATCTGTGTCCACGTTCACTAGCAGTTTCTTTTTATTTGGTGAGGAGTAGGTTGATACAGTTTATGCCTTTGGTGGTGTACACTGCACAGTTCATTGTTCATACTCTACCTTGATGATAGTTACAGCTGGAGTTCCTCAAGAGTTTACTGTGGGATGTTTCCTATTAATTGTCTTTGTTGATGACCTAAAGGAGAAAGTTGTGTGTACACTCTTTAAGTTTCTAGATAACACAAAAGTAGGGGGTGCAATTGATGCACTGAGTTGCCATATAGAGGAACCTAGATGAAATGGAGAAATGGGCTGACAGGAACCTCATGAAATTCAGTAGGGAAAAATGCAGAATCCTGCACTTGTGATAGACTTATTTTGCTGTCACTGTCCAAGCTGGGTAAACAGCTTTGCTGGAAAAGGCCTGGAGAACAGCAGTCTGAGGCATGAGCGCAGCATGACAACAATGAAGGACAACAGTATCCTGGGCTGTATCAGTGGTAGCCAGCAGAGCAAGGGAGATTATTTCACCCTTATATGGAACCCTTTAATCCATATCTGGAATGGCACAGCCTGTTTTGTACTTCTCATTACAGGAAAGGTGTTAAAAATTTCAGCAAATGTAAGGAAGAATCACCAAAGGGGCTAGGGCTTGAGCCTTGAGAGGAGAAACTAAAAGAACAAAATTTGCTCATGTTGGACAACAGATGGCTTTTGATCATGTCTGAAACCTTCTAAATTCTGCACAGAGGTTAGCAAGACTCTTTATTGAGATGATGATGAGACTGAGAAACAGGAGTTAAAACAGAAGAGGTTCTGGCTAGATATAGGAGTGGCTATGGACATCATTAAATTGAAAGAGGTTTTTTGCATTCATCCTTGAATGTTTTCAAGACCAGACTGGGTAAAGCCTAGAATGATGAGCTAGTCTGAGATAACAGCTGACCCTGCTTTGAACAGGAAGTTGGACTAAAGATGTACAGAAATGTCCAGCTTGAGTGATGCTGTGATTCTGTGGACTTACTAAAGTTAAAGCACACAGCACTCATATACAGCTGCTTAAGACCTTTAATTCACTTACTTTAACTTAGTATTTCCTGATAGCCAAGTCTAAAGAATTATTGTAAGAATAAACTCTACCATTTTGCAGTTAGCAAACCTTTATTGTTTTGTTTTCAATAAGCTGAGAGTACACAAAGACAGCAACATGATGTTGATATAAGGGCAATTTTTACATCTGTTACTTAATTTGTCCTTCAGGAATGTTATCTAGACCTTCCTAGATAGGCCTTCCTATCAATGGGACACAGAGCTGTAAAGATGTGATAATACTATCAGCTTATGTTAGAAAGTTAGAAGGCAATTAAGGAGAACTAGAGATTTCTATTTCAGATAGTGTTTGTTAGTTTACAAAGAAAGCAAGTTGTAGCCTAGATAATAAAAACATTCGATTAGAAGCCTGCATATCAAAGATGCTGAGCTCCTGTAGTTCCCTGGAATTGGAACTGCTGCCTGGCTCTGAAAATGAAACAAATTTCTAAATTGTATTTGCACACGTGAGATATAAATGAGATATTAAACTTCATCTAAATTATATAACTCTACCTACAGCACTACTTCATTTTTTTTTTGGTGGAGTTCTTTGGTATTTTACACTCAGATATTAAAGCAAATGTGATTAGAAAGTATTTAGAATCTCTTGAATTTACATAATTTTTATTTATCATCTATCATATGAATCCAGCTGGTAGGAAATAGGCACACACAAAGGCTTATAGATGAAAAGTTCCAGGAATAAACATTTTTGACCATAAGTTATACCTGTTGGCAAACATTCTTCATTGGAATATTGTATTTGTAAGCTCCAGTCCACTGAAAAATATTTGTAAAAAATATCCAGCAATAATTCCTTTTTAGGTATTAAAATGTCTTTTCCATTTCATGAGATTTCATAAGTATTTTAAAAGATCTTATTTTTGGGTTTGTGTTTTATTTTATTTTTTAAATTCTCTTGGCTCTTCAAATTGTTTAGACTGTGCAACATTTTTTTAATTGTTATGAACCCTGGCTGGCAGAAGTTTGAAGGGTTATAGGAAGTAAGTATGTGTCTTAGCATAAAGATTATAATAATTATTATTTTTAATATGGGTCATTTGCTGTATGATCTTCTGAAACTTTCTGCATAAACCTGAAATTCAAAATTATTAAGCTAATCTCAGTAACAGGTATGATTTAAATTAACACAAAACCATGAAAAGCTTTTCACTGTCTGACACTGCATAATTATGTATGAGAAAAGTTAATATTTCTCTAGTCACATGAAAAATAGTAATTGTTCCAGAAGCAGTGGAAAATTTCCCACTGTTTTTGTTGTTGTTGTTGTTGTTGTTTTTTTTCCTTTAATAGAATTTAAATTTTAGCAGCAAAGGAGATTTTTGAGGTGGTGATAACTGTTCATATTTTTACGTCTTCCTTTGAGTGCCTAATTTTGTTTGGTTTTGATTTGTCAGGGGTACTACTAAAAATTACTTTGCCTTTGTTCATTTTATTACTGTCCAAACAGTGGAGGAATATAACTGAATCCAATCAGTTCAGGTTTTCAACAACGTGGTCTTCACTGAAGAGTTCTCCCCCCTGCCCCAAGCAGTGAACATTATAACTGATAAGTCATCAAATCAGTGAAAGCCTTCAAGCAAGAGGCATAACTGTGAATTTCAGGAAAAATGAGTTGAGATGCAACAGACTGAGATCAGTCCTGTAGTTCAGCTCATCCTTGGCAGCATTGTAAATGAGGTGCCAAAGGCATCAAAAGTTCTATGTGGAACATTGCACTGAGTCTGCGTATCTGCCAATCCTATGATGAAAGCCTCTGTACTTTCAGACTTTCTATGCTACACTGCTATCATAGCCTGGGGGATCTTAATACATGAAATTTTCAGAGTTGCTGGTCATATCTCAGAAGCTGCAACAATTTAAACCACTATTTGTTCAGTGAAGTTATTTAGAGACAGAATAGGCCGTGTAAATGGCATTGCTAAATGTTGTACCTTGTGACAAGGTGCCTGCCATGCAATGAAAATCTCAGTTCTAGGCTGAGCACAGGTGAAATGTGTGTGGAGAAGTAGAGTAGAGCTTGGTGTGCTGCTTCCTAGTAGGGACATAAGGACACGAAGCAAGAGAGAGCAACCATCCTCCTTTATTAAAGTTCTTGTTCCTTCCTACTCTGGATTCCCAAAACTGAATCATCCCTTTCTCACAGAAAAATTAACAAGCACGTGCTATTGTAAGAGTGACTAGGAAACTTGTTCCATACTCCATGCTTACACACCTTAGTGCCTGATCCAGAGCTAGAACTCAAACCCCTGAAACTGGGGCAGGTATGTCTGTGCTGTTATTGTCGCAGTGAAATTAAGCAATGATTAATCTGTGTGATATAAGCTACAGTGTGACAGCCATCTGAATTTTCCTTTGCATTTTCCTGTAGCAATGATCTGAAAATTTTTGTCTCCTATCTAAAAAACTATGTATTTTTATTCAGAAAGTCATATCACTTGTTGATTAATATGTTAAATTTTCATTCAGAAAGTCCTAATAAAATTAAGAGTATGTAATTTTTAGTACAAGGTTATGCTGTGAATTATCTAAAATTCCATGACCAGAAAATTTGCAGACAAAATTTTCATAAAAAACATGTACAGTCTGCATTACTTCTTGAATGGTGTGTTGGGTGTACAAGATAAAAATGTGAGCATACTTGATGTTAGCAGAGAGAAATGGTTATTTTAGCTTTATTTAATGTTGCAGTGTAAAAATGGAGCTCATTTTTGAAATGAAGTTCTGACTTTAATCATATAGAGAAGACTTTGGCTTTATGAATGCTTCCCAAGCTCGTAAATACGCTTACTCTGTATGTACATGTGATGCTTACATAAAATAAATGGGAGAAGCATGGTGAAACATTTTAGATTGCAAAACCAAATAGAAAGAAGAACAAAACGTAGGGAGAAATGTTATGCAAGGAACTGGGACTATGTAAATTAAAGGAAGAAAAGGAAGATAAAATGTAAGACAAGCAGAACATGAAAACAAAATCAAAATGTAGTTTTAAATAAGTTTTTGCCATCAATATAAGAGTTTGACTGTATCAGTCTCTCATGTTCCACCATGATAATGCCTCTTGCTGATAAGTTTATGATTCTGGGATTTTTTTTTTTTTTTGAAAGACAGAGTTTATTTATTTATTCATTCCATACATCAAATCACATGGTAGCTTGTGCTCTGAGGTTTGAGAAATCTAATTTGAGGGAAATAATCCAGGGGAATCAAAATCTCATGCTGCCAGGTTAAACCTGTGAATATATCCTCCTTGATGGTATTCACACAGGAATCAAGGGAAATGTGTAGAGGGCATGGTGGAAATCTTTGACATGCTACTGGCTACTGCTGCTCGGTTTCGGATGATGAACCTTCAAGGGGAGGAATTTGTATGCCTTAAGTCCATCATCCTGCTCAATTCTGGTAAGTAGCATGCTTTCCTGTCACATGGGTAATTGTAATTGCTTCTGCATGCGGTTTGAGTGCTGCCTGCTTCTTGTCTCTGGTGATTTTTCCATTTTGAGGCAGCAGCAATGGAAAGGGTTGTCAAGACAGAGAAGGGACAGTGGTGTGCGTGAAACAGCAAATTAACACCTTCGGAGGTTGGTTCACTGAGTGCAGCTGGTGTGGAGGATGACTGGGGCCAATGGGTGTTGAACTAGACACTGGAGATCTTGTTAAAGTCCTCATGACAATGAACTGAGGTAGCTGGATCCACACTTCGGGCATCCAGAGACAATACCTGGTTATAAATTAGAGCCTACACTTTTCCTTCTTTTTCTTTCCTTCTTTCTTTTTCTTCCGTTCTTTTTCTTCTTTTTTTTTTTAATGGTATAATAAAGGAAAATAGTGGCAAAGATGTGGCTGTTTATCATTATTTGGTTTATATTAATAAACTGTCATCTAAAACCTATGCTATTGCCTTACCCTCCATATTTGATGAAACATATTTTTAGACTGTAGACCTTATCTGAATAACAGGTAGATAGCATGTTTAGCTGTAGATATAACTATCTAATATCTGGATTGAATTCTTTGTTACCTTTCAGAAATAAACATCCACAAGTTGAGGCAGAAAGTTTCTGTTGCGTAACAGAAGTTTTTTATTATTAGTAGTAGTATTTTTTATTTATCAAATCCTTGGACATCTGTTAGTTTCTTCATATGAGGCAGCACTGCTTATTGCTTTTATTGGACAATTATTTTCTCATTTTTTGCAATGTCTTTCAAGGCTGTTTAGTATCTTTCTGCTGCTTTTCTATGTGGTCTGCTTAGCAATATTTTTTTTAGTCTCAGTTTGTGTAGAAGAGATGAAAAGTTTTGTTTATAAAGCAAAATATACATTTATGCTACTGACAATTTTTTTCCTGAGATATCAAGGAGACAGCATGTCTGTAACAACAAGGACAGCACTGTCTTCAGCTAAATAACAAAACAGAATGTGCCCCTCTAAAGCTGCAGCAATAAGTTGTCCAACTAAAAAGGAAAGCACATTCAGCTCACTAATAGAATACTGTTTCTTAAGACTGGAAAATAAGCACCAGAAACATAAAAGGGGAACATGATGCCAGATGCTTTATATTTGAGTGTATCTGAAAAGAAGAGTGGTGCTATGTGGGGCAAAGCAGAGGTTTCCATTTTGCAGGCAAGGATGTAGCTCACATCTGCCTTAGCAGATGATTTCCTAGCTGATACTTTTACAGAGATGAAAAGACTTAGCTGATTTCAGTCATCCTGTAGGCCTCCTTGATGCATCATTCCATCTGACTTGGTCTTTTGATTTTTCTTTCTCCTGTTGAATTGTGCTTTTAATCAATTTCTTTATTTTGAGGACTGGAGAATTGCATAAGTGCATGGCACAGAGCTGAATTTGCTCTTACCTCAGACTGCCTTGCTTCAGGTAAAAACCAATGGAGCTTGGTGGGAGAGGAAGAAGATCCTTGTTTTGTTTAGTAACAGTGAACACTAAATGTAAAAAAAGTTTAAACTGAGGTTTATTGTGACAGAAAAGATGTTGAAGGCATTCTGTTCTGCACATCCAATAATATGTCAAGGTATATAGCAATATGTATACACCTATACCTTGATATGTATGCCGACAGCTGTCACAGTAACCTTGCTGTCCCTGGGAGAAACCGTGGGGTGATATCTTTGCATCTGTTGGGCACAACCTGTTAGGCTTGTTTGCAGGGCCCTGCTAGCTCTAGTCTGTCTCCTCTAATGTTTTACAATGCTGATATATAGCTGGAAAACCACCCAGTGGATATTCAGTCCTGATTTTGGCTTTCTTTCTGCTTCACAGTTTGGAAAGACCATTGATATTGTCAAATTTCACTTTGTGAAGACAATTTTTCTGCACTCTTGTTCCAAAGCTCAGCTTCTGTGTGTGTCTGTGTGTGATGGATAGCTGGTTCTTCTTTTGGGGAAATTTCTGGTCACTGGCCTGAGGCAGGAGAAATCACCTGGGGCAGAAAAGAAAACTGATCTTCATTTTTCTCTGCAGTTATTGAATGGCATTTGCCTGAGGTCTCTGCATTTTTTGAAAGTGAGTTTTTTTTGGTTGTTGTTGTTGTTGTTTTCTTCTTGATTTATATTTTTTAATAGCTTCTGGGCCAGACCTAGGTGCAAAACATTTCTGCCTGACAGATTTTTTGCTTTTGCTGATTTCAAACCTATGAAAGTAAGGGGTGTTGCTACAAGTACAAAATAGCATCTACTGGCTGAAGAAAACTACTTTGGAAGCACAGGTGATTTATGAGAATAATGTTTCCTTTATCAGTATCTTGCCCCTACAGGAAATCGCTGATCTATAAACCTCATAACATCAGTAGACACTGATATGAGGGTGGTTAATTGTCATCTAGCTGAGAAAAGCCCCAAGAACTCTTTCTTTCTGGAAATTCATTTCAGTACAAATAATACTCATTAAAAGCTTTGTGAAAAAAGACGCCATTGCGCTGTCTGAATCAATTTCAAAGCAACAATCACTACAAAACTAAAAAGTCTTACTACTGGTTTCCAGAAGCTGTGCTGTATTTCAGTTATCCTCTTGTTTTGTTTTGTTTTTGAATTCTCTCTCTCTCTCTCTCTCTCTCTCTCACACACACACACACACACACACACACACACACACATGCACACACAAACACACACTAACAAGTTTTTGTTCCTTTTTAGAACAGAAAGTCTAGCGTTATAAAACTCACTTGCAGCTTACAGTAGTTCTAAGTACTAGGTCCTTAGTGTAGTGAGATGATGTGAGAAGGTGAGGTATATCAAGAAAATGGTAAAGAAATCTGTACTTTGACTGCTCTGATGCATGGATGCGTGGATGTACTTATTTTCAATTCTGACAGTACAACCTCCAGCTGCAAACAATACAAATAAGTTAGTGTACACATATGTTTGTGTATGTATGTATCTTACTGCTTTTCTTAGTATCTCTAATTGCATTGTGTATTTTTCTATATATGGTGCTTTAAAAAAAAGCTGAATGAAAGGCAATTCCATGAACCATTTTTTTCCAAAGATAGAACAAAGTTTCTACTTGGCTCTGTAAGCTGATGCAGAAGATATGAAGCACAGGATTTGTCCAGTACTTTACAGATGAATGAAGTCACTATGCCCATGTTTATTGGTATCAATATATATATACTTAAGCCTTTGATAATTCAAGGCTGTATGATATAAGATGATCTATCTGGAGATATCAAGTCAGTCCAGAAGATTAATGAAACTGGTGCTGAAGGCAACATCTGTCCTTTGGCAGCATAGTAATGGGGGTGACATGCTTTGCATTGCTTGTCCATTGTCACCCAGAACAAAATCAAGGTAAAAAATGTGTGGATTAGTAGAGAACTTCCTGGTTAGAAATCTGATGTGCTGCATGCACTGAAGAGGTGGAAGCTCAGGTGTTTTCTAGGAGATGTTCCAGGGGCTGCTGGAGAACTAGTCTCAAGTTGGTTTGATCTCTATTTTAGATTTCCTTCTGGTCCAGATCTTCAGGTTGCTCACTTTCAGGCAGAAAAGAAAGACAGCTGTATTGAAACAGGTTGCCCTTCAAAGCTCTTGTTTGCTTTGGAAGATCTTATTGAGGCAAGTGCTTGTAAACAAACCCTTTTGTTTACATGTGTTGTGGTAACGTATTGTTCAGTCCTAGATTGCCTAGCAAGCCACCAGAATTCAAGCATTAAACAGCAGAGAAATTAGCAAATACTGCTGTTAACCTGGGCTAGGACAGTAAGTTCTGCAGAGTTCTCAAGTGGCAGCAGCATCTCCTCAAGGTTTTGGGGCTGAGTGACCGAGAGAAGAGAGCAGTTCAAGGTCAGGTCTGGCTGCAGGATAGAGATGAACCATGCCACCTCCACCAGCTAGCCCTGGCCTTGGGGGGCACAGGACGAGAAAGAGGCATCATCTTTGTCTTCCTGCTCTAACTGCAGCAGCTAAATCCAAGCCCCTGGGTGGGATGTAAGTTTTCTTAGGGAAAGACTGTTCTTCACATGTCTGTGAAGTGGTGATTTTCCTTATTCACCTCCTTAATCAAAATGATTAATTCTGTGGATGGGCTCTTAGATAATGCTGCCATTTCCCAACAGCCCTTTCTAGGATTGGATTGCTTTATTTTTTTTCCTCACACTTTTCTGAGCAGCTCTTTCCTCTGTCCTGACTGTCCCCACATCCTTCCCAGCTTCCAGGAGATTAGAACTTTATATGCAGTGGGGCCTTAAAAAGCAGGGTGCTCACAGGCAGCTCCTGTCGTTTCTCACAGCCAAAGAGGCCACCATTAGGCATATAGGGAGTAAGTCTGACTATCAAAGTAATTTTGCTCTGTGGTTTTCTTTCTTCTTCCTACTCCAGGTGTGTACACTTTTCTTTCCAGCACCTTGAAATCTCTAGAAGAGAGAGACTATATCCACCGTGTTCTGGACAAAATCACAGATACTCTGATACACTTAATGGCGAAGTCAGGTCTTTCTCTGCAGCAGCAGCACCGGCGACTGGCTCAGCTCCTCCTCATCCTCTCTCACATCAGGCATATGAGGTAGGAGCAAACATATGGTCAGGTGTGAGCAGGAGGTTTCGCAAATGCATACATGTGCTTGGAGTTGTGCTTTCCTTCATTGTGTGTGTGCATGTGGTAAATCACTTTCCTCTTTCCATAAAAATAGATGGACCTGCAAAACAGTACTATGGATTATTGTGTGAGAGGAGTAAACATTTTCTCCGTTTCACTTTTTTCTTTTCCTTCTAGCTTTGACAATGCCATAAGCACTGTCTGCTTTTAATACTACAAGTCTTGCTATTCTTTTTGGGAGGTAGGGAGTACATGAAAAATAATGTAATAGCAGCCTAGTTCTACAAACTCTAGTCTCCTGTAAGATAAGATTTAATAAAAATCTCACTTCTGAGTAGACACCTCTCACAAGTGGCTTGATTGCAAATCACTTTAGAATAGAGATTATTATCATTATATGTATATTATGGAGGAAGATAAAAGCAGATCTGAGTCCCAATCTAGAGCACTGTGCCCTTTATTAATTAATGGTGAAGGGCCGGAGGCATGCAGTTTGTTGCTAATTTCAACAGTGATTCTCCTTTACATAGTTACCTCTGAAGGTAGCTGCTCACTAGCTGGGGTGTCTGCAGCATGAAAAGCCTATGCAAATATGCAGCAGAGATTTTATTTTTTAATGAAATACAAGGCATTGCTTTTATCTAGATTTTAATTTTCAAGATCACATTTAATAAAATTAAAATCAAAATAAGCATCACACAGTACTAGAGCTCCCAGAGCTGAAAAATGCAGATTTTACATCAAGGTATGTTTTTTCATGTGTGTATTTTAAGGAGCTTCATTGCCTTTGTGTAAATAACCATGCAGATGTTTATTTTCTTAATGGTTTGGTAGACCTAGAAAGTTTCAGATGCACAGAAATTTACTATTTCTGTAGCTTTGCAAATGGATACTATTACAAGAGGGTGTTTGCTAACAAATTGTCTAAAAGTTTATTTTCTAAGGAAAAAATCTAATATTTTAGATTTAACTATAGGAAGGCCAAGATTCATCCCATCCACTTAATCAAAGTGCCTAAAATAAGAGTCTATTTGCTCTAGGTCACCATTTAGGCAAAGGAGAGAAAAATGTCTTCTGCTAACTGTAGTAGTGTGCATTAACTGGACTGTTAAGTTTGTTGCTTTGTACAGGATGGAATTTGTGTGAACTGAACAAAGATTAGCTGACAGCTTTTTTTCATAGTACATTTGGAAAATAACTGCTGTTTTGTTCAAACCCACAGCAACAAAGGAATGGAGCACCTGTACAATATGAAATGTAAAAATGTAGTTCCACTCTATGACCTCTTACTGGAGATGCTGGATGCTCACCGCCTACATGCACCGGCAGCCAGGAGTGCTGCAGCAATGGAAGAGGAGAACCAAAGCCAGCTGACAGCTGCACCAGCTTCATCTCATTCCCTGCAGTCCTTTTACATTAACAGCAAGGAAGAGGAGAGTATGCAGAATACAATATAAATGAAAGTCAGTGTATATAATGGTATGAGAAACCCAGCAGCGTACTACCTAGATCATGCTTCATTTCATCTGTGGAGCCACGTATGTCAACACTCCAGTGACATCAGCCACCTGTATTTTCCATTTGAGTGTTTGTCAAGCACTTGCCTAAATTGATTGCTTATTCTAAATGAAAGATATTTCATTGCTATGGACAGCTAGCCAGGACTGTCAGGCTAACTTAATTTGAAATTTGCAGTGTTTTCATCTTTTGCATGCAGGTTGGCTAAGTCCTAATGTAAACTGTAACATTTGTTGTGCCATAAATTAATAGGCCATAACACCCATGCATATTTGTATCTTCCTGAGTGGGAGCTTTTCTTGGTATCCACCCCAAATTCTGAGTCCTTTTAGTCCTTGAGTTGCCTGAAACTTTGAAGCAGTTTGGTTGATTCTGGATGAGTTTTTGTGAGGGAGATCAGGAAGCTGATAGGCATCTTAGTGTGCCCCAGTGAAACTGCACTGCTAGTGAATTGTCTTGATAGTGTGGTTAGATTTCTGCCTCCCTTCTTCCTCAATTGGAAGAAGGCTCTTCATATCGAAAAGATACTGTTTTGCCTTATTGGTTTGCATCTGCAGACAGCTCCTTTTCAAGATCATACTGACCAAACTCTTAGATCCTCTTATCCTAGCCCCTATCCAAATTACATTGTATGCATCCTGTCTTGTCTGATCCTAGGAAGTACAATTCTCTTGCTTGGCTGTGTGTAAATCATGGGCAATATGGCAAGCAGAGATAACATAGATAATTGTTCTTAAATCAGACCTGATGATTACAGAAATCATCATGCCTGGAAAACAAAACCAAAAACCCATGTGTTGGAAAAACACATACACAAACCAAAGCTATTTTATGAAATATCTTTCCCTCTCCTTTGCTTTGTTGTGCTACAAACCAAGAGATGAGGATACCAGTGTAAGACTGGCATAGAAGGGTGGAATGATGGCAATCGTGGCAGTCTTGCCTAACCAGACTGGGGAGGACTGCAGTCAGAGCCAGTGCAACAGGTTTTGCACTATCTATCTTGCTTTTCTTCAGCTCTCACTGGGGCAAACTCAGAGGTCACTGTTAATATCCACCTCATTTGTGGCACCAGAACTAGGCAGTGTGCCTCAGACATGGTGAAGACTTCAGAACTGCACATCCAGGGTGCATCTGGCTTTCTCCATACATGTGTGTAACTGTTTTTCATGGAAGTTAGTTGGATTCTGCAGATCAACCATAAATATACAAAAGGTCCACTAAGAATTTCAGCAGCTTATGAAGGAGAGACACTGAAGTTCAACTTATCGATTGTATAAACTGTCCAAAATGGGCATTTGTGCTGCTGTTTAGCTGCCTTTAATGCTAGAAAATCAAATATCACAGAATGTTGCTGGGTACTGGAATCTGATTATTATATATTGCAGGGATGCATTATTTGTTTAATGGCAACCTTTGCCTGTGCTACCTGCACACTTATTTTTCATGTGCAATTTGGGAGTTAGCCCAGACTGGGGACTATTTCAGTAGCTGGTTGGAAATGACCATCTGTAAGTAAGAGAGTTCAATAGCACATGTATAGACTGCTTCTTAGCAGCTGGCCACAGCGCCATAGGAGGGTTTGGGGATGCTTTTAGCCTTTATTTTAGGTCATGCTGATTGTAATATCCTGTGACTAAATATAGGAAATAGCGCAACCAATGCGGTACAGGAGTGCCTATGTCTAACCATGCTCACTGTTAAACAAGCAATGTCTTTGTTCAGTGAGTTCCAGTTACAAAGCAATTGTGAAGAAAACAGGCATAGGATAAGTTTGTGCTCCGCATCAAGGATCCAATTCTTTAGTGAGTGTACATAATATTGTCCATAACAGTCTCATGTACATACCTGAGGATATGCACAGTTTAGAAATCTAATAATAGATGCTACCTACATGTTGGAGAAGATTCTGTGAAAACTGTGCAAACCTGAGTTGTGAAGCAGTCACTGTAAGTAAATAGGCCTTTTATTGATGCGTATTATAGTGTCATTTTTTTTCCGAACATGCTGGAGGAGTTGTGTTTTTGTGTATTCATTAAGAGTACGTGTGTGTGTGTGTGTGTGTGTGTGCACGCAACTTTGGTACCTAAGGTTTTAAAATGCCTTGAAAGAAAATACGTATTTTGTCACAGTTGGTAGATGGTTTTTGAACATGTTGGAAAAATCATGAATGCCTTCATATGAGTGTAGATTAAAATTTGAGTGGAACACAGGAATTCCTGTAGACACACTTCTGTGCTTACACCAAATGTCTCCCCTCCTACATCCCAAAAAAATGTATTGCATCAAATCAAATGTAAATCTGGCCCAGAAGAAGAAAATAGTTGATGGAAAGCAATTCACAAAAACGGGCCAGGTTCTGATGATTCTCCATAGGTTAAGTACCGTTGATCTCTACAGATTGTCCCAGCAAAACTGGGCAAGTATGATTTGAAGTGGTATGAAGCAGATTGAAGGGTATCAAACTGTGGCCCAGAACATGGGAAATAATTTGTAAGTTCACAGTCATAATTATAAATGCTCTCCTAGGCTCAGCCCTGGCAGTGAAATCATTTAGTCAATTCGTCCTCCCACACCCATGGTGACAACTGTTAAGGGCACCCAAAAAAGAAAAACAGTGATTTCCATTGATGCTTTTACTTAGCTTGGGGCAGTCTCAGGACCCAGTCTTTAACTTGTTGATGATCTTCTATTTGAAGTAGCACCTTAATGAATATAGTAACCTTCACACAGTTATCTGAAAAGACAGTTGTCCTCATATCAGACTGTTGAATGTAGCTATTCAGTAAATTAAAATCTATTATATAAAAGTGGTAGCTTTTTCATATGGAATTCCAAATTATGCTCTTATGTATGCAGACAATTGTGCCTGACATTCAATAATTTCACAGGATGATATTTTATGTGTGTATATATACATATCTCTCTATATACATATATGCTTTATATTTGCAGCTGACAAGCCAGTACTACCTTGAATACCTGGTGCTGGATATTAAACAAAGATATGTATAGCATGTTTAAAAAAAAGAAAAAGAATTTAAAGAAAACTACTCAAGGCAGCTAATAATGCTTTTACCAAAACATTCATTGAAATGTCTCTTGACAGCTAATGAAATAATTATTTTATAATGTTTATATGTGGATTTAAAATAAAAAAAAAGAAAAAAAAACAGGCAGAAAACAAACAAAAAAAACCAACAAACCAACCCAACACCTAGAATCATAGACAGTGTAATACCAGCATAAGCCAGAAATAGACTCGATGAACCAGCTTTGCTTGAGAATATGGTTGTTGTTCCTGAAATATTACCAAAAACTATGGAGGCAGGAGAGGACATAGAATGATGTATAGCACCCAGTGGAGTCTGACTTTCCAATAATATGTAAAAGCTACTCTGGTTTGTAATGGTTCGAGCTATGTCTCGATCTTGCAGACCTTGTCTCAGGTAAAACTGTCAGTTGGGGCAGTAGAATTTGTACTGGGGTAAATTATTTTAATGAAAGTTTCTTGGTGCGTGTTCGTGATAAATTTACTGTTATGTTTCAGTGATATATCTTCAATATTTTTTTCTCCTGTACACTAAGGTGTTTAATAGTTTAACATTATATTAACTAAAGTAAAAAAGAACTGAGTTCCCAAGGATATTGCAAGGACTGTTCAGCAAGTTGCTGCAATTTAAACTGAAAAAAAAAAAAAAAAAAAAAAAAAAAAGGAAGAGAGAGAACCTCAAACCTTTCAGACCATCCCAAAAAACAGGTTTTTAGTGGAGCCCTTATCCATCCCCGCTGAGGCTGACTGATTCCTTAGGAGCTGAGCCAAATGTTTAAAATTAAATAAACTACCAGCAATATAAAAATTCTGCTTCACTATGGTCTGAGTCTTACCACAAGCTTTGGTAGGAATACGACAAACCTCTCTTTTATATATATCCTGCTTTAAAACTAGAATGCAATACAACCTAAAGCTAATGGGATTCATATATTAGACATTCTCAGCTGAACTTACGCAAAATTACTTTCTTTCTCTGAATTAAGGGATGGCCTTTTACAATGCTACATACAACTGCAGTATAGCTTTACAGATGATATAAATTCGGCATATGTGAAGGAAAAGTCATGTAAGCAATCGTACTGTAATATTTGCTGCCACCTGAAACTATAGTATAATCTCAAATTGATCTGGGAATTGACATTAATATCCTGCTTTTTCTACTTGCAATATCTTTCATCTTTCAAATGTAAATAGCCTTATTTTATTTTGCACTGTGTTTAAAAAATAAAAAGCTAAAAAAAAAAAAACAAATAACTTCTGCATTCAAATGTGCCTAAAAAGATAAAAATAAAAATTAAAAAAATGTATATGCTGCCGTCTTGCAAATTAGTATGCTCTGTACTCCTGTGTGCCTATAATTAGAAGTCTGTTTCTTCAGAAAGTGCCCACTGGAAAATGAAGAGATAGACTGCTAGTCTTGAGACTTTCATTAACAAGCCACTTTATATATCATCTTATTGTATATACTACAAAACTGATGCTTTTGTGTGCACTATGTAGTCTTTCAATGGAAAGTCCTTTATTTGACATAGACTCAGCTGCCATAATGTATTTGTTGAAGTATTCTGTTCTTTCACTGATGCATATAAAATTATTCATGTCTTTGTTTTGGTGAGTTTTATTTCTTTGTTTTGCACCTAAATGTTCTAAAGAGTCTAAATGAAAAATCTGATAGGCTACCCAGTTGGTGCAAGATTTTTATCAATGTATTTGATGTTGAAATAAATAATTAACCAGAGCAATTTATTTCATTTGTTATCTTTTGCATAGTTAGAAAAAAAAAAAAAGGTGTTTATTTATTTATTTATTTTCTTTTTCCTCCCCAGAAACACAGGGTTGAGACCTTATGGGTCACAATAAAAGCGAAGGCCAATAAGACTGATATTGTCGTGGGAGTCTGCTACAGGCCACCCAACCAGGATGAAGAGGTGGACAAGACATTTTATAGACAGTTGAGTGAGGTCTCAAGATCTCTCCCCGTTTTGTTGTGGGGAACTTCAACTTCTCAGACATCTGCTGGATACAGCAGATAGGGAACAGTCTTGGAGGTTCCTAGAGTGTATGGGAGATAACTTCCTGACATAGCTGGTGAAGGAGCCAACAAAGAGAAACAAAATCCCGGACTTGCTGTTAGTTAACAGATAAGGTCTTGTGGGGATGTTAAGGTTGGAGGCTGTCTGGGGCATAGTGTTCATGAGATTCTAGATTTCTTGGTCCTTGTTGAACCGCAGATGGGAGTCAGCAGAACTGCCACCTTGGACTTCCAGAGGGCAGACTTCAACATCTTTAGGACCCTGCTTGAGAGGGTCCCTTGAGAGGTAGTTTTGGAGAGTGTGGGAGATCAGGAAGGCTGGGAATACTTTAAGGAAGCTTATTTAAAGGTGCAGAAGCTGACCATCCCCAAGTCATGGAAGACGAGCCAACAGGCAAGGAGGTCGGACTGGCTGAAGGGAGACTTTTGGCTGGAACTCAAGAACAAAAGGAAAGTTTATGGTCTCTGGAAGAGTGGGCAAGCTACTTAGTTATGATGATTACAGGTACATAGTGAAGATGTGCAGGGAGAAAATTAGAAAAGCCAAAGCCCAACTAGAAGGGAACTTGGCCACTAAGGTAAAGGACAACAGTAAGTATTTCTATAAATGCATCAGCAGCAATAGGAGGGCTAGGCAGAATCTCCATCCCTTGTTGGATGGTGAGGGTAACTTGGTAACCAAGGATCAGGATAAGGCTGAGGTACTTTGTGCTTTCTTTGCCTCAGTCTTTAATAGTAAGACTGGGAACACAGGGCCCTGCACTGGTAGACAGGGATGGGGAACAGAGTAGGCCCTGCATGATCCATTATGAAATGGTTTTGGATCTGCTCTGAAATCCATGGGGCCGGATGGATTGTGCCCTAGAGTGCTGAGGGAGTTGGCAGATGTTGTTGCCAAGTCTCTCTTCATCATTCTTCAGCAGTTCTGGCTAACAAGGTGGATTGGAGACTTGCAAGTATGAGGCCCATCTTCAAAAAGAGCTGGAAAGATGATCCTTGTAGCTACAGACCTATCAGTCTCAGCTCGACGTGGTGGAAGGTTATGGAACAGATAATCTTGGGAACCATCATGGACCAGTTAAAGGTCAACCATGGGATCAGGCTCAGTCAGCATGGGTTTACAAATGGTAGCTCCTGTCTGATAAACCTGATTTCAATCTATGACAAGGTGACCCACTTAGTGGATGAAGATAAGGCTGTCGCTGTAGTCTACCTGGACTTCAGTAGAGCATTTGACACTGTTCCCCACTACATTCTCATGGAAAAGCTGGCTGCCCATGTTTTGGATGAGTGTATGCTCTGATGAGTGAAACACTGGCTGGATGGCTAGGCCCAAAGAGCCCAGCCATTTAATTTTGGTCAATTAAATCCAGTTGACGGCTGGTTGCCAGTGGCATCCCCCAGAGCTTAGTACTGGGGTCGCTTCTATTTAACATCTTTATTAACAATCTTGATGAGGGGATTGAGTGCACCCTCAGTCAGTTTGCAGACAAGAAGTTGGGAGGGAGTGTTGATCTGCCTGAGGGGAGGAAGGCACTATAGAGGGACATGGATTAACTGGACTGATGGGCCAATGTTAACTGTATGAGTTTCAGTAGGGCCAAGTGTTGGGTCCTGCATTTTGGTCACAACAACCCCAGGAAACCCCACAGGCTTGGGGAAGAGTGGCTGGAAAGCTGCCTGATGGAAAGGCATGTTGGTGTACTGATGGACAGTCAGGTGAATATGAGCCAGCAGTGTGCTCAGGTAGCCAAGAAGGCCAATGGATCCTGGCTTGTATCAGGAATGGCGCAGTGAGCAGGACTAGGGAAGTAATCTTGCCACTGTACTCAGCATTGGTGAGGCCTCACCTTGTGTACTGTGTTCAGTTTTGGATACCTCAGTATAGAAAGGACACTGAGGTGCTGGAGCAGGTCTGATGAAGGGGAACAAGGCTTGTGAAGGGCTTGTAGAATATGCTGTATGAGGAGCCACTGAAGGAAATGGGGCTGTTCAGTGCGGGGAAAAGGAGGCTGAGGGGAGACCTTACTGCTCTCTTCCAAGGGTTGTTAGAGTATGGTTATGTCATGGTTGGACTTGATGATCTTTAAGGTCTTTTCCCATCTGAGCGATTCTATGATTCTATGATCAGAGTCTGGCCATAACTAGAGTTGACAGTGTGTTAGTCCTGGTCTTTACTATTGTTGATGACACTAGAGAAGTCACTGTCACAGTACTACACATACTTTAATGTGGACCTGTTAAGGCAACAAAAGTGATTACTGGATTAGAACATCTTTCCAATGAGGAAAGGCTGATAAGAATAGAGGTTGGTTAGAGAAGGCTCAAGGGATATCTTATAGTGGCCATTCAGTATGTAAAGAGGCCCAAAAGAAAGCTGGAGATGGACTTTATCAGTGAGTGTACTGATACAGCAAGGGGTAGTGGTTTTAAAATAAAAGTGGAAATTCAGATTAGATATTAGGAGGAAGTTTTTTACCCAGAGGACAGTGAGGCACTGGAACAGAGAAGCTGTGGATGCTGCATCTCTAGAATTGTTTAAGGCCAGGTTGGATGGGGCCCTTGGCAGTCTGATCTAGCGGGTGGCAATGCTACCTATAGAAAGAGACATGGAACTGGACAGTCTTTAATGTTCCTTTCCACCCAGTCCATCCTAAGATTCTATGATTTTATGTGTTACATTCCTTATTTTGTCTTGTGAAATAGACTACGGTAGACTATGGCAAATTGTGGGAAAGTAGTCACCTGCCACTTAGCGTCATTTAGCTAATGTGAAGTAACATAGCATGTCTTTCCCAAGTGAAGTCTACTCAGAATAAAAGGTGTCTTGTCTAAGCTGTGAGAAAGGAAGTTGTCCTGTTTTTATCAGTATTACGTAGCATGACATTATGCAGCAAGCTGTTTTATTGATGGAACACAGTGCCAGTAAGCTGCATTTCCTTTGTCAGCCCCTGGCAGTGTCAGCTTACATGAGTTTCTGCTTTCTGAAAAAATATATTGAGAAGAGACAAAATATCTCCAGAATACTCCAGCACTCCCTATGTGATTTCTGATTCCAGGTGAAAGAGGTAGAATACCATAGAGACAAAGAAGAAGACCTCTCTTCTGTTTCCAGTAGTGCAGTGAGCAACATGGTCAGAACCTCTCTCTCACATTTGTTTGGTTTATTACCTTTAACTCCTTTTATCATTTTTAGTAAATTAATTACACCTCCTTATCTTGGTTGCAACCCTCATACTTCTCTCTCTCCCCACCAGAAGAGGGAAAGGTGGATGAGGGGAAGCCCTTCTGCAGGTGATAGAATTAACTAAACTACAACAGAAGTGAATATAAATGAAAACATATTTAATGACACAAAAACTCTCTGAAATTAACCTTACCCTGTAAATTATTCTTAGAATTATATTGGGTCTTTGCAAAGAACCAAACCACTGATTTACAGCATTTACATACTTATTGAGGCATATCAATGCTTATGTACATCTATCAGTATTATAGAGAGTATACAGCTTCTATATTGACTTCTTTTTTCCCATTTGTTTTCTGTTTTGTGCTGGTTCTGAGTGGGATTATCACTCAGTGAATTCAGTGAGTTCCAGTTACAAAGCAATTGTGAAAAAAGCAAGGCATAGGATGAGTTTGTGCTCTGCACCAAGGATCCAATCTTCAGTGAGTGTACCCAATAACATCCATATTTGGTTTGGGGAAAACAGTCTCATGTACCTATCTGAGGATATGCACAGTTTAGAAGTCTAATGATAGATGCTACCTACACATTGGAGAAGATTCCTTGAGAACTGTGCAAACGTGAATGTGTGAAGCAGTCATAGGTCTAATTTACAGAAGCAACTACACAAAAGAATACTTTACAAAATTGAAGACTTGTCATTCCTAATTAAAAATCAACCAGTTACAGTCTGAGCATACTTACAGCTGCCAAAATGGTAACAGTTTAAAGAACCAAGGAACATTTCATTTCAGAGAACAGTGTGACCATCCAGAGTCACAGAACTATCTGGTCCACTCCTGACCCAAAGCTGGCTCACCAACTGAGATGTCAACATGCTCAGAGCCACCAGAAGAAGAACTCAGCAGAAAAAGGGCCTCTGCTCTCAGGAGCTGGGCACATTTCCCTAGCCAGGAGCCAGTGATGTCATTTGAGAAATTATGCCACAATGAGAATTTTCAGTTTCATTGTTTCACTGCAAGACTCTTAGAGCTGAAATTCATGGCTCATCATTACTGGGCCCATCACTTTTCTTCTCTCTATATATACATGAGCCTTGCAGAACAGCTGCCTTCCTCAGACACTGTTCCCTCAGTGGAACCCATGAACATGCACACAGTCATTTGCAGGGGGCTCCCCACCACATGCTTTCTTTCTTTCTTTCCAAACATGCAAATGACGCATGTCTTGTTCTGGCATGTTTTGTTCTACTTAAGTAATTAGAAAGGTATGGAGTAGTTAATGTATAACTGAAGAACTTACCTGATAGTTTTTACTTTTCTATTAGTTAAGCAACCTTTTTGTTTGCAATAAATGGTGAATATTAGTTTATTCACAGGCTATAACAGGGTGCTCTCCCCCTTCCTCTGTAACAAAAACCTTATGACTATGCTGCACAGCTGTTCCACTACAACCAGTCAATACAGAGCATGAAGCAAATGAAACAAACAAACAAAATAAACACATTAAATTATACCACATTGCAACTGTTATTCTTCAAAATTAGATAATTAATTTCTTTTTTTTTTCATCCAGATACTGCTACATTAAAAACCCCATGGAGAAGCTCTTAGGCTGGCTAAGTCTTGCATCTCTGCTCTGTATTATGTTCATCTCCACTAGCATAACAATGAAGAGGAAATGTAAAATATGATATATCAGCATGTACACAGAGAAGGAATGCTCACAGAAGGGCACTGCTTGCACAGTCTGTTTTACGCTCAGCTGGGCTCCAATTATTGTCATTCACCATGACATCCTGCAGATACAGAAGACCAAATGTAAAAATGTACATAAAGTCTTCAGGAAAACTGAACATCAAAATAATATTTGACACTCATATGAGGAGAGGCAAGCCTAACCTGCTCTCATGTCCTGATAAGAGCTGTGTGCTGCAGTATTTAGGTGTCAATCTGCAATACATTCATTTCTGCTACATGTGACTGATGATATAAATTTTATCTTCTGTTTTCCATCCCTACAAATTTGTGCACCATTCCAGTATGTTACTGTATCAAACTGCTGAAAAATGTGCATTTCCGCCAGACTTTCACTAAATGTTTGTAAGATATTTGGCTCCTGTACATAGAAAGACTGAATGCTCTGTTCTAAGGCAGGAAGATTTGCGCCTTATCAAATGTTTCTCTTGTTTTCTGCTCACGTCCTGAGATTTTGTTGTCCTCAGAAAGGTGAAACAAGTGCATTATACTCCACAGGTAAGCAAAAAAATTTACCCATCAGTTCTTTTATGGTATGGTACATAAAAGCCTGAAAACTCCAAAAATGCCTACAAGTTTTAGACATTCAGATGAAAACAGAACAATTTGAGTTCCAGTCTGCCTCTGTAGGATTATTTTTCACTTATATTTAACCTAAAAATCAGAAAAGAATCTTCAGCTCTACAATTTCTTCTTTGTACCTCAACCACAGTGCTACAGCATCATGTTTTTTTCTAGTGCTTCTTTTTTCCTCACTGCTTTACTCCATGGTTTGCACACTTGCTTGCACAATACTTTGAGTTTTACAGGAGTTCAAATTGAATTACAGCCATGTGGCTTAACCTGCAGTGCAATGGTCAGGAGACTCTGATACAATGGCTTGCAATATTTATAAAGAGAATAATACAGACATAAATCTCCCACTTGCTTGTGAGCACCCCATAACAGGTGGACCCTGGTAGCTTTCCTCTTTCTAAAAACAGTGGAATGGAAAAAAGAACACTTTAATATAATCAGTCTTGCAGGAATTACTTGCTTGACCCGAGTAGCCTCTGTGCACTGCATCTACATCTGCACCATCCCATAGAGAGACAGGCTCACTGGTTCACATCTATTCTCCCAAGATACTTCTGACACAGGAAGTGGACAGCATTTTCCTAAAACGTCCCCTCTTCTCCAAAAACTAAACATGTAATTGTTTTATTCAGGTCTCATTGGGATCAGATCTATATTACACCTCAGGTCTTTAAATAGGTTTTTACTCAGCCAAGCAGTTTTGACCATTTCTATTTCTGAACACTATATTAAGTAAACAATAAAAGTCACAGCTGGTCAGTTCCTGTCTTCTTTCAGAGCAATTATTTAATATAATTCAGATTCCTATCACTTAACCAGGGTTTGATCTATTACAAGTCTTCAGTGCTTAAGCTTGCAGTTACTCATTTCCTTTTATCTTGTTTCACAGATTTTTGGGAAGATAAATTAATCCCCTAAATCATTCCCATATAATGCTTTATTGTGGAATATTATTGAAATATTCCCAAACTCTTAACATTATAAAAACAAACACAACTTCTCCCAAATATAGGTTTTTCATTTTTGTGTTACAGAACTGTAGAATCGTTTGATTTGGAAGGTACCCTTTAAAGGTCATCTATTCCAACTCCCCTGCAATGAACAGAGACATCTACAGCTCGATCATATTGCTGAGAGCCCCTCCACTGTGATTTTGAATGTCTCTAGGTACAAGGCATCTACCACCTCTCTGGACAACCTGTTCCAGTCCTTCACAACCCTTATAAAAAAAACAAACAAACACACAGACACAAAACCTCCACTTCCTTACATGCATTCTAAATCCTACCCCCCCCCCCCCCCCCCTGTTTTTTTGTTTTTTTTTTAAATCATATTGCCTTCATAACAAGACCCAGTTCTAAGTCTAATTATGGCCAAATAGCACAGTAACAGAATTCAGTTTGCAGCAGTGTGTTTCACAACACTGCTGCCAAGGTTAGAAATAGCTAGCCAGTACCTGGACTAGTGAGGTGATATCAAGGTTATTGGACAACAGTCTTGTGTATGGAAACCTCTTTTCCCCAAACCAAAACATAAATACTCTCTTTCTTCCAGCTCTCCCACTTCCCATTGTAAGCAACAACTTCTTCAGATGAATTCTGCAACTGACTGCTGCAAAAGCTGTACAATTTTATCATCAAGCTGACTAACTGAAACACAAACCTTACCTCACTCTGGCATCCCCTGCTCTTTTGCTTTCCTAAATCCATTGCTTTAAATATCATATTAAGCATGGGAATCACAAGTAAGCATGAATGTTGACACTCTTTTACTTCTTTCCTACCTTCATTTCTGTACTTTCTTACAATTTTTTTCTATCTCTTGCTTACAACAAGTATTTCTTCTTAACTCTGCTCTTATTTCCCAGAATCTTCCTACACTCATCAAATCCTGATAGCATCTGTGGTTTGAAGACCATGAGCGATGTGTTTCTTTATGCCTTTGAAAACACACTCGTGACGATGATCATGTTGAGAGATGCTATCAGTTACAAACAGATTTCTCAACCACAAAAAGCACAAGACTCTAAGGGCTGGAGATGACTGTTCATGTGACAACCCCAGCTAGTTTGTCCTTGTTTAATAGCCAGCTGTAGAAGTAAGATCTAAGGAAGGAGAAGGCCAGACTAAAGGTATTGATGGTGTTTACAGGGGACCTGGAAGGGTGGCAAACCAGTGGAAACAGACTATTGATCTGCTGCAGAATGAATCATAGAATCACCCAGGTTGGAAAAGACCTTAAAGATCATTGAGTTCAACCACGACCTAACCATACTACCCAAACAACCCTCTGCTAAATCTTGTCCCTGAGCACCACATCCAAACACCTATTCTAAACCCATCCAGGGATGATGACTCAACCACCTCCCTGGGGAGCCTATTCCAGTGCTTAACAAACCTTTCTGTAAATAAGTGTTTTTTGATACCCAATCTAAACTTGCCCTGATACAAACACCATTTCCCCCCATCCTGTCACCTGTCACCAGTGAGAATAGACAAACCCCACTCTTGCTGTAAGCACCTTTCAGGTATTGGAAGAGAGCAACAAGGTCTCCCCTCAGTCTCCTTTTCCCCAGACTAAACAGCCTTAGATCCTTCAGTCTCTCCTCACAAGGCATATTCTCCAAACCCTTCACAAGCCTTGTTACCCTTCTTTGGGCAAGAAGCTGTTAACACTGATGGAACAGGGCACAGGTGTAGTGCAGATGATGTCTTGGTACTATTATTCAGTGAGGAATTACTAAGCTACGAGTTTATGCCTTTAAACACCCACTAGTTATGAGGCAACTTTAAGGCTTTAAATCAGTAACCAGAGTTCACAGCTGCAAGATTCATCAAGCTGCAAAAATGACTACACCTCAAAAGCAGTCATTGCATATTCAATAGTAGAGAGGTGCTGAGTGGTGCAGTTGATACATTAGAAGGAGGGGATGCCATCCAGGGGGATGTGGAAGAGCCCAAAAAGTAGCACATGAGAATCTAATGAGATTCAGCAAGGCATGTACAAGGTGTTACACTTGAATCAGGACAATCCTAGATAAGAACACAGGCAGGCAGAACTCACTGACACCAACCCTATGGAGAAGGACACGGGAAATCTGATGGACAAAAAGCTGTACATGAACCAGCAGTGTGATCTTGCAGCCCAGAAGGCCTCCTGTATGCTGGGCTGCATCAACAGAGGAGTGGCCAGCTCATGAGGCCACATCCTATGTCATGTGTCCACACCTTGGGCCCACAACCCAATAAAGATACGGAGCTGATGCAGTGGGTCCAGATGAGGGCCACGAAGATTGTCAGAGGGCTGGAGCTCCTCACTCATGAAGAAAAGTTGTGGGAGTCAAGATGTCAAGAAGAAATTCTTTACTTACTATGATGATGAGTCACTGGCATAGGCTGCCCAAAGAAATACCTGAAGGTGTTCAGGGTCAGGTCGGATGGGGCCTTGGGCAGCCTGATTTGGTAGGTAGCAGCCCTTCCCATTGCAGGGGATTGGAACTGGATAATCTTTAAGGTTCCCTCTAACCTAAGCTATTCAACAATTCTATGAATAGAAAATGGGACAAAAGATAATTTAGCTGCTGTTTGCCAAGATTCAGAGTCTACATCAATTTCATTTTCTCCAGGCTTGAACACTCTGCCTGCTGTAAGTGAAGATCAGATTTGAGACTATCTAAAGAACGTGAAGGTGAACAAATCCATGGCATCCAATGAGATTTACCCATGGGTTCTGAGAGAACTAGCAGATGAAGTTGCCAAGCCATAATCCATCATATTTGAAAGGTCATGGCAGTCTGGCGAACTTCCTACTAATTGGAAAAGGGGAAACATAACCCCCATTTTCAAGAAGGAGAAAAAGAAGATCCAGGGAACTACAGGCTGAATCAACATTACCCTCTCTCTCTTATCCTAAATTCTTTAGTGCAAAAATATTCTCCAAGGAAAATAAACGCAATAAGAAATCAAAACAATCGGGATGAAGCTGAGTACAATAAGTAAACAATCAACAACCAAAAAAACCCAATTCTGCTTCCTGCTATAGCCTCCATTAAGCAGGGCACTCTTTTTCATCCATTCTACAGTTCAGGTATGAGTTGCAGGGCAAGGGTGAGTTAATGAGGTACACACTGGAAAATGGTCAACACTACCAACTAAAATAAGCAACAGTTCACACTGCTCCTCCATAACGTGTAGGGCTTTGCAGGACTTCTAGCATTATCTTGCTGCCTGGAATTAGAGAGAACTGTAAGGAAGGAAGATGCTGTGTCAAAATGTAAAAAAATCAGTTCTGAATGGGTCATATGTGCACATAATTAGAGATTTCAAAAAGCAAGGACTACAGAATGGCAAAGTAGCTGGCAAAAAAATGAAATTTTAGACCGCAATTTAAACATGCCAGGTGCTACCCTTTCTATTTTCTACTCTATTAATTGCACCTGAAATCACTGAAACAAAACTCTTTTCCTTGTACTCTCCTCTTCCTTCTAAACACTGCCTTCAAACCTCCCTGCCTCTCCTTCAGTTTTTAAATATCGTAAGAAACAAACACAGGTCTCACTTGTGTTTTTTCTCCTGCTTCCTTCAGCAAATAAAGCTCTCATCTGTAGTTTGATAATCACAACTACCTTTTAGATAACATCTCCTTCCATGAGATCACAAACAATTGACTGGAGAACATGATTTGGAGGCAACCTTCTCAGTAAATCAGTTTTTTCAGTATCAATAATGCTTTTCTTAAAAAAAAAAAAACAAAAAAAACAAAAAAACTAAACAAAAAACAAACAACCACCCAACAAAACCTCAGCCATCAAAACCACTGGCTGATGAAGGAATGTCTAAAGAATACAGACATCTGGAAAGAGATGTGGACTAACAGTTCTAAAGTGAGCTAACTATGAAGTTATTAATGTAGATACATTGATTAACATTCCCATAAGTTATGTTACCATAGAGAATAAGATCAGAAAAGAGAAGAAAGGTCATTTTTATGAATCCTTATGCAAATAACAGCTCATTTTTATACTTTAAAAGTGTATTATTTATCTTTGCCTACTCAAATAGTGATTATAGACAGCATAACTTCTGAATATCAGTGAAAGACTGAAGAAGAATATATACTTGTATCAATCCAAATCTAGGTCCCAGACACCGAAGATACCTTGTTGACATACAATATCCTTTCCAAGAAAATACTATACTTACCCAAAAAGGGAGCTTTATTTTGGCTCCTCTAAAAGCTGTAGTTCAGCTAGTATTATTCTACAGTAGATATAACACTTTGCCTTGCATATCATCACTTGAGATGTTATCCAGATGATCTTATTCTAACATATACTCAATACTGCTGATTTTTTACAGCATTTTTTAATTAATTTTAGAAGTGCAGCTATTTTTCTTTATACCATACATATCTCATTCTAAACTTAGAGGCTTTCATAGTTGTCCTTAAAAAGCACGTAGACAAAATATTTTATGGTATCTATAATAAATGCAAAGAAATCAATACAAACAAAACTTGGCTTAGCAAACTGTACATACATAAATATGTTCTTTGTTTTTCAACTTGACATTCAACATTTTTCTTCATAAAACCTTTTATGATCTCATTTATTACATCCATTTTTTAAACCTTAAAAAAGTGCTTAACAGATTTACACCTTGTACATCCAAAGCAAAGGTTAGAACACCATGCCCAAAACAGAAATCACAGGGGATAATATACTGCCATACAAGATCCTTTAAAATTGTATGTTTACAAATGCTCTAAAATTTCTTTAGCACTGGCTATTTTGTATACTGTAGATACTGAGAAGGCAATTAACAAAGACAGGCTAAGGGCTCATATAGAGCAGCACACAGGAAAGGATCTACAGTATCCAGTTCTCGGCTATGCATAGTACAGGGCAATCGATGTGGGTATTAAGTGGCTAAAAGATCCAGAATGATGGACAGAAGGACATTTCCCCCCCACACACATCGCATCCTCCTTGGTGCCCAGGATATGAATACTGAAACAATGCTACTCAGGTAATACGTTCTGCAGTTTGGAACTGATGGACTGATGCGTTACTGAGTGCCAGTAGAGAACGATATAGACATTGTGGTGGCAACAGCAGATATGTAAAGCTGCCACACTGAATGCTGTCACTTTTTAAAACCACACTGCCTCCTGGCTACTACTCCAGCAAGATCACCTACTGTCTCACAACTTCATAACGGAGGCGGACCATTCATGTATTTTAACATGGGATGGAAAGAGCGGGCAAAGTTGTTGGCCATTGTACAGCTGTAGTCCTCCTCAGTCATTGGAACCAGGCAAGCCAACCCAATCAGGAGCAGCAAAAAGAGCTGTAGTGGCAGAGCAGCTCTGAGGACTCTGAGGAAGAAGGATGGGTGCTGCCATGCTGGCCCAGCCTCAGAAGGGGAGGAACCTGAGCCACCTCTTATGGACCTGAGAAAAGAAAATGGACAGGTAAGTAAAACATTGCTGCAGCAGAGGTTGCCCCTGGGTACTCAGCTGTCCCTGAAGGCTGATTTAGGATTTGTACACACTGACTGAAAATAGGTATTTTCCGTATTATATTAATAGAGGTATTTTTCACTGAACATTCCATTTCCTCAACAATCTTAAGAGATCTCATATTTCTGGACTGGATATGAAAACATCAAATATTCACTGTACAATGGTGAATAAAGTGCCCCTTCATCAGTTATAGGGAAAAGTCTCTACTTAGAGCACTGAAATATAGAAAATAAACATGCTTGTCACGTTTGTTCATTACACACTGCTTAAAAAACAATCATACTCTTTTAAAATGGAAAATACACTTGGTTTTCAGAAACTTCTAATTTCATTTCCTTATATTCCTCAATATATTGTGAAATAAGATCTTTATGTCAATATTCAGTTAATTAATATACCAATCTCCAGGCAGTAGAGAATCATTTTGTACGAAGTACATTGTATTTGAATCTTGCACTGAGTCAGCTGCTAAAATTTATTTGCTCAACTGACCATATACCCTCACCATCTGAGTGATTTTCCCCTTCTGTCTATGAATGTGTGTGGCATAAATCTATCATATATCAACAGGAGACATTTCCAAACATTTCCAAAGGGAAGCTTCAATTTAAGCATAAAAATAAAAGACATTTTTAATAAAAGACAAAGATACAAATTTCACATTTTTCCTTCTGCCTGAAACTACCAGACCTCTAACACAGATAACAGATTTTGAGGTAAGTGAAGTACTGAAAAGAGAATTTCTGCAAGTTTATATTAGAAAGACGTGAAAATATTGTATTTTAGCTAGATAAAAATAGAAGAACTTACAGTCTTCACATCATTAGTTCCAAGAACTCTTCCATGCAAATGCTGTTGCAAATTTTGCAATAGACATGTTACTATAAAAGTGTATATGCCTGCTGTAGTTATGAAGCCTGAGAAAGTCTATAGATCACTAGGGTGTAAGAGATAAAGATGATCATAATGATGTACTTAGTTTCAACTTAAAAGTATAGGAGATCAGGCCTGCTGGCCAAGGTTAAGTTCTCCTTGGTCATGAAAACAGGTCTTCATGGTATCTCCTTGCCTACCCCTTGTCCTTTCAAATCAAATCTGAATCAATGTGAAAAAGCATGCAAAGACCAAATATAAGCTTCAAAACTATATCAGGCCCCCTTCACACATGATCAGGAAATAATTATTTCTGTGCTTGAGATTATTTTTGTATCTTGTTTGTACACGTGTATCATCCTACTATGCTGATTCCAAGAAAGCCAGACAGAATTCATAGAGTTTGTTATGATCAACAGATAAAAAGAAAACTTGAGTAAGTTAAATGATTAACTTGACTTAAATATCTCAGGAAGGAGTGATGATCAAAACAAAAGATCACATACTGTTTGGATCCACGTTATTGTTGCCTGGATGGAAAGCCGCTTACTGAATTATGCAAGATCACATATTAAAAAGAACACACTGAAAGGATATGGCACATTTAACAGCATCAGAGCATTCCATATTAAAGTTCAATTAGATCAGGACTTTACTGTCCAAGAACGCCAAGACAGAGAGTAAATGGGCTGAGGTAGGAACAAAGGGAACAAGGAGTGCTTAATTACCTTCCAAGCATAAAAAAGGCTATATTTTTGTAGTTGGTAACAGCTGTTTCATAATGAGTGAAGTCTGAATTTTCTTCATTGATCCTAGAGGTATTCTGGGGCAGTAGGAGGCATTTCTATAAAAGCAGAATCAAAATCATCTGTCTTTTCGTTTCTTAGGCTTTTCCTATTGGTGCAGTAGCACAGTTGTTTTATGATTTACTTAAACCAAAACCAACCAACCAACCCTAACCAAACACCACCACTACAAACAGGAAGAAAGAGTATGTGTGAACTGCGTAACTGGTTGTAGATTTTCTTTCAAAAATTAACAGTTTATGACAAAGAATCTCAAAACATTTCTACAGTGAAGTAGGGTGTTGAACAACAGTTTGTAATACTGGATGGAAAAAAATTCAAACAAATAATGAAACATGAAAACATCTTCAGAGGGTGAGTTCTAAAAAGTTCAAGTGCTGTACTGTCACAGTTTATTGCAGGTACTCGTCTGTAATGGACATAATTAGCTGAAAAATTGAATGTTCAGCTTAGAGTGTTTAATGGATTTGGTAAGGCAAGAGGGTTAAAAATATACATACACTGTTAACAAAAAATGATCGCTATAGAGAAGGACCAATATTCTATTTACTCCAATAGGAGAAGAGAAAGCTGAAGTACTGTATACTATTTTTCAGAAAAATGTAATTTCTTTCTCTTGCATCTATCTTCTGCTCTCTCTCATCCGACTGCTCCACCATTCTTCACACTGGCTGCTGTTTCTCAAGGGAAGGAAGTAAGACCACCTGCTACTTGCTCCAAGGACAATTCGTGATAACTAAACAAAGTTGGAGGCACAGCTGCAGATCTGGTCAACTGTAAGCTTCTTCATGCCAAGAAATCTCATTAACTTACCTCAGAACTGCAACCACTAGTCACTCTTACTGTGGGAGTTTTTCTAATGTAAGAGAAATTGAAGTTTTTTCTGAAGCATTTCAAGAGAGGAGAACCTAATTTACTAGGCTATAGATCAGATGAGCAAACTGAACTTTAATTTCATCTCAGATGAGTACCTGCACTTAAAGATGACTGATTTTTTTTTAATCATTATTTATTTATTCTGAGAAGAAAAATATGGTTGAACTAATCCATCTGGACTGCAGAAAACATCTGAAATATTATAACAGAAGAATTTATCATTCAATCAAATTATAAAAATAAATGGAGTTTAATGGGGAAGTGGTAAGCAGACAACATTCATATTGAGAGTCACTACTAGGATAGTAGAATGTTATTACTGGAGTTAATCAAAGATGAGTCTGAATTTAATACATTTATGAAAGGAGTGCTGCAAAGAATGTAAGAATAGCAAAATTAATTTTCAGGATGACAGAAGATGAAAGTCTTTGTAAATACGAAAACGTTTGGCTTATTACACAAAGAGAAGTGGGTGACAACTTCAGTTATCAGATATAGGCTTAAGAAGTAGATCAAAGAATTTAAGATTACAGTATGCAAAGTAGCAATAATGCTTCCTGCTATACATTTGCAAATTCACAATGATGATAGTGAAGAAAGAAATTTAGACCTGTTGTTTGACAAATATCTAGAAGACAATGATGTAAAAATGGCTGCGAAGAGAAACCAACCCCACTGATGATGATTTTATTAAGATAGAACTCACTGAAGTTATGAGGTGGTGTGATACTCTGCCTGTGAGAGCATGCAATCATTCCTCTTGTCGGCTTGAGACTCTCTAAAAGTGACTGCGGTGGCTGAGTTACGACTTCATTTCTCTGCCTACCTCTCACAGTCACATGACTCCTATCTCACCCTGGCTTAGAAGAGACAAGTGTTCATATAGATAAATAATAATTTTACCAAACAGTAAGTGAGAATAAAGGAGAGAGCAGGGAATATAACAATAACAATCCAAGTGAAAACCTCCTATCTAAACTACAGCATGGCAATGACTGCCGTTTTGTGGCCAAAGCCATGAAGAGTTCTGTGGCCTGGTCTGATCCAAGAACAGCAAGTGACCTTTAAACACCAGTAGTCATTTGGGAAGGCTTGGGCAGAGCAGGAAATGGAGGTTGGCATTGTGGCGCCAAGACATGAATAGAGCTGCTCAAGAGAGACAATGTAAACAGTCCTGAACAAATTGAACAATTATTTTAATCTTTTTAACATTTTAATTACCTCAAAAAATCCACAGGCACAGATCCAGGTATGCATTTACGACAGTTCTATTAAGCTGATGAAGGAAGAGGAGTTGCTTCTTGGATTCGCCTTTCCCACTTAGTGCAGCAACACTAATACCTCTCAAATGAGTGTTTAGTTAAATCCACAGTGTAACTTATACCTTGCTTAGCATCACACTATATAGGCTTTTTTTTTTTTTTTCTGCTGTGATAATGAAAAGGCAAAGCGATAGTACATTTGGTATACACAAAACATGATCCCTAAATGAACTTCCCTTCAACAACCACCTATGTGATCCACATTTTAAAACTGACTTGAGTTCTCCTGTATACTAAATTCTAACAGGGCTTGCTGATCCAGTGCAAGATCAAACACAAAGTACTCTGATCAGAGGCATGTCAAAATATTAAAGAACACAGTGACAGCTTGTACTGCTTTATCAGTTAAAACCATATTATACATCAACCACAACCTGTCTGGCTTGCGCATTTGATTAAACTTCCTATTCAGCAGTGACTCATTCGTATTCCATGCCTGTCTGAATGACAAATTGAACATTGTTTTGTATTGCTACAAGATGTGTTAATAAACAGTGCTGGAGAGACTTGATCTGAAAGGTGCCGCACCAATGCCACAGCTAGAATAGAGGCTGATCTCAAAGCAGCAAAGCACTGCTAGTTGTGATCTGAGCCAGCTGCTCACACCTACAGCCAGAAGTCTTGTCAACAGGTTGGCATAGGCTGTTGGAGCTGTTGGACCATACAGGAGAGCAGAAGAGTGAACACAATATGTTTCTTGAGTACAACGTTGCTAGCGAAAGCATGCTTATCTGCCACAGACACTCTCCATTCCTCTTAGATGTTACTGGCTGCAGAGTAAAGCCCCACTCTTCCCTTTTCCCATTCCCTGTAAGAAACAGAATGCCAAGCTTCATAGCAGACTGGAGCTGGAAAAATTCTCTTTCTCCTACAGGCAGAAAGATGGTATGTATGTATGTCACCTATTTTCTGTGTGTTTTCATTATGTTTCAAAGTTTAAAAAAAAATATTAAAAAAATCCCTGAAAGCAAGACAGAATCGTAATGTCAGTGGAAGCCAAAGTCAAAGATGCTTTACCTGTTCTATGTGCTGTTATGTGCTGTTAGTTTTGCAGCTACAACACCACCCACAGTAGCTAGCCATACTTATAGAGCAAACAATTTTTTAAAAATAAATGTCTATGAGAACATATAAATGTAAGCAGTTTTACTCATTATTTAATTTATATTTTGATGAATAAAACACTTATTTTGCTTACGGAAATAAATAATAATCTCAAAGTATTTTTTGCTGCCTGGTTACTGCTCAATCTCTATATTAAATGTCATGTTGCTTTCCTTCCAACCTCAAATCTTTCTCTTCAATGGGAGTTGCAATTAAAATGTAGTGCATGTTTTTATATGGAGAATAAATGAGCTTAAGGACTTATAAGTACAAATATATCTTGCTTGTACTTTCTGATTATTTTAGGTTCCCTTTTCAATGCCTAAGATGCTGGAATAGCATGAGAGTTCCATTTTATATATACTGTGTATTTATGCCTGTTTATGTACTACAATTATTTTTTAAAAAAATTGTAGCTCTACAGGCTAGTGATTTGATCAGTGAAAGAGTGAAAGTACACATATCACACTGACAACAACAAAGAATGCAGAAGCACCGTTAGCTGCAGAGATGACAGGTTGCTGGAAACAAGGTGGAAAGCAAGAAGCTGTAGCTGCATGTCTGCTCTCTACTGGTCAGAGAGAGATAGGGCAGTGCTGCTCCCAGAGCAATACACGGACGCAAACACTAGGCAAGAGTATTGGCAATATTAGCATCTTATGTTGCAGTCTTCTGATGGGGAGAGGAAGTGACCCCAAGTTTAAAACCCCTCGAGTTATAACTTTTAATTTTGAATGTTATGTATTGAAAACCCACAAACTGGACAAAACATTTCAGAAGAAAAAAAAAACAAAACAACCAAAAACAAAAAACCAAAAAGAACGGATGTTAGTATGTCTCATCCAGATCTGTGGGTTTTTGTGATTTCTAGAATACTGGCCTATTACCTGCCTTAATTTAATATCTAGAGGTAAAGAGGATGATGAAAAGTGTTTGCCATGAACCTACTGGCATTTCTGTTAAATTATGCCAAAATCATTACTGAGTACTGTGAGTGTGAACACAGACTTACCACATGAAAAACAAATGTCTATTGCATGTCATTTCTGGGAAGAAAAAGCTGTAGATTTTCAAGAATTAGCCAGTATTTCTATTCACAAAGAATATGGAATAATGGAGAGCACTTTTTGCCAAACTACTAACAAAAGGGAAGTTTTCAATTTTTTAAGCCCTGTCCACCTGAAAGACTAAATGTGGACAGATGAGAATCACAGCCAATTTCCATCATCCTCTTAGGGTTCTAGAACAGAGTGCGGAAACCAGGAGAATAAGGTACCTGCTATGTGGACTGCTGACAGAGGGTCCAGGCTGTGAGAGACTACATTTGCCCCGTGGCTGTTTGCAATGAACAGGGGGTAAAGAAAGAAGAATGTTCAGTCCAGGCAAATAAAGACAAGCTACTGACGAAACTAAATTAAAAGTGCAGCAAAGGAAACAAAAATAAATCAAATGAAGTGATTGATACCCATGAACCAAGGAAACTGGCTTTTCTTTGTGTCTGAGTACAAAAATAATTGGAACATATACAGTGAAACAAATAAGAGTTCAGTCGTTCCATTTATAGACAGGAACTCTGAATTTAAAATAAACAAATAAACAAACAAACAAACACTGGCAATTCAGCCAAAAGAATTTGGAATGTGAAATTGAAATTGAGTGGAATATGGGGAAATAGTGACATCTCAAAATGTACTTGCAGAAAAATTAAAATTACTAATTCTCAAGGATAAAAATATGGTCAAAAGGTTTCCCTCTAGTGTCTGTCTTCTTTTCCATCACCTTCCCCATAAGGCCAAATAGCTGTAGGCACATTCTGACACCTAGAATTGCTGGAATATTTAATGCATTTGGATGACTATCAATCTGATGGAAATTTGGTATTAGTATTTATTCATTATTTGGATCACCATCAGCATATTTGGAACTGAAATTCTAAACAACATCACAGCAGCCTCCAAAAATCTACTTGAAAAGAAAACAGAAGTCTGATAAACAGACCCAATTTGGGGTTAGTTGTATAGCCCGGGGAGTCATAAAATTTAGGTACACGTTATGAAGAAAAATGAAAAAATGTAGTCATGTACATGAACACTAACAAATTAGAGATAGACAAATGCTTATTAAAATGTTAAGACAAAATCTATTATAATTCTATGTACTTTTTAGAAAAAGATTTTATGGTAAGACACTTTTCTGTTTCCTGCTATGATCAGGGATTCTCTAGTTACATCCATGATATCAGAGTTTTTATTAATTATTTAAGTTCAAATTTAAAAGTTGAAAAAAATGACTTCTGTAATAAAGACTTATGTTCTTTTCTTATGTTTGAAAAGCCAGTATTCCTTTACATTCTCATACTAGAATCTAAGAGGAAACTAGTGAATGTAAAAAAAAATAATAATAATAATTCAAGAGCCATACAGTTTATCAAGACAGAACTCAGAGGCTTTACAAAAAAGTGCAAATGGAAAAAAAAAAACCAACAAAATCGTATGATTTTTTTAATAAACTAAAGAAAAAAGTGGAGTAATCAACCAATAGAATTGCAGAAAAAGACAAAATAATTGCAGTTCCATTTTGGGCTTAGAGTATGGAAGTGTTAAGTACTAGGCATGTATTTGCTACATTTCTTGAATTTTGTGCCAGCGATGTAAACAGGCAACTCCAGAGCTGGCATCATAGCCACTGATTAGGGTCCTGTTCAGCTAGCTGTTTTGAACAAAGTTGTATGCCCTTCAGCTCTATTTAACCATTCATCAAAAGCCTCAATAAGAAAGTCTTATTGAAGTTCTCAATGAAGCAGCTCTCTGAAGAGAAGGCCAAACAGAAATGGAGGACTGATTATACCAGACAAGACCGGACTTTGGGATGCTGTCATCACTAGAGCAAAATACAAGAGACATGACATGCCATACCATGGTAAACCAACCACACTGACAGCCCTGGTTTTAGATAGTATTTACCAATTCTGAATTCATGCAGGATAGGATATGCAGCATGGTCAGGGAAAGCAGCTGTGTTTTTTCTTAAATTATGTAATTTCCTTTCCTATCAAGTGATATGGGGTGCCTTTCAGCTGGCTAGAGCTACTGTAGACATCTAGAGCTCCCACCCAGCAGATGGTAGAAAGTTGATGACTTAAAATTACCGTTCTCTGTCTGCTTGGTGTGCTTTGTCCAGATACAGGACTCACTGAGCCTGATGTGTCCAATTCATCAGCAGAGGACCACGAGGACAAATCCTAAATTCAGAAGGAATGAAGATCAGACCATCTCTTCAGGTAAGCAAACTCAAAAAACCCAATAACCCCAGAGTGAAATCTTTACTGCATTATTTCCAAAGGAAAACAAAACAAAACAAGCAAACAACAAAAAACACAAACCGACCCCAAACTATTAATACTTGTTAGCAATTTTTACAAGATTCAGGAATTACATGTTGTCTCTGTTGCTCCTAAAGAGAAACAAGCATATAGCTAAAAGTTAATTGTATCAGGTGAAGCATTTTCTGCTAAGGGCAATACAGGGAAAAAGTAGTTTTTTTCTTTAATTGGCTTTTAATCACTGGAAGAGGCGGGAACCAGCATGATTTTGCTCCAATAGACAAGAACTCACTAGAAGTGAAAACAGCCAAGTTCTCATATCTTATGAACTCTTCTAATCTAAGGCTTTAAATAAAATATAGAGTTTGAAACTAACAGAGAACTTTGAAATTGTGACTTTGTGCCACCTGTCTCTGTTGGTGATCTTGCATACATAACTCCTTCTCAAATACCCTGAAGTACAAGACAACTTGGCAAGATTTGCAGTACAGCTCTACACTACTGAGGGAGATTTAGTTAGCCAATTAGAGGATTTATTTGATTTAATGCTTCTTTTTTTTTTTTTTTTTTTCTTTAGATTGAAATACATTTTCCTTTCTGGTTAAAACTGACATGTTATAAATTTCAATACTGCAGCTAGGATAATTATCTCATATACTGTGCCAATTCACTGAATCAGTAATGGCAGAACAAGAAAACCAAGATAACTGATAACTTGCTATACAAAATAGAAAAAACTACTGGATTAAAAAATTACAAAAATGTCCACATTATAATGATTTATTTGTGATATTCAAGATTAAATGTGTACCATCTTGATAAGTAATGCAAACAACAGAAAAAAACAGCCAACAGCATGATCAGAGAAATGCAGTTAAAGCAGCACGAAATGTGCCCAAGAAGCAGCAAGGAGTAAAGAGACACTCACCAACTGACTACTTGAAATGTCTAGAGCTTTCTCTAGGTCTTTTATGTGACGTATGACTTCTTTCAAGAGGAGCTTAAGTCTGTTTCCAATGACATGAACCTTTTCTTTGGCTTCAAGGCAGTCCTTGCCTTCAGCATTGACTAACAATTGGCAGGACATATCTTGCAGTGATGCCACTTTCAACTGAGATTCCAGCAGTTCACGTCTGATTTGCTATTGCATGGGCAAGCACCAGATTTTTTAAAATTGAATTTATTTTTGAAAGAAAAAAAATAAAGAGCAAAGAATTCATAAAACTAGTCACTTGAAATTAAAGAAATTGAAAGAAAAGAGAAGGAATAAACATTTCCAGGCCTAAGAAGCTTTAAGTAAAATAGGTAATTGTTCACTTAAAATTTGAAGAATAGCTTGTAGTTCATCCACTTACTGCTTAACACTTCTGATGTTTGTAGCAAATTCTCACTAAGGAAAACAAAACGCTAAAAGCAAAATGACAGCAACACAGACAGCAGCAAAGCTGCCCAGGTTTTTAAATATCTAGTTCTGCTCTTGAAGGAAATGAGTGGTATTCTCCACCAAAACAAAGCTAGTTGCTGACCTCAGTCCCACAGTTATGTGTCTTCACACAATATACAATGCTAACTCTGAAGAGAAAGATAAATCTGTTTAGCTGCTTTTTTTCTGATTATGTGCTTTGGGAGAGAAAGGGATAATTATAGCCATACCATTAGAAGTCTGTGATGATCCTGTAGGATTTCTGAATCCAGGTTTGGATTGATGGGCACAATCTCATTTTTTCTTCTGTCAATATTCTCTAACCAGAGCAGCAAACCATGGCTCATTTCATGGAAATCCTGTAAATGATGAGTTTTGATAATACAGCAGTCAAATTTGTGTTTTCAGTTTATCCCTTAATAGGCCCTGCTTAGGTTAAATTCTCTAACAGACAAGAAAGTATAGAACAGTATATGAGAATAATATTCAAGTGATGACAAACTTAGAAAATATTGCTCCGGAAACATATGCTTCAATGTAGTGCACATGTATCTTCCAGAAATCTCTTTGCTGAAGTTGTATTATCTTGCACAGGCAAGTTCCAGACTGGACAATAAGCACATCAGGTAACTATATGGTTTACATCTTTGATACGTTAGATCCTGACAATTTAAATGGACACAATACAGACCTGGCACTGCATTAATGCATCTTGCAGTGAGCAGCGCCACTCTTCGATCATACTGCATACATGATCCCAGCAAATGTTCATCTGAGACAGGCGCTCTTGGAGTTTCTTGCTTTCTTCACTGTCAGACTGAGTAAATTCTGAACTGCACAAGTTGATGGATAAGATGATAGCTTTGCGGTTATCAATTGCCTTCTGCAGCTCCTTAATGATACGAAATAGGGGGACAGGATGAAGAAAGAGATCAGTAAAACATGCAGCTTTCAGAAAAATCAAGCAGAGAAAGTTCAGAAAGAATACAGTCATTTGCCTTCTGCAACTGCATAGTGCATCTTACTGTAATAGTCTCCTTTGCTCTGTGTACGAGATTTCTGTGCTCACTGTGTGACTCTGAAAGTGTTCACTGTTCAACATCTACTAAAATTTTACTGTGAGCATAAACTAGAACAAGCCAATTAAACTTTTAAAAGGCTGAAGTCATAGTTGAATTCTGAAGATTTGTCAAACACTTCAGATATTTTAGACAGGGAGGGCCCAAGAAAATTGAAGGAGTTGTAAGACAATTGTACTTCTGCTTGCAATAAAACTTTTGCCCTCACTTCTCAGTTTTGCTGATAAACAAAAAAACCCAACATGTTTTCAAGTGGAAACTGCTGTCAGCAGTGTTTTAAAATAAAAGCTTTTACTGAGGGAAAGGAAAACATACAAGGAGTATAAACAACTTACTCCAATTTTTAGAAGCAGAACATGTATAAAAACTGATTTGTTTACATTGGAAGCCACAAAAGAAACCCCACCTCTTTTGGTTTGGAGGGCACTAATGGGCTTTCCAAGAGTGGGTGAGATAAGAACAGGATTTTTATGAAATGTACTCTTTTCCACCTAGTTTACAGCATACACTTAAAAGCCCCATGTCACAGTGACCTCTGTAGTACTTATGGCAGCTATATTTGGACTGCAGTGAAGACCAGCATTAATATGCTTTAAATGGATCACCATTGGAAACAGTCTTTACTATCTTTCCACCTCATTCCATGCATGGATTACTGTGCATTTTGACATTGGCCCAACATTTTTGTGCCCAAGCTTATGAGATACTAATAACTGAACGGGAAGCTGTGGAGTACCACATTTGCCGATCTTTACAGCCACAAAATATCCAGAAGAGATCATAAAGGCAATATTCAGATCCTGATGCACCTGAGAAAATTGAAGAAGCAACAAGAGTATTTCAAAGTGAGACCATTTTTTTCCCTAAGCTGTATTGAATGACACCAGTGAGTTAGGCTAGAGCTCATTTGGCACTCTCTCCTTCCTCCACACAAGATATGGCCCAAAGAGGCATTTATTTGAAAATAGCTATTTTGTTGCCAGCTTGAATAGAAGAGATTTTATTTAACTTGGCTTTATTTTCCTTTCATCAGCTTAGATAACTGCATCAATTATCCATGCATTCTGGAATTAGAGAATAGCCACAGAATTACTATTTCAAAAATTCATTTGGATTAAATACTAAATACCACTGGTACATTTTTCTGCCAAAAGGTTATTCATAAAATCACACAAATTACTTATTTCAGTCATCAGCTATGTAAAAAATAGAGCATTCCAGCTGCAACTATCAGTAACCTCACTAACAAACATGTTGCATTCAGGTCTGTTTACAAAGTAAATAATGGAAAAGAAAAACAGAACTCACTTTCAATTTTCTAATCCTGAGCTCAATAGTTTGTATGTCAGTACTGAGATCAAGGTGGCGGAGCTTCTCCAGTTCCTCCTCTGTTTCTCCTAACCAAGCCCAAACGCTGTTAAGGTCAGAATTGAACTGCTGCCATTGCTGAAGGTTCTGCTTCATCCTTAGCTCCTTGCTTAGAGCTTGAGCCTGGATTAATTCCCATCGGTCAATTACACCTGGAATGATAAACACCAAAATCAACAAAAGTGAAAAAAAAAACAACACATTTGCCACACAAGCAATTGTGTCACTTGGGCATGCACAGTATAAGAAATGTTTCACAAACCCTCCAAAACCCTAATCCACCAAACACCACACTGAAAATTAAATTATGTTGGAGAGAGAGAAGGAGAAGTCTTGATGAATGATTGGGCAGCAAGAAATTTTACCACTTCCTTACATCAACATTTCATGACTTCACAGAATTAAATAAATATGTACAAGTGTCATAGGTGACCGTGGAATGAACAAAACAGAATGGTTTGGGTTGGAAGGGACCTTTAAGATCATCAGGTTCCAAATTCCCTGCAATAAGCAGGGACACTACCTCTCACTAGGTTATGCTAGTACATAGATATTATAAATCAGTGTAACTGCAAACAAGTTACACACTGACTACATCTAACTAGCCAAATACTATTTTCATTAGTATTTGTAACTCTCACAATTTAATATTCCCATATCATCATATTTGCTTAACATACTGTTGATGTACTGGATACTTATCTCTGCTACAAAGTTAATAAATGAAGTCCATTTCTTCTTATTACTTGAAACGCTGTGTTAGAGAAGGATAAGTTGTATCATACCATCAATTTAAGATTAAAAATGATATTAATTAAAATAGACTGCAAGAATAGCATATTGTGCCAAACTGAGAACTGAGACATTGCCTTCACAGCCTCTGTAAAAAACCCATAATTTTATATAATTATTTTTATCAGATAAAAATAAATTTCTGTATTGTTGACAGCTAATAGAATAAAAAAGTGGAAACTAATACTGGAAGAAACGAATTATGACTTACATGTTTTGTAGGGCAATATAAGCAATCATTTTTCAAAAGAAAACATCCGGTAAAAATGCAGTGCATCTGCAGAGACTTTTCTAAAGGCCTATGGCTACATCTCATTATAGGAAAGTGTTCTTAAAATGCACTTGCATGCATAATGTCTTCATACGACATATAAAAGTAATACTTACTATCCCTACTTAATTCTAGATGATGTTAAACAGAACATAATAGCAGATTGTTATGTAATACCAAGCTCTACTTCAGAAAAAAAACATTGCATATGTTTGCTGTTTCTCATAAATGCTTTCCATCAGAGAACTAAATGTTACTTACCAGCTGTTTGTGTTTCAGTACTGTTCAGATTAATAAGTCCAGATAATTTTTCCTCTTCCTCTTTCAGCTTATATCCAAGCCTTTTTACTGAGTCTATGCTTCCACTGCATTCACCTAGTAGCTTCATCTACGTTAAGAAACAAACAAAAAATCCCATCTAAATGTGCATCAGTTGCAGGGAAAACGCAAATTGCAATGCAGCTTTCAAAATTTCCAGCAAGTAGGTCAAGGTGTGGAGAGAAAAAGCTATTACTTTGTCAATCTGTCCTGGCAGCAGCAAAGAGTCCTATGCGAAAATTATAAAGAGTTTGCGTATAAGATGAATTAGAAACAGCTCAGTTCCTCTGTGCCAAATAACACTGGAGGACTGCAGGTGACATTAATTATAAATGTTAAGACATCAGAAGATATGATTAAGAAAATAAACATCTGTATGGAAATATTACTATGCATCCAAGCACCTAATCTTTCAATTCTGTCAGGAGAAATGTGGTCTGAATAATTTAAGGAGAGATTTTTCTTCCAGAAAACCTCTCTGAGAAAGTTTTTCAATTATAGATTCTATGTATGCAACATGATGATGACAATAAATATTTATTATTTTGGATCAAGATGAATATAGGGCATTACACTATAAAACTTGCTCTTAAAGGGCAGGAATTTTAAATAATATCAACATTAAATGGATAATATCACATGTGTAAGAAATTAGTTTAGGACATTTAAAAAATCCGTCATATTAAAATAAATTCCCTGGAGTCATGTTCCTGTAAACTTACACTATTGTAAAACTCTAATAATGTAAACAACAAAGCATATGGTCACAACTAGTAAACAGAAGTCTGAGAAGCAGTAATATCTAATTGCTATGTTGAAATAGCTACACTTCTTTCAACAGCAAATCTAAACTTGGAGTGCTTATTTGATTTATGCTTCAATACAGTGCACCGTGACTAAGAACAGAAATTTTTTTAGTAATGCCAGCATGTAATGAAATGCAAGCACACGCACATATCCTTTGTAAGTGGCATCCAGCTCTGGTCCTGTAGGTGTTTTGCTGCGGATGATGTTTTCTGTTTGCTGTATTTGGAAACGACTGGTATCTAAGGCTTTGTCCAGCTGTCGTATATGTGCTTCTAGGGCACCAGGTTCTCCTGTATCAAAAACCAAACAACAGAAGAGAGTGATTGGCATCCAAGTTGTCCAGAAGTTTTCTCTACTTTTTGCCCAAGCAGAGTATATGTCAGGAGGAATACTAGATAGACAATAAGAAGAAACACGACTGCAACTGCATGAGCAATACAATGTCACAGCAAAAGGATAACTAGTTCCACTAGAACATGGTTAGCAATCTTTCTAGGACAGATCATCGTACAAGTGAGTGTGGTTTCCATAAACATATGAAGAAAGAGTTCAGTTTCAAGCAGGCTTGCAAAATATTCTGAAAGGACAGTTTCTCTCAGAGAGTCCCTAACCAGTCTGGAAGGCAAAGTATACACAATTTCTAAGATTAAAACTGATAAAGTATAAGTGATGTTGCTTTAATTGTATTCTCAAGATCCAGAGATGACTGGATTTTTTGGATGGCCACAGTAAGTAGTCCTCAAATGATTAAAACAACCACATTAAGCAGCAATTTTTTTTCCCCCAACCTTTGACAAAAATGCTTAATGCAGCTGAAAAATTGTGCTATTCTACCAGGTCGTTTGGAATGTGTACCAATGTTTTAGAAACAGGACTATCTTGAATTTTCTATATAAAGATCAAATGAATTTAATGATATGAATCACATACAGCCAATTCTGACTGAAGCAGTCTGCAGCCTAGAGGACCGTGTGAGATTCCTCTTATTCATATTCTATCGTTGTGACTAATTTCCATTTGTTTACAAAGACAGTCCGAATTACCTTATGAAAACAAGTTTGAAAGCACGCATAAAGAAGCCCTCTGTCCAGCTATTGGCAGAAATCTGAGCATCTAAGATAGTTAAAACTTTTCTTCATACAAAATGTCACTCTGCTAAATGTAACACATGCTCCAAAAGTAATGCCTCCCTTTTTATTAAGTTGGCCCATGACATCAGAGGCAAATGTTCATGGTATGGCAATAGAGGATGAACCTTCCTGACAATATTCTGGTTTATTTTGTTCCCATGTGACAGACAGCAGCAGAAGGGCAGGCTGATAAACAGTGTCTGAAATGAAGTATGGATGAAGCAAAGCGGTGCAACAAGACCCTCCATGTAGAAAAAAAATGCACCCAATGTCATTCATCAACACTTGCTGAGTATTGTTGGAGAACAAACAGTGGATGTGAGCACAGTGAGGTGGTGGGTGGTGCCCTCCAGCCGTGATGATAACGATGTGAAAGATAAACCACATTTTGGATGGCCATGCACAGCTTTCACACCATGAAATGAAGAGCATCTTGATAAGCTCATCTGCGTGAACTGGGTAGAGGTGGTGATTATACCGAAAAGTAGTTTTTTGTAGTTGAAAATTTATTCTATCAAATAGTGTCCTGTGCTCTTTGTATCAGTTGTAGTTTCTAAGGAAATATACAGAAGACATTACTTTTGGAGCAACCTATGTAGATAGAATAAACTGCTGAATATTATTTTTCCCCCCATTACTTTCAAAATTTTCACAGCTCATGAAACTAAACAGATTTTTGTATCCATACTGTTAATCAGTAACAGTATTATTTCACTATCTGGGGAAAAAAATTAGAACGGACAGTGAACCTGAGGTCTGAGCCAAAGATAGTGAGATTTAAAAATGTCTAATATTCCAAATTTGCAGTATGTGGAACCATAAAAGAAAGTGTTTGTAAATGCATCTAATCAGTGTGAGAGTCACCTACCAAGTGAAACAGTAGGTTTAATCTTGTGCAAAAATGCAAATGGAAAAAAAAATCCGTCTTCCAATATAAAAGACTATGATACACTGGAGGACAGTACATCACCTCAACATTGTAATCAAATTAATTGATTACTAGCCTAAAACTTTATACAGAAGCAGTAATTCAAATAGTGATTGTATATAAAGACGTAAAAATGTGCCAAACTAAACAATTAGGTTTTATTCCGTAACTTCATCTTTTTTTTTCTGCTTTAAAATTGCAGATATCGCTCTTCTCATAGAGATATAAAGTACTCACTTCTGTTGAAAGACTTCAGAGAATAAATACCAATATGGATAAATTATTGATCTGCTTTATCTTGTTAGCCAGCATGGGAGGGTAAATAGTTTAAATATCATTGTTTTGTCCATGCACCCAATAATACCTTTAATCACAGCAGTAAAGCAGGATAGTTCTACATTAACATGCCAGTGCTGCCACTTAAGAAATATTTATGTTGTAAGTTGTGAAAAGTATAAATGCAATAAGAGGAAAGAGATGTTATGCTTGTGCACTGTAGTATTTGCATCTGGCTCTGCTTAGTGTTTTTTGATGCCTACCAGAAATATTTTTGAGTGCGTTTTCTGTAAGTGTTACATAGGCCTCAAGAGTTTCAGGGATCTCTACATCTGAAAAAATAAAAGCACAGTCTAAATTGACAGCTCAGTAATGGCCATGTCCTCATAGCAGGAGTCTTTTTCATGGTATGGAGTATATAAACGGTTCCAATAGCACACATCCTTTCTGGAGAAGGAAAAACGATGAAGACAAATGCACGGAGCCTGCTAAAGAGTCTCTTAATATCCAGGGAAACCTAACTCTTTTTCAGAGCAATGACCTGGAAAGCAAAAGAGCCACAAGATCAGAGTGCAATATAACATTAAGTTTTCCCTCACAATTGGCTGCATTTGCTAACTTTCATTCATTTAGATTTATTATACAAACTATACACACATAGAAGGGATTTCCTGCTTTGCAGGAGAGCAAGAACTGAGATCTCACCTCACCTCACAACTCAGTTATTGAAGTCTTGCCTGGATATGGACCAAGTTAAGATTTACTTAAGAATATCACAGTTTCAGTTGTGGTCCTCTTCCTCAGCATTTCTTCATCAGTTATTTCTGCACCTCTTGCCATATTCAGTATAGCTTCTTCTAATCAGAATAAGTTATGACGCATTGCTGTTACAGATGACATATCCCATCTGGCAGGCTTCAGGCACAGACACAGAGCCAATTCTCTCTCATATCACATAAACCTTTGAAATTTTCCAAGGCTGTAGTCATCCAGGAATTTCCAGCACTGTGTCTAAGGCCAGAAGACCACTGGGATAACTTAGTGAAAGCTATTTAAGATTTTCAGGGGCAATTTAAAATACTTTTCTATGAGCATCTTGGCCAAACAGCAACAGAATGTAATATCTGCTCCTTTTTACTGAGAGGGGACACATAATTCGCCACCATACCTGCTATGCTAGTTGCTCCTCTCAAATAGAAATCCTTCTCTTGTTCTCCATCTTCCTCCTCAGAGTGCAGTGCCCGTGAAACAGCTGTCTCCAGGTCTCTGCTTAGGTCATAATCATGATCCCACTCCAGAGGGATAGAGTCCACACTTGCAGGGGTATCCCGCCCTGATCGCTCACTTCTCACTGGCTGTGCAAGAGGCAGTGAGAGGTTGGAAGAAGGATGTGGGGAGAGAACACTGTCTGCAGATTTGTCATGCCAGTGTATGTCAGAGAGATCTGCTGATTCATCCAGATCCACCTCTCTGTCAGACAGGTCATGTTCATCATCTGTCAGCTAGAAGAACAGTGCAAACAGAAACAATCAATGCAACATGCAGAAACACTCACTGCATAGTCAGCCTGGGTAGTGTAAATATAAAGCATAAATATAAAGTAGCATTAGGTAATGGTCAAATGATGGTGTTTCCATTTGTGTTCTTTTTCACTCCTCCCTCATTATTTTTAGGGTCACAAGAAAATAGAACAAGGAAATTCAGCACGCCTGCTCATTTTAATTATGTGTGGCACCATATAGTCTCACATCAAGAAAATGTCTCCAGATTTTTTACTGATGCCTCTGTAGTGCAGACATCCAGTTAAAGAAAACTTTGGAATCAAATCAAATAGGAAGTGTAGGTGAATTTTGACATGACTGGTGTTCTCATTATATTCTTTCATACTTTTGAAAACCCAAGTTTTGTTCTTTTTCTTCAGTTGGACTTGAGTTATCAGAGGGAATTTTGCTCTCACTTTGTCAGCTATTAATTCAGTTCTGGAGACAAATTTCTGTCTGTACTGGATAGAGAGATCTCTTTTTTTTTTTTTTTTTTTAATAAAAGTGAACTTAATGAGCTACCAATGAAATTATATACTACTAAAGCTTTATAGATTTCCAATTTGCATGAATTTTCTTGATTTACAAAAAATCCAGACCTATTAAGTTTGCTTTCTAAACAGGACAAAAATAGCTCGCAATGAAGAGAGGCAGTTGGTTAGAGTTGTAACAAGATTAAAACCACAAGATTTGGGGGAAATTTACATGTTAGTTTGCTTCAACATGTTTCTCTCTTCTTCTCACATTTTAAAATTGCAGTAAAGCAAATACTTATGTAAGTATACACACAGGAAGATGGATCAGTTTCTTGTGATAGCGTTCCACACGTCCAAAGACCTCTTGACAGTAACGACGCAACTCATCTAGTTCTTCTTCAATGACAGCTGCATCCATGGGTTCACTTTTCTCAATGAGTTGCTCGCCCTGAACAATTATCTGGTGAATTTTGTTGTTGTTCAGTGAAATTTCTTGCTGGAAAGCCTTTATAAAAGAAAAATCCATACTTTATCAATGTAATCTACATTAAGACAACCTAACTATTAAGGATGCAAGTCTTAGAAGTTTTTTTTTTTTTTTTTTTTTTTTTTTTTTCCCAGTGAGAATGGTGTGGCTAACAAACAGAAATGATTCTAAATATTCTGGCATGAGAAATTAAATTTAGCATTCCACAGTCTTTCTTGTCAAAAACAGTGATACTTCATGGTTTACCATCTCATTTCTCTCTTGTTGTATTTGGACAGAATGCTCTTCTCTAAACAAGCCATGCCTGTGACCAAATGTCTAAAATGGACACAGTCTCTAAAGCTAACATAATGGAATTTTGGGTAACATAATACGAGCCCTGTTGGCTTTTTTTTTTTTTTTTTTTTACACCAAATTATGAATGTTTTTTTGATGCAGACATGGTCTAAAGATGTAGTAATTATTAGGTGTCAGCAATAGTGGAGACTTGCCATTATTTTTATTGAAAATTCCTCCTTTAATTAGAGAACTATCACCCCTGCTTTTCTCATAATTTTTCACTGCTGAAAGATCTTTTACTCTGGCAGAAAAGTCTGCATTGAAACCTGACATAAACCAGAACTTATGAAGTCAACCTGCAAGAATCAAGCTGTGTCACACTGCTCATTGGCATAATGTTTATTAATATATTTTTTTCCTCTATGAATGTTTCTGTGCCTCTATGAACATTTCTACGAAGAAAAATTCATTTTCTCTTCTCCTCCTCTTTCCTTTCCATTATTCTTTACCTTAAGTTGCTTTATCTTTGCTTGGACATCACACTCAGAGAAATGCTCTATGTTGGTCAGCTGCAGGTCCATCTCTGTTAGCCATACCAGGATGCTATCACGTGCTGTCTCAAACTCCTCACGCTGGCCAATAAAATGCTGGGGATGGGGAGTGGGAAATGGAGTGGTATGAAATGACTAAAAGGACCCCCAAAAACAGCAATAAGATGTTTAACAACAAATAAATAACAGCAACAACAATAGTAGTTCTCCAGAGAAACAATTTTCACTCCCTTCAAACCCTTTTTGGGTTAACAAACAATTTTCATGCCCTTCAACCCTTTTTGGGTTAACAAAATCTGTACACATTTTTCCTACATGACTTCTAGGGTTTCCACTTCAGTAATGCCACCTTCATCTGCAATTAGCAGATGTACGAAAGTTAAATACTAAGAAGGAGGTGGTATTCAAGGGCATCAAGCATTCGCCTATAGACTACAGTTCTCTTTGAAGTAATCAAAGAATAATTTCCCTTCTTCTTCCAAAGGTAGAAATCCCCTCAACAACTCTACAAATGCATTAATCTGTAAGCTTCTGGAGCACCCTTGATTCATAGGGACCATAGTGAAAGCTTAAAAGCAGAAAAATACTTTTAGCCTGCGCAGGATGGAGGTAACTCGCTTTTGTAAATTGTCCCATCTCTGGTTCCCCTCATGGACCATCTGCTTGAGGCTGCAGTCGGAATCAGTGCGGTTCTCCCGGGCCAGTCGGCGATACTGTTTGTTAATCAATTCCAGCTGAGTCAGACTTTCATGCACCTGTCTCTGGAAGGCCTAAAGAAGCATGCATAAGACACCATCAGCTTCATGTTTTGAATAACTACCACAAAGTGTATTAGAGAAAACACCATGTGATGAGTTGATTGAATTCATCTCTTCAAAAATTATTAATCATGTTTCAAAAAAATGTCCTCTACCATTGTCACAAAGAGAAAATCAAGCAAAGGAAAACTTATAAACTGCTTCACCATATTTCTCTGGAACACAAGTGAACAATTTTTTGCTTCCATTGTTGTATCACAAACTTGCTCTCCAGTATTGTTTAAAACACAAATAGTCTTTGCCAAAACTGGACACTACCCTTACTAAAGACTAAAGAAGTGCAATGGATAACATACTTCTGTAGAGAAAATTTCATTAAAAACAGCTAATGCAGGATTTCATCCTCAGCGACATATACTCTCCATATTGCACTCAAGCTTAAAAGAAGTGAGCACATTTTTATGATAAGAGACAGAGATTAAGAAGTAGGTTTGAAAAAAGAAAAAATATCAAATCGCATACCATCTTTCCAATGTAACTATTCCCTTTGTTTAAGTCACTATTATATTCAGTAGGGGACAACCAACAAGTATCAGATGGGTTTATAAATGGAATGAAGTGCTTAGCAAAACCGAATTCACTTAAAATTGTACAAGGAGAACAAGGGAGATCATTTTCATAGCAGAGGCATAAATATGACTGTATTTACTAGGATCATGCAATCCACAAGCATGCAGTTGTTGCTTCACCTGTTACCAAGACATGTCCAGAAAAAAGAACAACAGTGCATTTGTTTGCTGTGCTTACACAGTTCAGATACACAAGAATTCATCTGTTGCCTTCCACCCTATAACCTCTTTTCATTTCTCAGGAAACAACTGCAGAGGAACCAGTTTGACTTTGTATTGTGAATTAAGTGACAGTCAGCTCTGCTCAGGAATTGAAAGGTTCTTACATGGTCTCCTGGGTTATTCTTGTTTTTTTGTTTTTAACTCAACTGATTCAACTGAGGATAAGTGGGGAAAATAAAGTCAGAAAAATATTGTCAGCTAAAGCAGAAAATTGCTTCAGCTATTATTTATCAGTTGCTGAGTTTACAGTAAATTTGCTGAATTCCACTAAATTTTGAACTTTTCAATTCTTCCAATTTGGTAGTGAAGAAAACAGATAATGAAGAAGAGAAGGGAAAAGAAAAAGGAGAAAGAACCCAAATGTGTGAAAACAGGTTTCTAGAAACTTCTAGAAAGGCAGCTAAACTTCACTTTGCAGCTAGTTCCCATTGACACTTTGTAAACAGTAAAAATTCCACAAGTCCGCAGGAGACATCCGGTCACCATAAAAACTGAGAGTCAGTGAAACAGACTTTGGATAATATTGGGTCAGCTATGAAAACAAAGACAGCCAAGATATTTTTGATACTATTTCTCATAGGATGGCTTGCTAAACAGGACACTTAAATCCTGATCATTAAGTAAAATGACGACGGGAAGAAAGTCTGAGACAGACTACTCATGTCCAGACCTCACCTTAATCAAGAAGGCTGTTTAACAACTAAACCTGGAATTCAGAAATGCAAATGTTAAAAATAAAACCCGAATCAGTGCTTCACAGCTTGTTTCTGAATTAAATGTTAAACTAAATAGAATTAACTGGTGTTAGACATTGTTTAAAATTAGCATTTCTTCCTCAGAGGAAATACTTTCTAGCACCTGTCTTGTTACAGTATTGCCTAAGCAATTTGTTTTCCTTCTTCAGAAACAATTTTCTCTCCCATCTTGATATTCTTGAAATTCTAAAACTGAGCAGAAGATCTTCTGGCTGGATCAACTCCAGAAAATCTGTGAGAACTGGGATTGTTCAGCCTGGAGAAGGAGAAAGCGGCACAGAGACTTATAGCAGCTTTCCAGTACCTAAAGGGGGAGCCTACAGAAAAGCTGAAGATGAATTCCTTATCAGGAAGTGTAGTGATATGACATGAGGTAATGGCTTTAAGCTAAAATAGGGGAGATTTAGGTTAAGCACGAGGAAGAAATTCTTTACTCAGAGGGCGGTGAGGCACTGGCACAGGTTGTCCAGAGAAGCTATGGATGCCCCATCCCTGGAGGCATTCAAGGTCAGGTTGGATGGGGCCCTGGGCAGCCTGATGTGGTGGGTGGCAACCTTGCCCATGGTGGGGGGTTGGGACCAGATTATCTTTAAAGTCCCTTTCAGCCCAAGCTGTTCTGATTCTCTTATTCTATGTTTTTCACCTACAATTAGCAGCATGAACTACATATGCTTTATACATAAGCATACAGCCCTTTGTAAACACGAGACAAGGCACCACATTGTAGGAGAAATGATAGTTATGTAACCAGTTGTTAAGCACTAACTAAAGTGACAGCTTGTCAGCTTCAAAGTATACATTTAACTTTTAAATCATGAGGACACCACGTGGACATAAAACAATAATTGTATGCACATGCATTTCAAGGATATGGATCTCACATAAGGACATCTTGCTCTGTATCAAACAAGGAAAGATTTCAGAGGGCTGAAGTCAGAGTGTTACAGAAAGAAGGGATAAAAATCAAAGCAAAAGCTAAGAAATAGAACAGAGTTGAAGATGTACTTACTGAAGGGAGATTAATGAATGCTATGGAGTACTTAGTGAGTGAGTGTATCAAAGAACTACAGAAAAAAAAAAAAAGCCAAGAAATCTAACTGTGGTGAAAAAACAGCAAGTAAGGCTGGAATGATTTATTAACATTTTCTGTTTACACCTTCAACTAGAAACCTGCCAGTGAGGGCAGTTGCAAAGCCATATACTCCATTATATTAATACAGTGTCTGCAGAGTGATTTGTATATGAGAAGGAAGAACACCAGCTGGCTGCTGTAATGTGATCAGTAGATATTGAATTTCAAGTATTAAAAATCACCTCAAATTTTTTCAGTTCTTCCTTAGCAACTGTGTAAAGCACACCAGAGGAGCTTGGGAAAGCAGCTGTCCTCTCAGAGTTTTTTAGCCAGTCTTCAAATCTAGAGTAGTCATCCAAAAACTTTTGCCATAACCGCCACGTCTCTTCAATTCTGCAATAGATAATGGAAATTAAGCAAATGCCCAGACTGAAAACCAGATGACCTACAGCACTTTAATCATCAACAGCAAACGATTACTGCATCAGACAATAACTGGCTCTTAATCTAACTAAGACAGCAGGACTGATAAACAGGCAATAGGGAAGATCAGCTCATTCGAGGCAGAGCTGGAATAAGACGATGGCTGGGTTTTTTTTTTTTTAATGCATCTAATTTTGGTAACAGTATAAAAAAGAACATTATAAACATGCAATAGGAGTTGGAAAAAATAAAAGCACATACTAAATAACTTCAGAAATAAAGACTAGTGTAGGTACCTAAGCCAATGTTTTAGAGATTAGAAATTCTACACTACTCTCAGCTGCAGATTTTTTTTTTTTAATGGAATACTGGAGATGTTGCAGCACACATTTTAAATTTCTTGGTCATTATTCCTCATTGCAAAGAGATATGAACTTGCTTGGCTTTTTTGGCATTCACCAGCAAGTGGTAAAATATTATCTCTCAATTTATATTGTAACTGTGGGTTTTTATAAATCAAAAAAGGGTAAAATTTATACAAACTTTTCAAATAAACTACATAGGCTGCTTTCAAAGTAATGCCTATTCATTTCCATGTAAACTATAACAGATACAAAAAGCACCGTAACACTATTTGGTAGAGCAAATTCTCAGCTAGAAAACACTACTTTTCAACATAGCCACCACCATTAGCTATGCATTTTTGCCAGTGATGAACAAGAGCCTGCATGCCATGCTCGTGAAAGGCTGCATGGCTGTCCAGAACGTAGCTTGTCTTTCACGTCATAGTTGCCACTGCTGAAACACACTTTTCACCACCTCACTGTGCTCATACCCCTCATACCCACTGTTTCGTCTCCATAAAATCTTCAGCAAGTGTTGATGAATATCAATGAGTGCAATTTTTTTGCATGAAGGAATTCAATTCTACACCATGGCTTTAGATATACTTCCATGTCAGATGTTGTTTTGTCCAACTGCCCCTCTGCTGCCATATATATACAGCAAGAAAATGTAATGGAATATCGTTGGGAAGTGTCCATTGCTACTGTCATACCACCACCATCAGCCTCTATGGGCCAATATGATAAAATAGGAGGCATTACTTTTGGAGCAGCCCTCATATTTGACTGCAGTTGAGTATGTGAAATAGTGGTTGGCTCTTTACTCTGTCTCCAAATTGGCTTAAGGTTGAGACTGAGAAATCCCAAGAACTTGAATATAAGATCTTTTTTGAGTACAGGCTCTATTTCAGCAGAACTTTATTTGCTTTTGCATATAGATGGTTTTCCCATATCTTACATATTTAGATATGAGAGGAACCTGACCCATGCAATACTCCAAAGCAAAATTCAAACTTTAATGATGACATGTTGTTGAACTTGAATTTTGACATTGGATTTTTTTCTTTCAAATGAAAAACTGTTTCTGTACAAAGTAAAATGCTAAATAATTATAGCTCAATTTACTGTTACAAATCTATTAACAGTAAAAATTAAAATGGAAACAATATAAAATTCCTTAAAGATATCAAACTCTGGATGTGAAGCAGGATAATAAAAGCAACAAACTCTTTGCTTAAAATAAATCTATAAATAATAAGTCCCTAAGTACATTAAGAGCACCCCACAATAGAAAGATCAATTCAGCATTTTGAAAATCCATAAAATTTACCTAGATTAATAACTTAAAAACTTACAGAAAATATCATCATAAATACAGTTCAAATAGCTACATGAACATGCATTAATGATCAGCTCAGAGCATAAGGTATAGGCCCAAAGTACTCTACATATTTCTGACTATCAAATTCATCCGTGCTATCCTAGATGGGAATAAAAAACTATCGACCTCTGTTTTTCCACTGTGTTGTCATATTTCCATCCAGCATTTCCATACAAATGTCTGGAATCCATGGGCATGCAGTGTACAGATGGTCTAAGCATATCAGTCATGAACGTAAATAAGACCAAACCCAAGGTACACAGATATTACTGGCCCTTCTTGCTCAGCTAAGGTAGTCAGATTAAGAAACTTCAGATGAGTGTTCATTCCTAAAATTCTTCCAAATCAAAATTTTCTTTTAGAAGAAACTGCTGAGGAACATTAAGAACATGAAAACCATCATTAGATAATTAGTTTCATCATCAAAGAAGTTGTAGGATACATGTACATATTACAACTCTGTCTCTTTGCTCATGCTTTCTAAACCTTTTGAAATCATTGCTACATCTAAATTTCCCCTAAGTTGTTTCTCATTACTATGAAATAAGTGAAATCAGACAGTATTCCATCAAAGGCCTCATGTAAGCAAAATTTGGTAACTGACATATGTACTTTGTATAATGACAGAAAATAATGCTTTTTTTTTTCCCCATAGCATGATAATTATTTACTTCTATACAGTGTAAGTTCTTTTTTCTGATCTGCAGATTTTTTTTTTTTTCCAGTAATACAAACCTATCACCTACATCCCATTATGTATTTGTGCATGTGGAAAGACATACTGTTGGCATTATAGACTTACTTAAGTCGCCTTTCCATTGACATTGCACAAATGTTCCTCCATCTTCTGTCCAGATTACGTGTAGCTTGCTGGATAGAGTCACACTCTGTTTCTGTGGCACAGGCATCACAGTCGTGAAGAAGCACTTCACACAAATTGAGAACAGATGCTACTCCAGTACTATGTTTCTCTATGTCTCTCTGAAGTTCCTGCAGATGAAGAAAGTAATTCTTAAGAGAAATCACAAAACATGTAAACAAGATGCGTTTCTGCTCTACTTTTTCAAAACAAACTTAATACAATTGCATAAAAAAAAAAGCAACCAACAAATTGAAACAAATACTGTGCTTGTGACAGCACAAGTGATGATGCATTGTCATCAATGAAGCTAAGAGAATCTAGCAGCATAAACAGCTCTGTCAGAGCCTATGAACATCAGACCATCATCTGGGACAAACTGCATGCTCAGCTGAACATCTTTCACATACATTTAATCAACATTACCAATAAATGGTGCAATTATTCCCAGCCCTTCACTGTTATCACAGAGAATGTGAAGCAGAAGTTAGTAAGAGAAGTGTGGCAAAAAAAAAACCAACACCTGTTCATATCTACTGCCAGCGTTTGATGGAGGAATCTTTTGTAAACCTCACAAAGGTGAACTAGCTTCACAGTGGCACATCCGACATGGTGACTAGCAGTAGCACACATCAAACAGTGCATACTTAGTAAGAACATTTTCCTTCAGCTTTCAAAATTCATAGCATTTTAAATTAAAGCATAGAAGAAGATTTAGGACAGAAAGAAAATGCATTTTCATCATCTTAGCACAAGTTAAATGTGATCTGTATTATTTCTTATGCTGTTTCCTTGGCTGTGACTGTGGTACACTAGCGATAATGCTTCTTCCTGGAGGATCTTTTCAACTACTATCTTGAACTACTGGTTCAGCTGAGACAAGATATGAAAGTAATTGACCATTTATGTTGGATAAACACAAGGAAAAGAAACCCTCCTTAGCTTCTGTCCAAATTTGCAATGAACCATCAGAATATCAGATGGAAAAATTAGGACCAAGGTCAAGGTAACATAACACAAATAGTAACCAAGAAGTACTGATGTGTTTACATCAGAAAGTGAAGACTGCATCTACAACATTAGATTTACTTTTGTTTCAGGTGAAGAAAATTACCTAAGCTATGGTAATTAAAGATGGGAAATTTTCTTTAGGAGAACAAGAACTTAGTATTCTGAGGCTAAGTAGAGGTAAAGTACTCCTTATAATTTTACTAGTAAAGAAAAGTAGAAACACAAAAATTAATTTAGAATCAACATATTGTGCCTACATAACTCAAGCTCTAACTAGACAAATGTTGCTAACAACAAGGAATACGAAGTTCTGAAATAGTCTTCCATCAGGAAACAAGGTCTAAATGCAGTATATAAAAATTCCATTAAATGGAGCAATGTTATCTTCTATCAGTCATCAATTTGGTTGTTTGTGATGATGAATAACTTACTGTAACTTAAATTAATAACTTAATTCCGTCTTCTCATCTGTGAAACAAAAGGATGTTTTATGAGCATTGACACAAGACCATAAAGTGGAAAATCATAATATTTTCTCCTTTAGTTGTGGTCTGCTCACATGCCCAGAAAATGGTCATCCATCATATTTTACTTATTCTTTTTCTCTCTATCCTGCAAAGTTATATAAGGATGGATGTTATAAATACCTTCAATACACTACAAAACACATACTTCAGACATCTATAAAATTTGAGGTTAAACAAGTTCAGTTAATACAATCTCCTCTTCACCATTTTGGAGCAGAGCAGTAGATAGAATTGCCACATTGGTGGTCCTGAGGATTCCTAAGAATTAATTTTTATTCACATTCAGAACTTTTTTTTTTTTACAAGTGATAGCTATTTTTTTCTCCACAGATTCAGCTTCTTTCTCAGCTTTTTAAATTTCCTATGTTTATTAGAAAACAATTAGCCTTTTGGTTAGTTTACAGAAGGAGTATTATTTCTACACATCACTGTCACCCAAATACGGACTGGGATTTTTAATCATCACAAAAGCAAACACGATTTTTCAATTTCAAGTGGAAGCAGGCTGAGATAGTAAACAAGTAACTTTTGAAATACAGCTTTCAATCCTTGGAAAATGCTGCAGTGAGGTTACACTACCTTCCCCAGGACATCCAGTTTGAATTGCCTCTTAATTGCACTACAGAGACCAGCAACCTCCAAAGCTCATTCTTGGCTGAAGAAGATGCTGAGAAGTAGACAATGAAATTACAGAGATGGAATTTGTCCCTTCTCTTTCACAGCATAATATGTTTAACGCAATGTTGTACGTGAGCAATTGGTAGCAGTATGAGCAGGAAAGATAATGGCCTCAGTGGAAGATTAAGCATGGAAAAGAACATTAACAGGGAAGAAAAAAGAGGGATAAAATATTTGAGACTGCCAACGTAATGGCTTTCTAAGATAAAATGGAGATATAGTGGAGATACAGCCTCCTAGTAACAAAAATACTAATTGCCATACACTGGAATGTTTCTTTTGTTTGCTTTTTTTTGTTGTTGTTTGTTTTTAAATGATGACCACCATCTGCAGCACTATAAAATCAAATCATCAAGATTCCAAACACGGTATCTTCCCAGTATAAAATTAACCTCTATTTCTCCCCTTTACAGTTCCAGTGAAACCACTCAAATTTCCACAGAAAACTGATGCATGCTGTCACTCCATTTTAAGGAAAAGGTAGAAAGCACAGGTACACCAGTCACCATACCCAGAGTAAGTCCCATAAGGAGTGGGTATAACAAAACTGTGGAATGTTTGCACAGAGATGCTAGAAAAAATCTGAGCATCTAGTTAATTGATAGCCCTGCCCAGCACTTTACCATCTCAGAAACACAATTCATTAGTGATACTTGCGTGTTATAAATTATTAACCCTGTGCAAATTGCATATGGAATATTAATAAGCAGTTCTGCACAGCCATGTAGCAAATCAGTTGGGGAGCCATAAAAAAATTTGAAAAGGTTCCTGGGCCTCAACTGTAAACTCAGTTTTAAAGATCAAAATTCCACTTTATGTACTTCATAAATTAACTGTCTCCAAAGCATTCTGGCACTCCACTTCCCACACATTTCTTTCTTCTCTCATGAAAGAACTCAGAAGAGCATATAACTCATCTTCAGTGAGGCACCAAAAAGGTATTTCTGCTAAATAAGTACCAACAGGAACACAATAAAACTCTCTTTCCCAATAAAATGCTTCTAAATAAAACTACACTGGGCAGCCAAATATGAAGCACCCACGTATTTTCTTCTATTGCACAGAGCCACAGTCTGTGAAGCAGGCATATAAAGTAGCACTGAATTTGAATAGTAAATAGAAATTACAGTAAATGCTCTTAGTAGTAACATCAATTGTAATGCTGAAAAACTAGTTGACGTATTTTTTTTTTTGCCTGTTTTAATGTTGACTGTTTTGTTCCAGGACTGCATAAAGACTTTATTTGCTGTAAAACAACTGATTTTAAGTTCACTTGTATAATTCATGCATCTTTGCGTGCAATGTGATTCTCAAAACAAACTGCAAAATAAAACCAAGTTAGAAAGGTTGCTAAAAGAGTCCTTTCCAAGCATGTGCAAAATTTGCAAGGTCTAATAGGTGTCAGTTTTGCTTTTTGGAACAGACAATTCAAACAACCCCAAATGACAAACCCCAAAGGAAAAACAATTGCAATAGCTTGTTCAAGATACATTTCTTGGTGCCTTACCTTTCTTGGGAATGTCAAACAGCTCCAGGTAGATTCGATGTCAAAGCCAGCAGAAGGCTCTATAAGTGACACAGTAAGCACCACTTGCCTTGATATTTGAACATTTTTTTTACCTCATGCCATCTCGGCACTGATCTGGGTAAAAGCAGACCAGAGACACACTACTTCGATTCTCCCCATACCACTGTTCACTTGATAAGTTTTGCATTTTACCTGCTGTTCATTTAGCTTCCTTTGTATCTCTTCAGAGTCACAGGTTTCATAGACAATTGGTTTGGACAGCTCTGATTCAATGTGAGCAAGCCATGATCTCAGGCTACTCATGTTCTTATCCAGCTGCTGCACTGCGACTAGTGTTTCTTTCAACTTCTTTACCCTGTAAAGAGAAAGAAATGGGAGCATGGGCACATGCTGAAGGCACAACCTGAAGGAGAAGTTCTAAACTGTGTGTTTCAGGAAGATTTCAAAGAAACAATTTAGATGGCAACTTCTGCTTCAAAGTTTTCCATCATGTACCACAAACAATTTTCAGTAACATTCCCTTTTATGTTTATATAACTTCTCAAGTATTTCAATATCAGAAAGCTTTAAGAGATTACTTTAGCTGGGAATAGACCAACAAAATTGGACTGAATCAGACTTCTGGATTCAAATTCACTGCATTCACAGTGGATTCACTGTAGTGAATTTGAAAAAAACACTGGTAATCTGAAAATCTAGCCATGAAGAAACTGCAGACAACTCAATCATGCTGGAAAACCGCCCATTCCCTATCATCAGGGTATTCCAAAACACAACTATGTCATTAGGCTTGGAGAGATACTAGGAGAACAACCAATGTCTGGGACACTTTTCCCTCTTTTTGTGTGTGCTATACATACAGCGTTTTGTGGCTTTGGACCAATTGTACCTTGCTCTTAGGACAAGAAAGAAGGTTGGTTATCACCCATCTGAACTTGCAGTTTGTCAGCCTAAACATAACAAAATCCAGCCCATTTTCTGCTTTTACCTTCAAGGCTGCATGCAAGAGTTCTATTGCATGAGTGCTGGACTGGGAAAGGGAACAATGAGTTGCATCATACATGTATACAAGAAAAACTACTCCAACATTTCCAAACTCATGATGCAAAACAGACATGCCCCACTTGAGTGTTATAGCATTCTAACTTCTGTGCTGGCTGGCTTTTATTTAAACCTTGCCTAGCCCTATTTGATTGACTTGGCCAATCAGAAAATGCCCTCTTTGTCCTTTGTTCTATTCAGACAGAATAGGACTACTTCTCTGTCAGACACAGAAAAAAAAAAAGGGGAGGGGAAAAACAACAACAGTAAAAGCACCCAAATAATGTTATTTTCAGTCATATGACTTCAAGAGACAAAAAGAAAAATGAAATGACATATTAAATATATATCTCAAGGTAGGATATAGCAACCAGTTGAACGGTTGCTCCTTCCCTAACTTCACTACCTTTATTGTTCGTAGTGTTTTTTATTTGTACAAAATCTAATACAACAGATTCCTTGCCCATGGTGCAAATAGAAGCAACTAAAGAAGTGCTTCTTGGAACATGCTGAGCTTCCTTTCTGTTTGTTTGTTTTTTGTTTGTTTTTGTTTGTTTTTGTTCTGAACTCAGGAGTGGCTCCAGCTACCCTGAAAATCAACTCTTATGTCCATTATATCTAAATTTTCCTTCTGAACATTAGCAGGTAAGATACCTAAACTCTTCATCTCACTGAACACTGTGCCTGTGCACAAAAGATTACATAATGTGTATGCAAGAAAAAAGTGTCTCCCTCATAAAAATATAATAGATCAGAACCCCACCTTTCTATGTTAATTGCAGAGAGCCTGAGAGCCTGAAAACAAAACTAAAAGCTCTGCTTAGAGATAAAGGTCAAATGAGAAACCATCCAAGTATGTGGGATGCCTACTTAACTGTAATTTTTGACCTTCGAAGATTTCATTTACAAGATAATGTTTAAACACTTAATTATTCAGATAATTATCTCATGCTTTGTTGCAGCACTATGCATGCTACTTCAAGAGATTCAAGATAACTTCCATGCTTGATAATGAAGACTTCACACTGAAAACTAAGTATTGGACCCATGCCATTTCTAACTTTTAAAACTTGTTTTAGATATCTATCTATGTAATTATTCCTATGTAAGTACTTAAGACTCTCAGAAACGAAAATACTGCAGAATTCAACTGTTAATTTCTATGGTCTATCAAGGAAAACTCATGTGAAAGTTTGAACTGGCTTGTAATACTTACATTTCCATATGTCCAAATGAAAACACCTTGGTTTCCCTAAGTAACTACTTTAAAACGCCTATTTTCCATTAAATATGAGAGAGAGAACAGTTTGGAGCAGAAAGTAAGCCCAAAAGCCTCTAATTCAACTGGTGCTAAATCAGAAGGCCTTAGAATCCACTTTAACCTCTACAGGAACAGCCTTGTAAATCTGTAACAATGCATCATATAGAACTCATAGCTACTATATTAGTCGTTCATAAGACAACTGGTTGCTAATATTAAACTTAAAAAACAACATGAAAAAAGCCACTAGGTGGTTTGACTAACATGGTTAGCCACTAACCATGTTAGTTAAACACGTATAAAGCCAATAGAAAACACAAGTGAAAAAACATTTCTACTCCAGAGACAAGGTTTCAAGAAACACTTTTTCTATAAAACATTGGTGGAAAAAGTCACCATTAAAATCAGTTAAAAAAATCAGTTTAAAAATTATGTTTTTATGTTTTAAAAAGATGTAAAATCCAAAGGACAGTACAAATGTGTACCACGACTGTAGTATTAACAACTATTATTGCTCTTCAGATCACAGTTTTCCCTTTCAGAGAATAAATTTATAGAACTATGAACAAATCCAGAAAAAATTGTAGAAAAGACAATGGGAAGAAGGCAAAAGTTGAATCAAAAATCTAAGGAAATGTAGCTTGAGTTCTAGTATTAAAAGCAGTTAAATTGTTTTCATCCATATGCAAAGACAGATCAAATTAAGTATGTAAAGTCTGAAATCCTGTCTTTACAGCCTCTTTGCCTTTTGCATGTATCCACAATGACACAAATAGCAAGCAAATGCAGTTTGCCTCTATTATACACACTCATTTAAAACCATCAGTAAAATCAGTCAAGTTTCTTTCAGGCAACAAAGAAAATGTAGTAAGTTGTTAATAGTTGTAAGTCTGCATTAGTTATAAAATCCTAAACTGAGATCCAAAAGCACTAACTGTAAAGTAAGGTTGTTCTCACTATTAACTTTTCAAATTGAGCAGAAAACAGCTAAGGCTATGATTTCCACATATCATCATTCCAGTTTCCCGGCAAACCAAGACTTCAGAAAGAACTGTATCAGTTAAAAGCAAACAAAAATAGCTGCCTGCCTTGTGATATCACAATTACAGTCTGGGAGATCTGAATCCATACTGCCGTCCTCTGCCATTTTCACAGCACGAAAATCCTCTGCCACCACCATGAAATTTTCCAGCATTAAAAGGAAGAACTTCCACTTCAAAAGCTTGCAAACACTGTGCTTTGTATGGGGGCAAAAGAAAAGAAACAAACTTCTCTTTGCTGCTGAGTACTGTACAGAAAATATTGCATGCCAAACAAATGTTAGCAGACACTGCTTGATAACATGAGCCTGAATGGTGACAAGTGGTCATGTTTCTAAATAAAACCTGCATTCATCAACATGTGCCAGGAATGTGGATCATGAGTGCAAGGGGCAGGGAGGGAAAAAATATACAACAAAGCCTTCCTTGCAAAGCCTGAACAGTACCAGCAAATACAGTACTTGCTGGCAGTTAACATCTGTAACACGTATCAAACAAATTCCACTTAAAAGATGAATATTTTCTATAAAGACAGAAAGGTAAGCCTTTGGATAAAAAGACACAACTGCCTTTCTGTAGCTGTCTTTTCTTCAGTTACAGACCTCCACATAGTGGAGAGATAAGAAGTGGGTAAAGGAACAGAACGTGAGAAAGACTTTTATAAGGGAATGAGGGAGTCCAATCATCAAGCATAAAATCAACAGGTAAAGATTCAGACTCATATTACCATACTGTACTAATAAAACACTAAGAAAAATGCTCCTAAATATGACTGTGATTTTGAAGAAAAAAAAATTTGCACTTAATTAACACTGTCAAGAATCCAGAATAAGAGAAGGTGTGTTTTATTCTTAATACCAGAAAAATTAATTCATGTTTACTAGCTGAATGCAGCCAAAATTCATGTTACATGATATACCCCCAAAAGTATCAAAATAGGAACATAGTCTGATACATAGCAAAATGCTCAAGAGACTCAACAGTCTTCTAAAAGTACTTTGGGGGGTGCAAACTTTTTTGGTCACTAGAAATTACTTAACTGGGTTTTAATTGATATCAGTCTGAACTAAAACTGAATTAGAAAAATCTCCATTACTTAGCATCAATCCTTTCCAAGATTTACTTCCCAACTTTAGCAATGCAACATTCATATTTTGCATCCTTTCTCACTTTGGTAAGTTCTAGAAATGAAAAAGTTTACATATTTAATTGCATATGATAATAGGCACACTAGATTGAATAGACTAGCATAGCCTAGATCTGGTTAAGAGAGACCTACAACAATCATTGAATCCAATTGTTAATCTACTTCAGGGGAAACACCAAGGTTAAAACAGATCATTAAATGCATTACCGACACACCTCTTAAACACAGAAAGATATAGGACACCAACTACCTGTCCAAAAAGCCTTTTCCAGTGCTTAACTACCATCTTTGTAACTAAATTTTTCCTAATTTCTACTTTGAACCAACCTCGATGAAGCTCTGAGACACTGCAATGTGTCCTATCACTAGATAATAGTGAGAAATGATGGACACCATTTTCTCCACTTCCCCACTCCAGAAAGATTTACAGGACAATGAGATGATCCCTTAATTTCCTTTCCTACATGTGTGATAAACAATGCCTCAACTGCTCCTCCAGGGACTCGACTTTCAGCCTTTTAACCAGCTCTGGAGACTTTTAAGGGTCTTCCTTAATTGGGGAGCCTAGAACTGCACACAGTATTCCAAGCGAGGCTGCACCAATGCTAAATGAACCGGGAGAACCATCAGTTTTGATTAGGTGGCTATGTTGTACTTAATGCACACCAGAATATGGCTTTCCTTCCTGGTTGCTAGGGCAAGCTAGTCATCATACTGAGCCAACTGTCAAACAGCACCTCCAAATGTCCATCTGTAGGGCTGCTCTCCAGCCAGTCATTTCCCAGTCTGTACTTTATACCCCACATTAATGAAAAAGACTAAATTGAAGGTTTAGTTCTAGAATCAAAAGTAAATAAATATTTCACATGTTAGTCTAGTGCTAGGGCTTGACATCCTGCTTCAAGATAACAGAATGAGAAAGTTTAAGCAGCTAACACAATTTATACCTACCCTTCCTCCCCTCACCCTAAGAATGATGCCCTTATCTGTCTCTATAGGGAGCACTAATCTTTAATACTAAATAGGCAGTACAGATTTTTAAAAGAAACATTTTACAGTTTCTGAATGTCATTTTGCTTTTCACTAGAAACTTCCTAACGGTATGATTTGAACATAACATTTGAAAAATTGTCTGAGTGGGTGTTTCTAAAGACACATAAAAATACTGCAAATATCTGTTATGATCAACAACTGGTGATGTATCACATCCTCTGAAACCAGCAGTCTCCTTGGCAGCAATGCACCACTTCCTGACTTGACTGTTCAGCAAGAAGTATACAGCTTTCATTACTTTAAAACAAATTGCTATAAAAGGACACTGAACCACCAGAATGCTTCAGCTTACACAAAATTTACCGTTCGCATGCAAACAGGTTTCAGAGTAGGAACACAGTAAAATCATATGAAAATGGATTTTAAAAAGAAGATAACACAAAAAGGTAAATCTTTTTGCTGCACACGAGGCTAAAGTATTATTAATTCATACATGCTTAATTGGAGAAGTACAAAATAGTATGAAATGCATAAACCATGCCAAAATTACTGTCTGTAGCAGGAGGGATGTTGCACTGTGACACAGGGCAAAAAAACACTGAAACAAATAAGCCAGTTTTTTCAGATATCATCAAGCAGCCCTGTATTTCTGTAAGTTATGAAAACTGCTGTCAAATTATTTTTTGTAACAGCCTTGATGATAATCTTTAATTTGCTGTGCAATCTGTCAGACTTATTTTTGGAACTGCTCTTCTGGAAATTCAAATAAAAACAACAAATGCAGTATTCAGATTGTTCTGCCTTTTTTTTTTTTTTTTAATGAATCTAATCTTCTCTAACGTGAAGTAGAATTGAAGTAGAAGTGAAAGGCTCACTAAATCTGGTTGCCACCAACCCTGTATAACTCAGACATAGCAGACAGTGCTTGGAATTATCTCCTTTATACTTGCAGAAATAACACATGAAGAAATGATACAAAGGCAAACAGGAGAGTAAATTTCACAGAACTGTGTTGATGGCTGAGAACAGACCCATTCATGATTAATAATGGAAAGGCAGAAAAGAAAAATATTTTAATTCCATGATGCCTAGTACATTCATCTGTTTCATGTAGCAATTAGAAACAAAACAATTGTTTTACCTGGCTGCAATGAGATCCAGAAGATGTTGCCATCTGTCATTGATCTTGCCAAGTTTGTACTCAATCTCTGATGCTTTACTCTCATGGCTGGCTTTCGCAAGTCGCTCTCCCATTTGCTGGAGCTGGATTTTGCTCTCTTGGGCTACAGCAATTTCCTCTTGATAATCCTGGATACAAGAGTGCAATCAGAAGATAAATACCGAATACATTCTGCTTTACATTACTAAAGGAATTATACAAAAATACCAGTGAATGCTAATGTGCCTTTGTTCTTCTAGTAATAAATGACAGTCTCTTAAATATTAGAGTATAACTACAAACAACTCGATCAGAAGAATGGAAAAAAAAAACAACAACCTATCTACAAAAACATCTGGTATAGTTAAATATCTTGGATGGTACCACCTGAAGAAAACAGGAAAAAGCTGCACAACGAGAGACCATAAATACGCAGCCTTAAGTTCTATAAGTTACTTATAAGGAACTTATAAGCATCCATGTCAGCTAAAACCTTGATTTAATTTAATTCACAAAAATCAGTCTTTGCAACACAAAAGAAGCAAAAAGTAAAAGAAAATATGGAAGTGTACATGCGCTGCATGATACCTTTCTAAGTTTCTCGATCATTTCTTCTATGACGATGTCACCATTTTGAGAAACTTTACTTTCCATTTGTGTCAGCCACTCACAAAGCTCCTTGTTCTTCTCGCTGAAGACAGCCCACTCATTCAGTTTCTCACTAACTTGCTGCCGACGTAAGGATACCTTAAAATATTCAGAAAAAAAAAGTAAATGAATATAAGAGACAGTTGAAGCACTTTGTGCCTCAGTGTGAACTCCTCTGGATCTGCAGATGAACTGTAGGTGCTTACTTCCATTACAAAAAATTGGATCTGTACTGCAAAAACTTCGCATGATTCTTTGAGAGTTTAGAGGTAAGTGTTATTCTCAGGATTCTCGCAATTCTATTGCATAATGGGAGGCATTCAAATATCAGGCTCAGTATTGTGTCTATATCTTCCTTCATAGTGTCTTTCAGGTTTCACTGGAAGAGCAAAAAACAGCTTTTTTTTTTTTTTTAGTTTTGGTTAACATACAAGAGCTATTAAAGCATGCCAATAGTTTCTTTTTACTCTAAGAGACTACATAAAAAGAAAGGTATAAACGCTTGATTAAAGCAGAAAAAAAATACACATATAGCATGGGTTAAACTGCACTATTTGTGCTTATGTGCAGAGATACTTTTTTTCTGTAAATATTTTTTGCATAAGTAGTTTTCTACTTGAGTCTCAATACACTCATTCCATAGATGACTATTTCTCCTGAATTTTGATGTTACCTTCAGGGATTCCCAAGGGCTTAGGTAATAAGCATAAAACAAATGCTGTATTTAACAAAAAGGAAGAAAAGCATTGCAATGTTTAAGAAATTCCTATAGTGTTATTATAATCTCAGACATGAGTAACAGTCCATCCTTGACAGATAAGGATGGAAACTGAAATCAAAGTGGTGCAGAAGGTGAACAGCAAAGTCATCTCTGTAGTTTCAGATACTTGAACCATTACTTATTTCCTCATTCTACTTTAAGCTGTTTCTGATATTATGTTAGCATTTCATCTGAAGAGATGAAGACTGCATCTGCTCTTTCATAAAAAAGTGTGTTCACTGACTACTATGCTATATTTAACAGTAGCATACACGATCTCAACACTTCCTTTTTGTGGTTCTAAACTTGATGGCAGATATCCAGAAGTAAGAAATGGTTGAACACTGTTGCACTAGGTTACATCCTGATGCACTCAATATGTACAAAAATAAGATAAAACTTCTTTACTCATCTCCTTCTGTTACTCTCTTAATATGTTTAGTGACTACACCACATGTTTGATGTATCTCTGTTGGCTCATTCAAATGAAACTAATAACAAGTTTCTTACTGTTAAGTGAGAAACATTTTTTCCTATTTTGGGGATGTTTTTGAAGACTTCATGGAAAATTTATGTAAGGTAACTATTTCCAAGCTAGCCCAGACATGTGCACAGTAACATCTACTTGAACTACAGGAATAACATTAGAATAATCTGAAAAACTGGATGAGGGAGTCAAATCTCTAAGTGAAAAAGGATGCAAAAAATACACTGCTAGCACTGTGCACCTGAAAAATCAAATAATTCTCTTAAGCTCATTTCATAGCCAAGCAAGTCACCCTTGGACTTAAAGAAACACTGACACTAACATCTGAAGAGGTAGAAACCATCACCAGAATGGGAGGTATGAAAGAAATGCTGAGTGGGGAGTGGACAACATTTCTGAGCACAGCTCCTCCACAAAAGCATAGTTAACTGCATTACTTCTGTTTGCCCTGTGCTGCAGTCTCATTTCACACACATGCCTTTTTTTTTGTTTTTTTTTTCTTCTTAAGTTTTATATACGGTCTCAATGGTGAAGTTCAAGAAAACAGAAAATCTAAGCAATAACTAAAGGGAACGTTTCTACATGTATCTTTTCTGAAAGATTCCACTTGCATTCAACTGTTTCTCCAAAAGCTTTTTAGTCTGCATGTTCATCTCAAAGCTCAGTACTATACTTGCCTGATGGCACAGCTCCTCCCACTGTCTGTGCAGAAGCTCTATACGCTCACTGAGGACTGAAATATCATCTGCACTTATATAGGTAGACAAGGACTCCTTCAACAGAGAGAGGTGTGCAAGGTCATCTGTCCATCCATCAACAGCATTCTCTAATTCCTTAAAAGATGTGCATAAGCAAAAAGGACAAGTACAAGGATGAATATTTTTATCTCACTGAATCAAAGTCATAGCTAAGCAGATCCACTATTTCAAGAGGACTGCTTCAGCCTTGTTTTAAAAAAAGAGAAAATACCAACTCCATGTGTACCAATATTTTCAACCCCGATAGAAGACGATACATCAGTCTTGTATCAAATATTCACAAACCAAATTAGCACTCAAATATCTCTAAAGTTCCAAAGGTTCTGAGAGTTCTCTGTAGTGAAAATGCTTTCAAGTTGTATCACATTTATCAACTGCAAGGAATATAACATAAAAATGGTACATAAGATCCATAACAGCAATACAACCTCAAATAAGAATCATTAAGAGAACCGTTTAGATGATGAGCTTAAGTTTGAAACAAGAATTTATATTATAAAAACTTACAAATATTTAGTACTTCCATAATACTTTTCAGACTCTATTATACTATCTTTGATCTTTTCTATATGCACCCTTTGAACTTTTCAATTAATACCCTGCAGGATTTATACTGTACAAATGTTACTTCTTAGTAACATTGCAAGAAAGACATTGAGGCCCTGGAACGTGTTCAGAGGAGGGCTACGAAGCTGGTGAGGGGCCTGGAGCACAGGCCTTATGAGGAACGGCTGAGGGAGCTGGGATTGTTCAGCCTGGAGAAGAGGAGGCTCAGGGGAGACCTTATAGCACTCTATAACTTCCTGAAGGGAGGTTGTGGTGAGCTAGGGGTCAGCCTTTTCTCTCGTGTAGACAGTGATAGAACTAGAGGCAATGGTTTCAAACTGCGCCAGGGGAGATTCAGGCTGGACATTAGGAAATATTACTTCTCGGAAAGGGTGGTCAGGCATTGGAATGCACTGCCCAAGGAGGTGGTGGAGTCACCGAACATGGATGTGTTCAAGAGACGTTTGGATGTTGTGTTGAGGGATAGGATTTAGCTGGGGAGTATTGGTGATGGTTGGACTGGATGATCTTTTAGGTCTTTTCCAACCTTGATAATTCTGTGATTCTGTGATTGATAGCTTTTTAGCTTTTCACAAAGATGCTCGACTGCTTTGCACAGTCATTAATATAAAGCCTGTTAACAATGAAAGATGTTACTGCAGAAAAACATCCAGAGAGGAGGCAATGGTCAACAGAGAAGTAGTTTACCTTGCAGCGAATCTGTTCTGCATTCAGCTCATCATGGTGTTCTGGCAAAGGCTGAGAAAGCTTTTTTTTGAATGATCTTAGCTTCTCCAGGGAATCTGCTATTCCCTTTTCAGATCTTTCCCAGTCCTGAGGGCAGAAAGTTTATTAGAAGTCAGTTCAGATCTAGATTATACTTAGTGTATTTTTAGTGGTTAGTCATCTCAATCAACATGAACAGTGAAAACATTTCCATAATAATAACATGCACTGAAATTCTCTTTTAAATAATACTCAGAGTCTTAAAACAAGGCTCATATGTAAACTGGATTTAAAATCTTTTTTAGGTCATTTTTGTTTTGTTTTCTGTTGATTTCTATGAAAAAAAATATAGAAATCAGACTCCTGTTATTGCAACATTGTCTAATTCCAACTCCATCCTTTCAGAAATGCCCTGAACTCTTCAAATGATTTTCCACTTCCTTTCCTGAATGCCTGGTGCATCAAGATTCAGAAAAAAAAGTCTGGAATAGTGTGAATTCAGGTCACACTGAAGTACCTGCAGTACCTCCTCTAAATGTTCAATTTGTGTGGTAATTTCCCTGCTTCCTTCCCTCCAAGCATCAAGTCCTGTATTTTCATCAGGACACAATACCACAGAAGTTTTCATTTTCATAGATATAAGATTTCATGATTAAATTTTTTTGATGCAATCTCCCAACTAGAACCTGAGGTAGAAGGAAGAAGACTCGAAATAGGAAGAAAAATATACTTAATGGAGCTTTTCCAAAATAATATTTAATTTTCTTGTTTCAATTTGCTTCTTACAAACAAAAGTAACATGTTCATAATTCTATTAGACCTCTGAAACTCTTCTAAAAGCACTTGCCTTATTCTGTTAATACACACAAGTTCAATTTTCATTATCTCATATGAAATAAGCAAAGAGGAAAAACAAACAGACCAAATTTAAATCCCAGTCTATCATTTTTTGCACTTTAAGTGAGGTTAGTAGGCATTCTGAATTCTGCTTACATTAAAAAGAAGTTCAAGTCCCCCTCTTCCAAGTGCATTACTTAAGACAGCAAATACTCAAGACACATGAAGGAAACACAAGCTGGCTAAGTAGATATTGATATTGTCATGTGGGAGAATAAGACAGATATGTATAAAGACTAATAAGTATTGAGCAGAATAAATTACATAATTGCTTTATGCTGAAAATAGGACTAGTAGGAACATCCTTTATTACCATTGATGGGTGTGGAAACATCAGTTAAAAGATATCAAGAAACACATAAGCCTACTGCAAAATATTATTACTTCTATTTTTAAATATTTTATAATCAGAGGTAGTGAAATTATGAGCTTATATATAGCATACATGCAATTCCTGTATTTGTACTTATCTCTTAAGAATACTTTTCTTCATCATGGTTCAGAATGAGAAACAATGAACTTGATAGTACAGAAAATAAACAATATACATACTTTCAGTAATAAAGCAACCTGCTTCTTCTGATCTTCCAGTTGGGTGCTAACTTTCTTCCATCCCTCCTGAATTTCTGTAAGCTCTGCCTGCAGGGCTGCCTCAGCTCCACTGTCAGCAGAGAGCAGCAATTGCTTCCCAGCTTCCACAGTCAGGATATAACTCCCTTGTTGCCTCAGGACAACTTTCTCTTTAAGCTGCAAATATAAACAGTTTCTTGTCAACTTTGTTTTTTTAATTGTTATAAGTAATTAATTACAACTCATCCTCAAGTCTGTATTTAACTAACTTTTATTTGAGTGCATTTCTTGACTAAAGCAGGAGCTGCAGCCCAAATGCTTTACCCCACCTTTTATTTTGCCATCATCTACTGCAGCAGATCATTACAAAATTTCTCCAAGGAATTAAAGACATAGAAGATTTCGTTTTCTCCTCATTCATATCAGTATCTCAACTGATCTTGAGGAAAAACAGCTCTTTCAAAACTCATTATTCCTATAAGATCTATTATTTATATAATATATTCCAGTTAAAAAAGCTTGAAGATACAAAGCTGCTAAATAGTTACTGTTAGCCTCACATGAAGATTACATCAGACATTCAAGGTATCTTTTTTGTTAGGAAGAAAACACTCCTCAAATTGGATATCATTGTGGCTCCTAAGACAGCTTCAATATGAGGGTATGTTACAAAGCAAAACCAGAAACAATCGAAGCTTGGGTTTTTTAAGTTTGTCATTACATGCCATCAAAATGTTGCTTCTGAGACTATGACATTTTTAATGAACAATTGATATCTAATGTTGCTTTCTGTGAAACAAAGTCTGAAACTAATGCACTTTTAAGCACTTTCTAAATAATAAAGGTGGTTAAAAATAAAATTTAAAAAAGTATGCTTTTTCCTCTTCAAATACACTGGACATACCTGCACTTCATCCAGCAATGCTCTGGCTTGCTGCAATGGGATAGGAGCATTTCCCAGACTGCTTACTGGCTGATAGGATGTTTCCACCAGCCACTTGCGTAGTTTCTCTGCCATCTCCCTGTAGCGCTGCCACTGATGGATCTGGCTGTCAATGATCCCTCTCCTCTGCTGCGCCCGACGAATTACTCCTTGCCATTGATTACTCAGAAGTGTCAGCTTCAGATTAAATTCATCCCTATTATAAATTAATAAATAAAAATCTACAGTAGCTTTCATACTTTGATGTATTTTTATTTTTTTTTTTTAACTGAAATTAACTGGAGAGGAGGAAATGTGAAGTGTTTTTTGTCTGCTAATTATTATGCACTAGAAGGAAAGTACTGAACTCTCATGACAGTTGACTGAGGATGAGAACTCCACAGATCATATACATGGAGAATCAAAGGGATCCAATTATCAAGATTCAAAAAAAAAAAATAAATCACAACTCCTTTACTTGCAACAAAAACTTAGTTCTTGCTAGATTAAATTCATAGGAAAGACTGAAGATTTCATGCTTCACCCTGACGTAGATTAAAGCAGGTGAAAAATATATGAAAGATGATCAAGACTCTGACAACCTCCCCAAGAAGAAAATTCTAAAACTAAAACAACGATACCCTTAGCAAAGCCAGTACTTATGCACAAGTGTTAAGACAATTGCACTCCACTGATTTCCAGAATTATATAGAACAAAACCACTGAGACAGAAATGAATTTTGATTCAATTACATTTATGTTTCAGGTGGTCTTCTCTGAGGTATATCCCCAGCTGCCACAAAGTGCATGTAACTGGCTGTAAATCAATTATTGCTGGGTCTTTTGGTGAACAGTGTTTTGAAGTTCCATCAGGAAAGACATATGTAATTTATTTGACAATACAAGACAAATATTTATCAGAGAAGCAGCCTTAAGGCTGCTGCATTCCCAAATACAAACACATCTACCCCATGGCATCCTAAAGAAGAGTCTTATTTAAAAAATCTAACTGATTAATAGCTTAACCACATTGACAGTAAAGCCTGCTTCAGAAGAGCATGACTTGAATGTTGACATCTTTTGCAACATCCTCTGTTCAGAAATCTCCCAATAATTTAGGTATTACTTCACACAGCCAGCAGCAGCAAAAACACAATGTCTACCTGTCATCTACTTGTCCTTGTTCCAGGAGGCGCTGTCCATCAGAGATGATTGAATGCAAAATCTGCTGACGGCTGAACATCTCTGCCTGGAATAGCTGTTGCACAAGGATGGAATTATTATTGCTTCTAGTAATGATTACTAATTCTTTGAGATTTTAAAAAGTTGTTTAAAAGCTAAATAATATAAATGGAAGCTGTGAATTATGTCTCTGAGTACAACTATGACACCAGTATTATAATTTACAAGAACATCTATACAGAGTATCTATTGCATGAACACAAGTGCACATCTTATTTTCTCACAAGTTTAAGAGTATTCTAATGATTTCCCTTGTTAAATTTAATTAATGTCTGCAGGTTGGTGGAACAAACTTTTAATACAATTTTATGCAGTCAACAGAATTATCTTAAAAGAAATGGTTGGCAAAGTTAATGTGCCAGAAATTAATTTTCCATGTTTCCCAGTTTAGTTTACATTTTTTCCCACTTGCCACAATGAACTTTTTGTAGTACTTTTAAAATTCCTGCATTTCTTACATGTTACTTTATTTATGACCAAAAAATTATCTAAGTACTACTTATGGAAACACTGCTTAGATAGATATTTATTTTATTTAGATACAAATTTATTTTTAAAAACAACTTTCCTTATTTTGGTACCTTCTTATGAAGTACAATCTAAGTGTCAGTAGAGGATTAGACACATTCCATCCTCAAAAGGTTTTACAGAGAGATTAAAAGGAAAAGTGTGCTAGTATGAAGATCAATATATTATTTTCCTTTTGTTAGTAATGGTGTTCTAAATTGATATTTACCCCGCCCGAACTTAAGCCAAGATTCTCCAAGTGAAATATCAACTGGCACCTGTGCAATTAGATTTCTCAAGAATACTGTATGTACTTCAAGACTACTACATGACATAGTAGTTTTTCAAAATGCAATTCTGTGTCTCTGAATCACTGAACAGATTTTCACATTGTTACTCAGTTCATGCCTTTTCCTATAAAAAGAAACAGTGTTGCCTAATTTTCTTGAAGATGCCTTTGATAGTGTTCTTTGAATACTCTGGCACTCAATGAATGACCAAGCCAAGAATAGAGGGAAAATATGATCTCTGTGAGCAATTTCACCAAAACCATATACTATGGGTTTGAGAATTTCAGACAGCTGATTAAGAAGGAAGAAATTTCAGTTCCTATCACATCTATTTCTGTCAAGTTGGAAGGGCATGAATGGATCACAAGAGGCAAGTTTCTAACAGTATTGTTGAAAGATTAAACAGAACTTAACTCTTAGGGAAAGAAAGGAAGAGGGAAAGAAAGGAGGAGGAAAAGAAATTTATTTATTTATTTATTTGAGAAGATGGTAATATATTTTATATTTTGAGAAGACAGATGATATAAATAAAAGGTTATCAAGAAAGAGAAACTCTGCTTATAGAGGATGTACTCAAGTCCTACACCAAATCAGAGTGATACCTCTAAACATCTACTTGTTCTGCACATGCACATTAACAATCTCTATTTATATATAGGGATATTCTGTTATGTGGGACCACTTGCAATCCCAATTTCTTCTCATATGTAGATTGCTATCAATAAAGAAATAGGAATTCAAAGAATCAAATTCCAAATTCAAATGAGTATTTTCTCATTATCTTCAAGAAAACACAGAAAAACAATCTGGAGAATCCTCTCAAGAAATTTAGATTTGATACTCTTTCAGCTGGGAGAAGTGGAAACTAATTTCTTTATGAGAATCAGAAGACACTGCAAAGAACACTGACCATGAAATATATTAAAACTACATAAAATGTCAAAAAGCTTTGTGTTAAAAAAAAATTACATTTTTCAACATTTTTTGTTGATGAAATGCAGTATTTAGAGAAATGGATATTCCTTCTCTACATTCTGAAAAATGACTTTATATAGCTGAAAGAAATAAAGCTTTTACAGTGCTGAGTAACACCCATCCAAGTGAAATGCTTCAGCTAGCTGAAGCAGAACCAGGTTTTAACAGGGAATTAATATAAGATCTATCTAAAGCATGTACAATTGCATGCAAAAAGATCCTTGCTAACTCCTTTCAAGAATTATAGCTGTGACTGAACATAAGAACAGTAGAAAATTATCAATTTCTGAACATTTAAATCTCAAAAAGCAGAGACATCACAAATTACAAAGATTCTCTGTCCAGTTAATACTGGTGGCACTGGGATGAAATTAAATGGATAAGATTTGCAAAAGCAAATGCAGTTAAATGCTAAAGCAAATGTATAATGAAGTAAGCAGAAGATTGTGAAGTAATTTCTGCTATCAAACACCCATCCAAACACTGTGTCAGATATAAGACACAAGGGGTAAAAGGACATGACTCCTCTGCGATCTTCCCTGAGTATCTTGGTATTTCAGCAGAAAAAAATGTGGGAAATGAAATATTGTTTGCCACATGGGAACTTTGGTATGAAAATTGATTTGTCTTTCTTAATGTTCACTAGGATTCCTGGCAGTAACAATGTGGATAGAGAAAAAATGTGCACTGCTCAACATCACCAAAGAATCTGATAGGCATCCTTCTTTTTTCTCTGCAGCAAAAGCTAAGCTAGTTCTTAATCTCTTGTAAAAAGTCTGCAAACAAATGACCCCAGCACAAAGAAAACATGAAATCAATTTTCTCCAAGAGAACCAAGGAACTGCTTCCAAAAGGAACACAAATGAAGGCAGCATGATGAGTTATATAACTCAGTTTTTGACAGAAAAGTCTTCCTTTAACATGTTTTTCAGATGCTGACTATGTTGGTAATTTAATGGCAAATGAACGAAACGAGAATAAAAAGAAAGGACAGAAATCTACAAGTAGGACTGAAGACAAAGGGTTAAAATGTGTGAGGACAGTTATGTCTTATGAGAAGATCAATAAAGCATTGATTCCTCTGGTACAAACCAATCTGAAGCACATCACGTACAGAGGACGAGCATTTAGAGAAACAGCAATGTATTGTACAAAAAAGGCAGAGAGAAAACCAAGCCCTCCTCCTAAGTGGCTAACACTGATATATTTGCATGCTGTTGTTTTTAAATTAAGATATATTCAAAAGATGACAGCAATGCAATTCAAAACTTACAATTATATTACTCCACAAAAGAATGTGAGTTCCAGTTATGTATAAATTGAATATTGATGTACTCTACGTGGTTGCAGTAATGCATAAATACACACAATGACTTACCTCATGCGCTCTCTGTTGCTCTAAAAGACTCTGGTAGTTTCCTGAAATCTCTGCTGCCAGCTTCTGTTCAGTCTGAACTAATAAATCCATCCAAGTTTCACATTTCTCCAAGAATGTCTGCTGCTGTAGCAAGAAAGACTGCAGCTTACTGGAAAAAAAGAAAAATGAATCCAGGTAAGGTCGTCTCACGCACAGAATTGAGTCTTGCAACGAATTTTCAAGCAGAAAACAGTGCTGCTTTTTCACAGCCAGTTCCATTATTTATTTATTTAGGTAACACTAAACATTTATATACATATATTCTTCCTCCTCATTTCAAATTCTGATTTGAGGCAAAACCACAACTCATTGGCTTCACTCTTTTCCCCAAAGTATACCAGGAGAGGAGCTTTGGTTAATTAAAAAGTATACTTTCCAGCTACTGTAATCTAAGAAAAAGCTATACAACAAACTTTAGCTATTCCCACCTGAATCTCTCTGTAGTCTGAGATGAGATCAGAGACCACTGTCTGTTCAGGTTCTGGATTCTTTTGATTTCTTTATCATTCAGAGGAAGCCTGTAACCCAGCTCATTAAGACGGTCCAAATCTGGGGCCATGCTGCTGAACTTCAACATCTGACTCTGAAACAAGCAATAAAAGAAATAAGAAGGAGGTTTGATAATTACACTACTATACTACTATACACTGAGCTAGTACTCAAATAAATTTGGAATGGCCTTGGTCACCACTAAGCAGCAAGTAACTCCTATGCCAGGGAAAAAATTCTCCTTAGTCTCAGTCCAGAAGAATTAAGTTAATGCTTAAACAGGAGAAGAGAAATTTTGCTTGCATATATTGGTGAACTCAGAATACACATCTCACAAATGAAAAGTAGGACAGTGCCTGAAGCAAGCTTTTATCCTTGTTTCTTAACCTCAATGCTAGGCTAGCAAATCCACACTGAATTTATTCACCTTTTCAATAAATAAATAAATAAGGTTTTACTGTACAGAAATATCCATATTTGTGAAAATGTAAATTTATTAGCATGCCAAAAGTGGAATAACATGTGTATTTAGTTAATTGTAAAACAAATATTAACTGAAGATTAAAATGAAAAAATACCAGCCTAGATGGCAAAAGCTATCAACTTCCTCTCAGAGCCTCTAAAAGAAAATATAAAAAAAAACTGCCAAAACACAGAGTAAGAGCTTAGAAATATATATAACATTGTACACAGTATTCATAATACTTCAGTATAACAAGATAGCAAAAATGAATAGATGAGTTGGTTTCTGAATAGAATAGAAATGAGTAAGGAACTTTGTACGTTCAAAATAAGTTGAGAAAAGATTAAAATAAAGGAGCCCCCCCCTTCCCCAAATACTAATATTTCCACTCCCATTTCTGATTTGATATTCATTTTAATCTAAAGAGTTAGCTTTTCCTTTTCTTCTTTACCCAGAGACACTGTAACAGTCACTCCCTGGCTGCCAGCAAATTTAAAATTCCTCAGTCTTACTTTGCATGAGTAACAGTTCCTTAATATGCATAGAGAGTACATAATATAATTGTGCATACTATGTGTCAATTAACTAGGCTAACATAAAAGAAGAACAATTTCTCATTTGTTACTCACTTTTAGTTCCTCCATCCTACTCTGTATTGCTGAGAGATCAGATGCATGACCAGGATCCTGTCCTTTCAGTTTTGCTTCTGCTTCTGTTACCCAGGCCTCAAGATCTTGTAGGTTTTTAGCAAATGTTTGATAGTCCAATACTCCAGCCTTCAATCAAAAATGATCCAGGATTTAGTAACTTAAGCTACATATCATCCAGACTGCTGTTATGCTCCTGATTATTCTCATTATAGCTGTACAGCTATAATATATATTATATATATTATATATTATATTTGTAGCTATATATATACAGCTATATAGGTGACAATAGGCTAGAAGCAATTGCAACTGTTGCAGAGCTTATGGACTGTAGATACAATGTTGTATTTTTTAAAATAAATTATTATTATTTTATCATAAAGATTTTGCTGTAATGCCTGCACCAGGAGAGCAAATGAGATTTTTTGATCATTGCAAAAAGGCAGCATTGAAGAACAAAGACTTCCTTATTCTAAGACAGATAATCTTCTCTAACTTCCTTTTATAAAGCTTCTTCTTCAATTTAATTTACTTTGTGAACACAGAGAATCACTAATTTCTGTTATTGACATTTCAAATGAAAAAATCTGTCTTCTGTTTTATTTCCTTATATTAATGGTCACATTCTAGGCAACACGGGATTTCTTGGCAAACCCTCTGTCACCTAAATAGAAGCCACTACCTTATTCCCTTCTCATCCATATAATTCCCTAAATGAACACGTTCTGCCACTCCGTCTTTGTACTTTAGTGCCAAGTGACAGAAGCAATTACCAACATCTAATGTACAGGCTTTGAGACAAATCATAGGTGTCAGTATGGTCACCAACGTTAATAGGAATCACTGCTACGCAGTTGTTTTGAATCTTTCATCATTTGTTTTAACACTAAAGAACATGCTGGGAAGAGAGGAGGCTGTCTGTGGGGAAGCAGTAGTTGTGAATCCAGATATTAGCAGTGTTACTGCCTTCACAAAGAATGTAGCCTTGGCATTCCAGATACACGCATTCCCCTGTGAATTCTTCATTCTTCCCAAAACATGGACCTTCTTACAAGGTCTCTGTATTTCACTTCAGCGTATTTTCTACTTTCTGCTTTGGCTTCCAGGGAAGTCTGGAAAATGCAGATGAAAACGATTCTCTTTTCCCAGATGGTTTTGGGTAATCTACATATTTTCAGGATCAACAGGATGATAAGGCGCAAAAATTGGAAGCACTTTCTGCATACCTGAACTACAGTTTGTTGCTTCCATAGAGCTTGTTCTAGGGCTAACAGATTCTGATTTAGAGACAGCTGATCAGACTGTATAGCTGCTGCTGCTGAAGCCTCCACCCGGCTTTTTAACTCCTCTCCCAGTTCCTGAAGAACGATCAGTGAATCCTGTGCTGTCTTTATATCAGCAAGAAGGTCCTGTGGCAACACATTGAATAAAGATATGAATAGTTAACCTGACACTCAGCTCATGCTATTCTTTCTTGTTAAAAAGAAGAAACAAAATGAATAAACACCACCTCTACATAAACAATTTATATTTACTACAGTATTTCAATGCAAAAGTGTCCACTGGTACTCTGCAAACAAAGGAAAAGATATACAGAATAAAAATTCTTGAATTATGTATGTGCAGAGGAACAGAAAAAAGTGACCATCCAGCTGTCATTGAGTAAGCCAGAGTTACTGATGAGGCAACACTTGTTGAAAAGAATACTTTGGATTTACTGATATGCTGCATCCTAAGCAGTGGCAACTCTCACTGTGGATCAACTGAGGTCTGACTAGGCCTCCCTTTTTATCCTGTTATGAATTACCAGGAAAGATTAAATATTAACTTCTGTAAATTGTGTAATGTAATGGATAAAGAACGTGACATCATGACATAAAGTAAATATCAGACTGAACTATCTGAATTGCCGGTCAGGCAGATTATGGCAGCAAATATTCAAAAAACTCATTAATGGGTTATTTTTTCTCCTTGCAATTATTTTTCTTACCCTAAGACAAATATGATTTTAATTTTTTTTTTAATTTAAAATTAAATTAACCAAAACACATCAAAATGTATGACAGGAGATAAACTACCCTACTGCTCTGAGACATGGTTTTAGAAATGGAAGAATGTCAAGGAAGAATGTCAATGACATCCAGAAAACACCTTGTCTCTTTTCATTCAGAAAAAGTGATTAGCCTTGACTAGTGGAAATACAGACAAAGCCTTCTATTTTTCTGGCTACAGTAAAAAACAGTGTATTTGGTAGAGACCTAAAGCAAAGACCATATAAGTGCTAGAATTTATCCGTCTTCTCCAGAGAGATGATTTCAGAAAAGGATTCTGAAACAACAAAGCAGCAAGGAATAGAGATTTGGGTAGTAGAGGTAAAACTGTCTCTCCTGCAGATATGAGATCCTTCAGCAAAAGGAAATAACTTTGTATGCAAGCTTCCAATATACCAACTACATTGTTTAGTAACTGTTTTGACTTTCAGCTCACAGAGATGTGAAAAAGTGTAAAGCTTAAGTAAACATACATTGCAGTCTTGAATCCAGGTGGTTACTTCATCATCAGCAATGTCTTTACTAGTGGCAGTCTTCAACAATTCATTGGTCTGGTCTTCTCGTAAACGGACAGTAGAAGAGCACTGCTGGTAACAGTCCTTGTACCTCTGCCACAGCTGAAGGAGACCTTTACTGGAACGTAGTCGCTCTGCAATCTCTTGCATAAGGTTATTCCACCTGTTGAAGAGATCAGACAAATAACCTAAGCCTAGTAGTCCATTTATACCTGCCCCACTTCCTTGCTGCTGTTGACATAGTGCTGTGGTTTTTCAGAAATTTGGTATTAATCAAGATTCAGACATCAGGGACAAAAAAGTAATCAAATAAATATGTTGAGATGACATTCTGACATATTACACTAGGTCTGGTGCTGCATATTAATGTTTGAGGTCAAAAATCGATGGCAATTCTGGAATCAAATCTCCTGCTATTTTCACTTAGCACAGTTTGGTTTGTCACAGAAAGCCAGTCATGACTGGCCATGAACTGCAAGCGCCAGATTCCATCAAGGTCTGAGAGGCCCAAACCAGGTTTAAATATGAAACCATACATCCTGCAGCAGTTTGCTCTCAAACTCTCATAGAACCCCTAAAATCCATAAAGCCCTATTCTAATTCCTCTTTGAATTACTGGCTCTAATGGCACTCTTTAAAAGTTACTTTCTGAAATGTAATGTTTCAGTCAAATTTTCTCATTATTTAATTACTAAGGGACATCACAGTATTTTCAATTGTAGATAAAAAGATTAGTAAAGTGATTATTTTGTTTTTAGTCATTACTACCAGTTCCGTTAAATCTTACAGTATCATTTTTTCAAAATTCCAATTTCTAGTACAGGATGAACCAAAGGAAGTTTAGCATGACTATGTTTTTCTAGAAAACCCAACAAAATAAACCAAACACCCAAAACCAAACTCGGCACTTTTCCCACCAAAACATTTTTTAATCTTGGAATTTATTTTCTGTATCTTCTCTGAGTAAACCCTCAGACTGATTCTAGTCTGGATTCAAAGTTGGGAAAGCTGTTTGCACAGTACTGGCAAAAACTTAAATCTTATAAAGAAGAGTCTGTCACACTATTCCTACAGCTAGAAATTGTACGCTGAATCCTAGAGAAATTGATATGCACAGCAAATAAAACCTGTCACAGACTTTGAAAACTTTAAGTGCATTATTGCCTAGCATGGGATTCATCCTTGTTGATGACTTGACTGGAGGCGTGCACAGAATAAAGCTACAGACAGTAATACCCAAATCTTTTGCTAGAGAAAACAATCTTGCAATTGTTATTTGTGACAAAATGAGACAGTTATTCCCTAGCAAAATTAACAACAACAACAAGAAACAAATAAGCAAACAAAACAAACAAATAAAAAAACAACCATAAAATAGTGAAGAACAATAAAAATAAAAATGATTGAAAACTGAGTAAATGAATCTAGAAAGTACAGTTCAACTAAAATACGTTTTCTACCTCATATTCACTTCCTTCAAAGTGTTGGTAAGTGTTTCAGTCACTGGTGAGTGACATTCTTTCAATAACTGATTGGTCACGGAACCAAATTTCTGTAAGCTATTTTCTTGCTTCTCCAGTTCATCTTGTAGGTTCTAAAACACATAGAAAAACAAAGTCACAGGAAGTATTTCAAATGATATATGATGTACAAATGCTTTAAAAAGTTATGCATCAATTGCACTGCATAGATTATGAATGTAAAACTAGATGTCTTGTGTTTTGTCTAGATAAAAGTTGTTTAAGGTAAAGAGTGGTTCTAGCTCTATTTAACCCTGTAGGCAGGTGTAGCAAAAACTACATTTTTTACCCAATATATTCTAAAAAAGTAACAATTTTATAAAAGAAACTCTAAGCAAATACTGTTGCACAGACTGCATAACTTTCTTCAGAAATAAAGTAACTCATGCAAGATATTAAATTAAATCACATTTCCAAATTTCCACATTACCTTTGACTTTTTTTTTTTTTTTTTTTGCTAACTGTTCTCTGGTAAGCAATAAATAAATAAATAACGACAGGATTGGCTGTAAAATGTGTTAAGAGATACTCTGTATATCTCAGTTCAGAAAGTTTGATCTTCCAATCACACAAAATATTTAAATGATAATGCAAACTTAAATTTGCTGGTAAATATTATCAATGCAAGTTCTTGTTACTTTAAAAATCTGGAAATGTTTGCATAATTACTTTTGATTTTTGAAAGCTGAGAACATCTTTCTTTGAAGCAAAAACTTGGTCTATACAGATGATCCACTGACATAATTTTATAAAAGGAGTTTTGGCATTTGGAACTCTTCTAGCTCAGAACACAAGCAACATCAACACTGTACTACAAAAGCAACTATCATTACTTTATTTATATAGAAAAATGAAAAAAAAAAAAAAAAGCAATGGCCATTAGATAAAATGTTATCTAAATGTCTCAAGTCGTCAACATGCTAGTATCCATACACTTCCATAATCCATCAACTGAAAAGTATATTTATCTGCATCCACAAAATGAGGACAACATTCATCCTCAAATCCACCCTCAGTATGTGAAGAGGTATGGTATTCCAGTTTACCTGTAGGTTATCAACTTGGACTTTCACAGCTTCCAAAGAACCAGTAAGAAGATAAAAGCGGGACAAAGAATATCTGGCTTCCATCAGGTAACTATTTAGTTCTTCATAAGTTACTTTGTAAATGCTCCACTGATCAAGAACAGACTGCAACAATATCTTTAGTTGGCTAACCTATGAGGAGGGATGGAGGAAAAATAAGGTAAATGAACAACAAAAAAGTTATTTGCTTTTGTTTAAATTATTTCCTTCCTTTTGATCTCAGATACTACTTGTTCTGCATGCCTAAACTTAAACCTGTTGGAGGGAGAATATTTTGCCTGTCACCTGCTCGGCTTGCACTGTGTTCTTATGCACTAAGTTCAGTTTTATAGAATTAAGTCACTGAAGAGCACGATGGCAAGGACTCAGAATACATGAAAGTCCAATTTACCTTGGTTCAAAAGATTCAAGGTAAATTTCTTGACTCCCTAAGGCAGGCAAGTAAGCCTAGGAAAGTCAGTAGACATGTTGGCTTTATTGCGCTGCATTCTACCTGAAAGGTGGACTGATGTTATCAATCTTTGGATGATGACAACTACTACTGATCTCCTCCTTACTCTGCCTTACTTGTGCTTGAAATGGTAGCTACTTACATTTGGTCCTTTTCTACTATATAGTAGGAGGCATCTAAAAGCTTCAATTTTAAGAATGTAAAATATCCTAAAACATTATATATTACACCCTTCTTATGTGGAAAATATGCACAAGCTTGGAGACAGATGAAAACAGAGACATAATTTATAATCTCTTCCTCTACAACACAAAAGAAATACATAAGCTGCAAACTTCTACTTATCCCTTTCCTGTATGCTCTGATTTCCGAAGTTTGATTACTTTGATTACCATGTGATCCAAGCTGGCCCACGAATGATTGATTTCTTGCAGTGTATTTAAAACAGCAGAAGAGGCTTCTTCCTTCTTGTTTTGTATCAAAGACAGACCAGTTTTTTCTATGCTTTCTAATTCTTTTTCCTTTGCTCTTATTGATTCTTCTAATTCCTTAAAAGAAAAAAGATGACACCTGAGATTTTTTTAAAAATTTCTTTTCCTATACTTGGGTAGACAGTGACTTGGGACAAAAAAAGATAGTCATATGCTCCTCAGTTAGTACAATATTAAAAATAGGAAAGACACACTTACATACTTTGTTGTTTGCTTGTTTTTATTCTCGAGAGAATCATAACTCATCAGCAATTTTACTGAATATAATAAGGTCCCTTTAAATCACAGTTGCATGTCTTTAATTTAAATAAAAGCATGTCCTCTACATTAAACTTCTGCTGCGACCATCTGCTCTCATGACAGAATCCAAATTTAATTAAAAATAGGTTAGCAGTTTGAATACATGGGAAAACTGTGTGTCATAGTTTGTCCCAGAACACAGATGACTTTTTAATTAATCCAAAATTGGCTCAAGGCTCTGGAAAAACTCTACCATCCAAAGAAAAGGACAAGATGACTTTCTAGTGAAACATGTCAATTTGCTGTGCCTCCCTACACAAATTGCAATCTTTATTCTTTTGCCATTTCCCAGCAAAGCCCCTTCCTGAGGACTGAGCCTTTGCTGTATGTTTATTCTTGCAGTTTTCTTCTGTATTATTTCAAATTTTTGTCTATAACCTCTAGCAATGATCTTGTTCCAGATTACAGCCTTGAATAACACTTTAAAAAAAATATTACTAGTTTTTTTTGGTTTTTTTTTAATGAAACACTTCTCAATTGCTAGCAGCGAGTTTGGCTTTTCAACAAGCAGAAATAAGAATAATTTAGATTTGAACAAAATCACTTCTCATTTCAGAAGGCAAAATGGTCAAAAGCTTCAAACATCAATAACAGCAAATATTTCTGGTTCTCTGTGAGAAGAGATATCTACTAAATCATTCTAAAGTCATGGAAAAATTAAAGATCCATAATTGTTTCTGATCTGTGATGAAAAATAAACACACCACTTGTTACTATGACACTAGGCAGCAACTAACTGTTAATCAATAAGCTGGAGCTTTTGTATTAGTTGAACGGGTTACTTGAGAGTGTCTGGTACAGTTATTTCTGAAACAATTTGTTTCTCTGATGATCAAAGTCTTGCCATTCATAACTGACTACCTAAGCATGTTTGCTAACCTCGCTGACCAAAAGAAACTGAAGAGGTGATAAATAAGATTCAGCTTTGAACTACAGGCAAGCATAACTTGCCAATTCTGGCAGGCTACAGTAAATTACACTTGATTCAGTTGTATGGGCTTACTATGCTGAAACTATAAAGACAGTTTAACTAGAAGTAGGCATTGGCTCCAGTTTGAAAATCTGAGTTAAGAACTTTAGAAAAAAATAAAAGTATGTACATATCTGACCTAGTAAATAACTTGTCTTTACAAAATCAAATATGTGCTTAATACACTGGCAAATTTACAATAAACCCTAGTCTGGCAGCTCCAGAAACAACATTCTGATTATTTAAATATGTGCTATTCCTAGTCAGATGCCCAGAGTACACTGCATATCCCTATTCACTGTTGTGTAGTCTTGTATAAATTTTGCATGAAAAACTGAGATGGCTATGAACTGATCTATATTTTGTATAGCTGAGCTTTTCCTTGTGCAATCTTTGCCAATTCTACTTAAGATTACTCTTTATTCTTTTGTAAGTGAAATGAGTCCAACACTGTCCTCTTTTCTGGATAGTTGGATATTTGAACATGTGTGATTCCAAACATATTTTGAAAAGAAAAATACTCTTACATTTTTCTTTGAGTAGTCCTGAAGAAATAAGAGTACCAGGGGAAGAAGAATAGAATAAATGGGTCAAGAGAGGAAAGGTAGTGAATGAGGCAGAAAAAACAAGTTTTGGAATAGTCAAACATGGTGTTCATTACATCAAGTTCCAAATGACTGGCCAAAGAAGAAAGTGAACATTTTCCTTTAACAGTCTTTCAAGTTCAGTAAGCCTGACATATTTGAAATGACCACACTTTAATACTGAATGTCAAAAGAGTAATGACTTTTAAACATCTTTGAGACAGACATTAATCCTCTTTCTTCCTTTCCTTAGTTTTTGCACATTAAAATGAAATCTCTCTCTCACTGAAGAAAAGAGAAATTTAGCCACCAACTTCAATGGTATACAAATACCATACAGGGCTTCATTAAGTCTTGTTTCTAACTGCTGGAATACTGTTATTTAGGATGGAATTTTACCTGACAGTCTTTCAAAGCATTCTGTACTGAAGACTGGTCTCCAATTCTCTGCTGTTTTTTCAGCTTCTTCTCTTGGGTTTCAAACCAAGATTTTAGGCACTGCACATTATTTTCATATTCTGTCCAGGATTCCTGCAGACTTTCCAACAGCTGGATCTGCAAAGAAATATGAGTGCATACTTCCTCATACAATTACCTTTAACTCTGGGTCATTTAAATAAATCAGTAAAAATCAATGCTGACCAGCTCTTTCTCAGAATTCAGTGATGCTTTCAGAATTTCTGAAATTATGTATTCAAATTGAAATAAATTTGCTATTTGAAAACAGTTCATAATATAAAAAAAACATGTATATGCTTTATCCAGGGATAATTCTATATACATAACTTATTCAAAAATCATGATGCATGGAAAAGAGCTAACACTTTGGCAGACTATTTTATGAAACTGAATGCTTTTCAGAGGGTATATACCTCAAGACTCCCCAAATAAAACTAAGTATATACATTATTTATTTCTTGCTTATAAATGTGATAAAGATGATGATTTATGTTACCTCCTTTGGCAACAGGCCACTTTAAAATCACTCTGATTTTTCTGATCTAGGTGTTATTCAATGGAAATTAGACAGCAAATTATTCTTTGAAAGATAATATAAAACAGCTAAATAACAAAAGCAGAATTTGAACTTGGCAGTATTTACATAAAAAGCATTCACATAAACTAGAGAATGAGTCATCTTAATTAACAGACCACAGTGACAAGACAGTTGAGAGTGAAGCAAGAAAAGCAAGTAGTATATTAAAAATACTTAGAATAGTTTCGTACAGTAATGTTTGGTTTGTTCAAGTAAACATAATGCCACATGAGGCTGTACAGAAGGGCAAAGGAGAAGACAGATGACCTTCAAAGAAAACATCCTCAAGTCACAAACAGATAAATCCTAGGCCACAAGAAAATAGTGTGGCATAGTTTGGAGGCTTGGGCAGAACTGAGAGCTTTTTACTGATATAAAAAAGAAAAAGAAGTGTGAACAGAAGTGGATTCCTGGCTGTGTAGGGCTGGTCTTGGGAAAGCAAAATTTTAACTGAAACTAGCTAGTAAAGGACAGAACTCTGCCTTTTAATCATTATAAATGCATCAACACTTAATAGGAAACCACAGAATAGTCTGAGCCACACAGTGCCTTCTTCACTCTGATTCTACTGCCAAGGTCTCCTCATGTCTCCCAGGTCCTTTGGCAACACTGCAGTTTCAAGTACAACAGGGCAAGAGGGCCTCTTTCATCCCTTCTGGGGGAGAAGGAATGAAAAATGACCCAATTAAGATAAGGAAAAGAAATTTACTACAAATGGTAAAAGGATGTAAGATAATAATAAGAAAGACAGTTACAATTCATGATTCGAATGAGAGAGAGAAGAAGGCTATGACTGTGCTGCTTGCTGCAGTGATGGAACCTGGAAATCCTCATCAACTAGAATCAGTGATCATGTTCAGGCCTTGGGAAATGTATTACATCTCAGTGTATCTTCATCTTGGACAGTCGGAATTCATGTGAGAATGCCAAAAAAACAGGAATGGCAGCTCTACAGTGCACTGTCTCTCTGCATCCAACAGCATAACATGATGTCATTATACAGAATATTGATATAACCAGAATCGGCAGACTGAGGTACTAGCTATGAGAGAGGAGAGATGAATTAAGAGCTACTTAAATAAGCTGTATGTATAGAAGTCCACAGAACTAAACAGAATGTGTACAAGGATGCCAGTGTCATTGTAAGGCTGCTATCACATTTAAAGGGTCATGGCAGCTAGAGGAAGTTTCTGGTGAATAGAAAAAGGCTGTACTTCAAATTCTGTAATAGATTATTTCCACCTGCATGAAGTAGCAATAAATGTAGTCTTACTGAGAGCAAACTGAGCCTGAAATAACCAACTGCCTTCTATGATGACATAAACAGCAAATGTAGTAGATACTGTTCAGCTTGGCTTTAGCAATGCTTTAAAGGCCAGTGGTAAAAATTTTCAAGGTCTATCTGGCAGCCACTTACAAGACTGCCAGATCAACATGGTGAGTCAAATTTGATATTGTTTAATATCTTAATTGATAAACTGAACAACATGATGAACTATACTCTTATCAGGTTCACAGATGATACTAATTTGGAAGAAGTCATTGATATGCTGCAGAGAAAGTATGGAAAGATGGAGGAATATGCTTGTGAATCCTCAAGAAATTCAGCAAAGGTAAATGTAAAGTCCTTCATCCTGGACATGGTAACATGCAGGTTGGCAGAAAGCAACTTTCCTAACAAGGGCTATGATGAACAATATTTGAACACAACCAATAAAGTAACATTGTAGACCATTACTGACGAAGGCTAATCTGGGATCTACTACAGAGAGCACACCCAGCCAGTCAATAAAGTAGATTATTCCCTTCTCCTTGACTCTGGTGACCCATTTTGGGCCTTCTTAATTGACAAAAATGGTGAAGAGGCACTAAAGTAGTTAGGAAGCTGGAGTACATTACTTCTAAGAAGAGACTCAATTTAGGCTGGGAAAAAGAACATTAAGAAAGGGTCTCATTGCACTCTTCTACTCATTATGATTATGGAGAAGATAGAGCTAAACTCTTCTTCGAAGTGCACAGTGAAAAGAGAAGAAACAGACTCAAGTTAACAGACAATCTGATTGGGCATATGGCAAAAACATGTTCCCCAGGGGAACAGTAAGATAGGGGACAGTGTTTAAGTACAGGAACAAGCAGCCAAGATATTTTGTGAAAAATCCATCCTTGTGTATTTTCTGAAGTCATGAAAGCAAGACCCTGTGCAATCTCATCCAACTGTAAAGTTAGTTCTATTTGAGTAGGAGGTTGGACTAGATGCCCTGCAGAGACTTCTAGCCATCATTATTTCATTTTTGCATAGATTTTTAAAGTTCACAACAGAGCAGTTGAAGGTTTTCTTTACCTTTTCTGTTACCAAGCCTTGTAGAATCTGCCAACGTCTATTCATTGCTCCGAGCTGTTCCGCAAAATCAGTTTTGTCACTACGTTTACTTTCAACATCTTGGCTGCTAATTTGTAGCACAGATTGGTTCACAAAGTCTATAGTCAGTTGTTTGCAATTTAAATCTATCTTGAAACCCTAGAAAGGAAGGAAATAATACTTTAAAAAAAATGTAATAATTTCTTAGTATCCTTCAGAACAGAGGGGAAAAACATTCATAAATTACATCCCTACTACAATCTTGCTTAAGCTTTTTCTAGAATCTGAACAGCAATTAAAAACATTGATACTTCTCTTCCAAATATTTAGAACTAAAATAGCAGTATGCTGTCTTGGGAATAAAGAAATTGCCTGTTTTCCCCCAAAGAAAACAAACACGTGAGCAAAAAAAACCCAAAAAACCAGCAAACTTATGATAGTGGTCTCAAGGATCAGGTTTACAAAAAAAAAAATAATTATTTATTTAGCTCTATTCACTTCACTTAGTGTTTTGTTTTGTTTTTTTACTCCACCAAGAGGTATTATGGAAAGTATTCTTATACACAGAGAAGAATAACCAAGATGTAAAGCAACTTTAAGACTCTTGTGCAGATTGAACGTGAGTTATCCATGTTCCATGTAACTTGTACAAACATCTGGAATGCATCATAGCAAATATTCTTCAAAAGTATAAAACTGTTCTGACAGTGAGAATAGAGTCCCTGTGTACTATTGTAGAGTACCTGTGTCCTATTACAGGAGTACTACTGATCTGGAAAAAGCTTACATTTTTTTGCTCTCTTTCTTAGTAGTTAGCTCAAGATATACCATCTTTCATTTTCACTGCAGATATTAATCTATAAAGCAGTGCATACTTTCCATTCTAGAACAGGCTATGCAGTGAACTTGTGAAATCTTATTTCCAAATTGCATTTTGTTTTTGGACAAAAACTACATCTAATAAGGTGCATATTTCTTTTAATTACTCGGATATTAAGGTAAGCATATTAAAAATTAACTTCCTGCCATAAGTAAACAGCGGGGTAAAATTAATTTGTTTCTTTTCCACAACATCAAATGTTACTCCATTCTAATTGTACAATTCTAACATTTCCACAATACACTTTTGTTTGTTTTTTATTTAAATCAGTTCTATTTCACATCTGCATATATATTTAGCGGAGATAATTTGAAAATAAAATCTATAACATTTCCATGCTATACCTTATATTTTTGGACATAATCCTGAATGGCTTTTTGTCCTATTATGTTTTTTATACTCTCCTCGTCTTTATGAATAACATTTTCCATCAGGGAAATCCAGCTCATAACTTCAGTAATAGCATGGCGAGAAGGAATTTTGTCCATCTGCAGCTGTAGAGATAACAGAATTAAAATAAATGCTGAGAAGAAAATTAACAGTAATTCCTTGCTTTGCATTACCATAATACATATTCTTTTCCTTGCTTTTGTTATCATTACTATACACCCCAAACATATTACTGAAATCCATAAAATAATGAAGTGAGTAAAAAAAAATTCAAAGCTCTCAATAAAAGATATAACGTATAGCTTCATGCATCTTTATAAGAAAACATTATATTAAATGTTTCTTCTTATTTCCATTCTTCATGATACAAGCCTAAAAATTCCATCTTTGTCTTCCGCAGACTACCCAGTCTTTAGGTTTTGAACAAAAACATCTTCTGAAGAAAACAAGCTGACAGGAGGCAGCACTTTTTTCCAAACAGTACACCAATGTTTCTAAAAAAGCTTGCCTGCTTGTCACTTAAAATTTAACAAATGCGACTGGGAAAGTTTAAATTTAGCATAATTAAAGCTAGGCAGTATGGGTAGACAGGTTAGAGATATGAGTGTAGACTTTTCCACTCCAAAGTGGAGATAATGTTGTTCCTATCTTTTCTCAAATGATAAAGACAATCAGGAAGCAACCAACTTTCAGAGAAGGAGGCAACTGAATGGTTTTAATTTTCTGGAATATTAGAGGCCTCCATTGTTCTTTCTTACCTGGTGCAATTTCTCTTGTACTGTTGGGATTTGTGTGAGCAGCTCTGTCCACTGACTGTCAATGTGGGACAATCCTGCACGCAACGCTGCTGTATCTACCTTCTTCAGTCTGAGAAGCTGGTTTCCAGTACTCAGTACAGAAGATTTCTGTGACGATTTAGCATCCACTTCTTTTGAGAACTCCTATAAGGAGAATTGTTTTTGTGGAAATAAGCAACTACCTGTACTTTAGATCTCAGAAAACTAAAAATATCCTCATTTCTCTTTAAAAATATAGTCTTTCTATTAGCCTTCACCAGTTATATTTCACAAAGTGAAATCAAAAATTGTTTTTAATCATAAAAATAGTTCCGTTCTGAATATGCAAACACATCAGCTTTTGGAAGGAAAACTCAGCAAAAATATTTTATTTATTTATTTTTGCATATTCCTCCTCTGGAATATGATTGCTAAGCTGTTTACTTGCAATCTGAGGGAAAAAATGGTGCCCTAGGCCTACGAATAACTTACCAAAAAGGAATTCAGGTGGTCTCGAACAGTTTCCAGCTCCTGAGGAACTGTCAGAGACTGCTGACTCCAGAATTCAAGTCGCTCTTTTGCAGATTGCAACCAGTGTGTCAATTCAATTGATTCACTTTGATACCTGTAAAAATGTTTACAGAAAACTAAAACACTAATTGCCACTTCTTGCTTCCAAAAGAGTAGTCTCTTGCACATGTTAGAAGAAAATACCCCGTATCAGAGTTTTTAAAAACAGATTTTTTCATTCTCTTATCAAATTTCATGATTTCAGAAAAGCATGATTTAATTTTTAAGAAAGGTAAGGTACCAGGCTGCTCATATTTTTAACCATTACACCCATGATTCCTACCAGTGACCTCTTTTAGGAAAAACTAAGTCTAATGAAAAACTATTAACTAGTCTAGCAACCCATTCAGAGGAGCTGTAACAATGCCATAACCCATAGCACACAATCACCTTTTCCGCTTTCCATGAGAAGGCTGAGCCTTCTCATAAGCTTTAGAGTGTGTTATATCAGATCAGAAACTTACTGGTTGTTTTTTTTGTTTGTTTGTTTTTTCTATCTTCACATCATTTCATATGCAATGTAAAAGTTGTAATGAGAATGACTTTACATAAACTTTATATACACAAAATCATTGTATGTATCTTTCTTGAAAGGCTAGTGAGACAACAAGCCAGAGACATCATGAAAAATAATAAAGAAATCTTGTGCGTCTCTTATAGAATGCATTTCAAAAGTAGTATATGAACATTGCTAAAGGCAGCTAAATGTTCCCATCCCAACATGCAATGATACAAAACTCCAAGAACCCAGCAATGTCAATACCAGATTGTGCTGAGGCTACTCATGCTATTTATCAAAGAATACATCCCTCCTCACCACTGGAAAGGGGGCTTCTAATTTAGTTATCTATATATCTTCTCACTTCTTCCCACTGACTATTATCAAGTATGTATTTTATTGTACATAAGAGAATATACAGCACTTGTACGTAATAGAAGTAGTGTATTTTAGTGTAGTCAAAACGTGGAATATAAAAGTTCAGGGTTCAGAACAACTGAGTTCAACAGTGTAATTAAAGAAGCTTATGCTGCTCACGGTATCAGCATTTAAGGATGAGAGAGCACTGGAACAGGGTGCCTAGAGAAACTGTGCCATCTCCTTCTCTGGAGATATTAAAAACATGCCTGGATACTTGCCTGTGCTACCTAATTTATAGAACCTGCTTTAGAAGGGGAGTTGGACTGTATGATCTCCAGAGGTCTCTTCCAACACCTCTGATTCTGTGATTACCTTGTCCAGTGCTTCAGTATTGTCTCCAGCCTGTGAAGTTCCTTGTTAACCTTGCTGGTGTTACTTAGCCAGTGCTCTCCCAGTTGGTTCAGCTGACTTTCAAGATCTGAGCAACTAACAGAAAAAAGTAGCCTTTTCCCATCATCCAGCACCTGGTATAATTTAGGCTGATACTCAGTCAGGTTAGATCTCAGATGCTGTAATGACAGAGGGGAGAAAGTTAGCTCTGCAAGTTTATACAGCTATGCTTTCTCAATATTCAATTATCTTCTATTGCATTTTGTAGCAAGTCCAATGTTACCACTGCACATCATATTTTTTTCCCTCTCTAGAACTCACTGAAACCAATAAAGCAGATAATCTGATTAATTTTAAATCTAAACATGGCCACAAAAAGAAGGAAAAAAAAGTATTAAAACTTTTTAAATAGTAGAATCCAAGAATCTTGATTCAAAGAACCTGATTTATGAAACTGACAAGGCAAAGAGAAAACACAAACAATGCCTAGCACTAAACAAAAACAATGCCAATAGTTAATAGCTGCTCCCACACAATATATTGCTTAAGTTCTCCTCATAATATTAAAAAAGCAGAAAGCTGTCTGGTAAAAACAACAGAATACATAGTAAATTCAGATTAGAAAAGAATGGAAAGCAAATTTGCAAGAAAAATGTGTCAGACATCTTTCTGAAAACAAACCAAGAATATCCAAAGTACTTTGCATACTACAAGACTCAAAAAAAGCACTGGATCAGAACTCTCATTCTGAGAACACTGAAAAAAACAGGATGTGGTATAAAAATCTGTATTTAAACTACCAGCTGTTACTGCAGGTAATAAAGAGGAAGATAATTCAAGAAACTGCAGGCTGACTAGCTTCACCTTGCTTTCTAGAAGGATCAGGGACTCCATTTCCAAGAACAAAAAGGAGGAAAAAACAATCAGGAATACTCAGTATGGACTGGCTAACTTGACTACCTTCTCTGATAAAGCTACTTTGTAGATGAAACTGATTTCAGTTTGGTCTTTGATACTGTCTCCCACAGCACCCTCCTCTGGAAGCTGTGAGTGAAGGCTGGAGAAATGTTGCATGGCTCACGCTGCTGGATTTAAAAAGTAGCGATCAAAGGCTTAACGTTTGGCTGGTACAGCAAAGTACTCCAAGGATTTTTCATACTGGAGTCCAAACATTTTTTACATCTTAGGTAAGTGTACAGATAGTAATAGAGAGCATTCTTGTGATAAACTTGTGGATGGCACTAATATATGGAGAGTAATTGACATATTCACAGAAAAAGGCAGAGTCCAGAGACACTGATAAAATTGGAATCTCAATACAGCAGGAACCAAAGAATGTTCAAAATGAAATGGAAATTCTGTACCTTGGTCAGAATAACATTCTAAGTACAGCCTAGAATGGGAACAGCTGGTATATTTAACCTTGCATCTATCATAACGATTACATCACTAATGTGGCAAACCACAGCACTGGCATACATTAGTAGGTGTGTGGTCAGCAGACTTAGGTTATTTTATTATCCCTATCTATATGGTGCTGGTAAGACCATATCTAGTATGTTCACTTTTGTTCTGTCCTCACTTCTCACCAAGTTCAAGAAGCAGAAACTGGTCCAGGTCTTTTGGAGAGCTACTAAGACATTTAGAGATCTGTAGCACATCTTTAAAAGGAGAGTTGGGGAGGCATGCTTGTTTTATGTTGGCAAAGAGAAGACTAAAGGCTAGTCTAACAAAGGCCAGAAACTATTTGAAAATACAATGGTAATAAATGCTTCTTAATAGTGATACACAACATAAAAAGGAAAATGGTCACAAGCTACAAGTTGGAAGATTTAGATTGAACATCATATGAATTTTTTTCAGTAGAAAGTAGTGCAGTACTGCAACTGGCCCTCAGCCTGGCTGTAGGATCTCCATCCTCGAAGGTCTCCAAAGTGTTGTCTGATCCGATCCATTCCAACTGTCCTTCCAACTGGACTCCAGCTACAATCATGACAGAGGTCCCCTTCCATCAAACTTTTCAATATAAAATAACTACAAAGTACCTGAAAAAGTTTAATCCGTTCTGCGAGCTTGTCTTCCGTCTCTTCCACCAAACCAACAGCAGGAATATTACCTTCAACGGATTCCAGTTGTCTGGTAAGTTCCTGGTAATCTTCATCAAGATGCATCCAGGTCTGTAGGTACAAATATCTGAGTGTCTATACTTTTTATTTGTGAGTAAATTTTAAATATATTACTTGCTTTCTCAATCTCAAATATTATAGCTGCACTGTTGTAAATGTACAGAAACAGCACTAAGAATGTCTTAAAAATCTACAGTAAAATATTATCTCTGCATCAAGCATAGCTTTCGGTCAGAACATGCCTGTCACATAAAGCTAAACAATTCTTTCAAATTTAGAGGAACCCAATTGTGTCACCTGAAATTCTCAATACAAAATTACATTGCTGTCCATGAGCTCCTTGTTTGTACAAGTAGGATTGACATCCATCAATTCAGTTCAGTCATAGAAAACCACTGTAGGATGTACTGGTAATAGATTATGATGGACATACAAAAAAGATCAAAAGAATTATTACCTCCAGAATGTATTCCAGCTCCACACCTCGTTTATGTGCCAGCTTTAATATAGTTGAAGCTTGTGCCATTAGTTCTGAATGTGATCGAGTTTCCTTCAAAAGGGCAAAACTACTCATCTTTCTGAAGAGTGTCTCTGTCAGGATCATGTGAGATTCCAACCCCTGAAAATATTCCTGATGGAGAAGAGGAAAAGAGAATAAAAGAAGGAAAGTGCGATTTTTCTTCAATTCATTACTACTAAAACAACAACTTAAGACAACAGCATTATAATCGAGTATAGACAGATATAGAATTGTAAGCTTTTCCCTCCAATAACAATTCACAAAATCCAACATGTAATGCAAACAGGACAACTGCCTTTTTGTAAAAAGAAAGAGGTTACTCTTTACATGCAAATTCAGTACTCTAATTCTATAAACGAACATGAAATCAGATATACACCATTTAAAAATTCTGCCACACCAAAAAATACAGACTTCTTGTGCATAGTCTTACTATATATTGTGGATGTCATTAGCAAACTTAAATTTCCAATGGAAAAAAATTAAATGATACATGAAATTGATATGTAGCATGACAGCACAAGAATAAGAAGTTGTTCCTAAAATGGAGAAGCAACTATAATCCAACTGGATATACCTGCAACAGAGCATTTGAAAGTCATTTGGTCAGAACAGTTCATTAATTACAATTTAAAATAGAGTAATTTAAATGTATCCTGATTTACACTAGCTCACCATTCAGAAAAGGTCCTAAACGTTCAGGAATTAATGACTAGCAATTTACTATATACAGCCTTATAGTCATTATCAGTACTGAAATAAGCCACAGTTTCTTACCTTATGCTTGTTAAGTAATGACTGAACCTCTTCCTTAGAAGCAACTATCATTTTCTGGTCACCATCCATCTTTTCTTGGCCTGTTTCTACCAGATCAGCCAGATCCTGCAAAGCCCGCTCATACTGCCTCTTAAGAGCCAAATTCTGATTCAGGTCACTTCGTCTGGATCCAATTATCATCATCACCTCATCATACATATCCTTGGAGGCAAAAAGCATCAGTGATGATCCTTATTTCTTACCTTATTTGTCTACATAGCAGCCAGTTTTCTGTCACTCTATTCTATTTCTCTCAATGCTAGCACAGTAATAACTATTAATAGATAGACCGTGCTGATACACCAACTTAAATGGTAAACTAATTAATCAGCATTTAAAGAGAGAAAAAGCAAGCAGCACCTGCAACTTTTTCAGGTACGTGCAGGGAACAAAGATAGCAGAATCCCAAAGAGTAAGGAGCAAAGGAGTAAGAGTCCTCTAAAACCAGGCAAGTGTGGCTGCTGTAACTGAAGATGCTGTTTATGTTAAGCTTCTTATAATGCAGGGTGCTGTACTGACCCCCTCATTGCTATACAGAGTACAAGCATTTCAGTCAAGCTTGTCTTCATCACCTGCTTCAGCACAGGAAGAGGTCTGTGCTGTAGCAACTAATTGTTAGCGAGCAAGGTACATATCCCCTATAGAAAAAAAAAAAACAAACAACAACAATCTGAGCCTAAAAGAGTAATAGAACAGAACAGCACAGTGTAGAAAAGTGTAGTATATACTTTCACAGAGTGCCTGCTCTGTCAAATGCAAAATCAGCCAGTTGGAAGAGCAAGTTCCTGTTGCTATTTGTCAACTTGCATATATCAATTACAGAAGTGAGAACAGCATACAGATCTTTTCCTTCACTTGAGCAAGACTATTTAACTACTTTGGTTTTGAGATCTATATTGTCAGAACATATGTCTGATTGATAAGATCAGAGTCACATTGGGCAAAGACTTCTCCAAGTCAAGGCATACCAAAATCAAGAAAATAAAATATTTCTAAGACTACCCAGTACTAAAACAAAATACCCACACTGGAACTGCTGTCCTTTCTCCCAGGTTTAAGGGGAGAACTGTGCAAAGCACAGTGGTACAAAAGCCAAGGGAAGGCTTTTTTAAAAACTGAAGTAAAGGGATTGGGGTATCTACAAATAACATGACAAGGAAAATAAGCAGGAGGCTCTAGGAACAAAAGGATAAAAAAGAGGATTAAAAAAAAACCCTTTTACAAAGTATTTTATAATTTTATTTGTTGAGATCACTGCTTTGTTAGCTTATATTTACATTCCATTTTTATGTTCTCTTTGCTTTGAAATTATTACGCCATTATAAAATGTAAAATTCAGACATAAATCATCTCTTCATCTTTCACTTTCCTAGTGAAAGTACTTCTTGAAAGTGCTCAAAAAGGAGATTCAATAGCTTCAAAAAAATCTGTATCAATTTGTACCTAAGGGTAGGACACAGGATATTTGAAAACACGTGTGCATGAATGAGATAATTTTTTTAGTTTAACATTATGGGCATTTTTGTGAAAGCAGAACATTTCCAGTTTCAGGTCACACTTACCACTTCCCCTCCTTATTCTACCTGCCCCCATCTCTCCCTCACTGTAGCTTTATTTTTAAAGTGGCTGATGTGAGATAGAGCTTAATACCAGATCAACAGAGTGATGAAAACAGGCTTTTAACTTTCAACCAAAAGATATGTTTCATGTGATAAACTTTGCCCTTGCTAACAGAGACTCAACAAGTGCAGAAAATAAATATGTTTTTTTTGTATATTGATATGATTAATATTTATAATTGAGATGTTAGACAATTTGTAAAAGCTGAAGTAGAAAATATATGGGAACCAGGCAGAAAGCTATCAATTTATATGATTTTTTTTTTTTAAATACATATTCCTCAAATAGTTTATGAGCAACAAAAAGAAAAAATACTGATACCATTCATATCACCATACAGCTCTAGGATGAAACTTATGAAGCTTACCTGTAGCTTAGATAGCTCTTGTACGGAAGGCTGGTCTATTTGTAGCTTGTCTACACTCTTCTTTAATTCACTGATTCCATCATCTAATTTCTTCAAACTTTCTTCTGCCTGCATTATGACCTGTATTTGAAAATTACATCATTTATTTTGAATGTCTAATTATAGAATCATAGAACCATAGAATCACAAGGTTGGAAGTGACCTGTAAGATCATCTAGTCCAACCATCTTCACGTTACCACTGCTACCACAAGCACTAAAACAGATCTCGCAGCTCCTCATCCAAACGCCTCTTGAACACTGCCAGGAATGGCAACTCCACCACCTCCCTTGGCAGGCCATGCCAGTGCCTGACCACGCTCTGAGAGAGTGTTCTTCCTTAAGTCTAACCTAAATCTCCTCTGGTACAACTTGAGGCCATTTCCCTGGGTCCTGTTTGTTGCCTGGGAGAAGAGGCCAAACCCCTCTTCACCACAACCTCCCTTCAGGAAGTTGTAGAGTGTGATGAGGTCTCCCCTGAGCCTCCCCTTCTCCAGACTAAACAATCCCAGCTCCCAGCTCTCGTAGGACTTGTGCTCCAGGCCCCTCACCAGTTTCATTGCCTTTCTCTGGACACGCTCCAGTAATTAAACTGTAGCTGCCAGACATGAATATTCTTTTTTGTTTTCTGCCTGAAGTTTTCATCAGTCCTTTTCATATGATGAATTTGATGAAATTTCAGAGGATACTCTAAAGTGTTAATGTTAAGTTGGGAGGGAAGCCATTTGTTTCTTTTTTTACGTGAAATACAATGTGGCTTTTATTATTATTTCTCAATCACTAGCTGCTTACACTCCTTTATACAAAATCTTGTTGTGAAGATCCTGTTATCAATTATATAGCTTAGGCACAAAAAAACTATTCTAACACCCTTGTAGAGTATTCTCTGTATTAGCACTTTTTCCTTCCACAACTGAGCACCAAGCAAACAACCATCACAGAAAGAATCCTGCATAACAGCAGAAGAGCTTTGCACTGTTCCTTTAGAGGACCAGAATAGGGCTAAAAATTGCAGTCAAAGAAAAGGAGTTCTACCTTCCTTTTTGCAATTGGGAAGCTATGGCTAAAGCACACAGGTTGGTGTTTACACATATACGTGGCTGATAATTCAATTTTCTTTTTCTTCAGTAGAATCTGCAAGCAAAACAAGCTTTTTCAAACTAAGAGGTTTCTGTTGAATTCATGCATCTAAGCTCTTTTTGAAAGCTACCTATTTATATGTTTAAACTATTCATAAGAGTAGGTGTCCTGACTTCCATTAATGCAGAGCTGTGATGGTGCATTCCTTGCCCCTGCAACCAGCCTGGTTATTATACCCTAGGCCTAATGCACACAATGAGGTACAAAAGACTTGTCCTTGGGACTAATAACAATCAAGGTTTCAACACTGGTGCTCAGACACCTGGTAAAAGACACCTGCTTCAACAGAACTAATTCTAAGCTGTATGACTACAGGTCAATCCTCTTATTTCATAAATATTAAGCAGCCTAAAATCCCCTTGGAAAGTTCTTGCAAACAGCTGGCTGCAAACCAGAATCTCCCCTTGAGTAGGAACATCTCTTGAGGTGTACAGAGATTCACTCAGGATGTGGTGATGCTATGTAGACAGGTTTACTGTTTTTAAGCTATATTAGCCTAACTAATATTTCATCTTAGATTCATTATGCACTCCTACCCTCTATGCAGCAAATAGTCAAGAATATCTAGCTACTTTGAATCTTGTTAAGTTGCTGTTATCATTGTTCAAGTTACCATCTTACACCTGTTTATATCAATAAACATCTTTCCATCTCCCTCTTATGAGCGAAGTGTGCAGTGCTTTAGTCTCCTTTCGCAACAAGAGCATGGACAACATAGTCACTAAATTAATGCCTCATTTATCTATGTTACTTTGCTGATTAAATGCATTATTTCTATTTTCTCAATCACATCTCAAAAAAAACCAAACAAAATCCAATGCTTTTTAAATTTCCAGGTCTTATCAGCCAAAGTAGATGATGAGGAAAAAAAAAGAAAAAAAGAGATTAATTTACTTTTGCTAGCTTGTTGTTTTCTTATTTGATAGTTATACTAATAAAATAGGAGGTATTTTTAAACAGTAATGTTAAACATGGATAAATAGGAAAGAAAGACACGTTGTCATTTTAAGTTATACATGAGACTTAAATTTTCTACAGAATTTAATTATCAGATATTTAAAACTCAAATATTTCTAGTTAGTGGAAGGATAAGTCTCTTCTCCCCAGACACCTGCTGGTACCAAACAACAGTAGCTCTTGGGTAATGAGAAGCCTCTATGAAAAGTAGCCTCCCTGGCATACTTCATTCAATTCTCTCATTAACAAAATAGACACAAGGTCGAAAGATATATTTTGTTGTATTTTTAACTAATAATTCATCAGGCAATTCCTAATAAAGAGAATTATTGGCAAGATATCACTATAAACTAGTGGAGAAGAAAAGAACTTTGATTTTTAATAAAGCAAATAATTTTAAAATAACTTTAGGCCTCCTCTGGTTACACTGAAGTTATCTTTCTTTCAAGTAATGTATGCATATCTCCTTTAACTCGGGATGCAAAAATAATTCAAATACCTGAAATAAATATATACCAAAAACAAAATACCAAAAACATCAAAGGTAATACCTGAATTTGTTCTGTTTCTGGTTTCTCAACTGCCTCTGCTAGTTTCTGTAGAACCAAGTATTTGCTATCAGCCAGTGAAGTAAACAGGAGTTTCAAGTCATTCTAAGGAAGATATCAAGAACAAGAAATTATAGTGAATCACTGCACAAAACAATTTAAAGACATTGTAAGTTCCAAAACTTTTAAAGCATTATAATGTTACAATATCAGCACTGAGGCATAAAAACTATTCAAAATGGAAGCATCATAATTATCCAATGCAAAAAGTGCCACATTTCTCAAAGTACATAATGATATAAGTGAGCAAAAAGCTAAAGCAACTACTTCTCAAAACACAACCCGTAAACACACTTCTGCTTCTCCTTCCCAGTGAGAGGAGTCAGTCAGTTTTATTTAACAGAAATGTTATCTTCCATAGTTCATTCAATCACATTGCTCTCAAACAAGTTATGTTATATTTTCTTAAGACAAACCTGCTGCTTGTCTTAAACAACAACATAGAAAACAAAGCTTCCACACATTACAGGATTAACTAAGCATTACAACTTTTACCAAGTATTATTATCATTACTTCCATATATTCATTCCAACCAAACTCCTAATATTGGTAAAATAGAAAATAATCACAACTTTTTTTTTCCTAGGACTGTCAGCATTATAAGGGTGGGCATTGTTGAATTTTTTATTTATTTTTTTCTGTAATTCGTGTTTTTTCATTAAAACAATATTGGCAACTTTATGTTTTAAAAATAAGATAGAAGCTGAAGGCCAATTAAGATCTGAACATATTTCTGAACTCTGAGAAGATCTGTAAACATTCCTTCACTTTTTCTGTCTTGACATATAATTTCTCATAGAGTAATGGGACAGTGTAATAGTGGTCAGAAAGGCAGGAATCAGTACTGCTTTTATTTAATTGCAGCTAATGAAAACTATGTACTCTATCATATACGACATCACAAAACATTAGAGTGGGACTCTAGTTCAATTTATTGTAATGCCAACAAGGTGAGAATGAATGGGATGAATGATCCTTTCTACCTAGCAAGGAGTTTAAATTTTGGATAATGATTTCTGTGCATAGTTTTAAATTTTCAGAAAATTCTGTGAAAACTTGTTTCTCTTTTTGGTATCAAAATTCTCTTTGCTTTGAGAGTCACACTCTTTTTGCTCACATTCTTCATGTAACCTTGTTAACTCCTTCAGATGGACATCATACCTTGAAGGCCATTATTTCTTGGAGCCTTTCTTTCATCTGATGGCTTCTCTGGTTTACTACTGACTCCAGTAAGGTCAGTCTTCTCAGTAGACAATCCAAAGTGTCTTCTATAACCTCCCTATTATCACCATTCTCAGGAAATATCTGAGTAAATAAATTCTTGTTCTTATCCATTTCTTCTGTTATGTCTTTGATTTCTTTGGCAAGAGACTGATTTTGGAAAAAACAAAGTGACAATTAGATATTCTAGAAAGGAATCTAATATACTGTCAAAACCACAGTCAATTTTGCAGTGAGGTAGTAACATTTAGAATTGTTAAAGCCAAAATTATACAACTGATTATATAACTTCTGACAATAAAAACTTACTCTGAGGAAAACACATGATAAAACAAAATTAACCTGTCCAAACGATCCCTCCCTCTGAATAAGTGGCTCAGAAAAAGCTCATGCTGATAAGTTAGTATTCTTTGTATATCCAGAGCATTCCTCCCCTTTATTTACTTAATTTCATTTTCAAAAGGGTGGTGTCTGCTAGTACTAAGAGAGAAGATAAATAGAGAAAAAAATAGAGAAAGAACTCTATGTTTAATTCTCTTCTGATCAGGCAAAATTTGGGTCAGATGCTGCTTTCTAAATCATCTATGTGTTCACTAAATTTACTTCTAAAAGCAGCAATACTTTGTAACTACAAAGAGATGACAGTGACATGTTATTTAAACAGGTTTCCAAAATTTTCTTTCTAAACCATAACATAAAACGCTGCCTCACTGGCAATTAAAACAAAGTCCAATTCATGGATTCTTTACCTCCTGTTTGCAGAGGTATGTTTCTGTTTCCTCCTCCGGTAGCAGAGCTGTAGCAACAAATACCTGTTCTTCCACACCATCTAGCCATAAGGAGGTAGATGCAACTCCATCATACAGCTTCTGTTCAAGATGCAGACTTTCCTTCTCCACCTGCGCAGTCTAAGAAAAAAAACAAACAAACAAACAGAGAAAAAGTAGAAGATTCTCTCTCTTTACAGAGGAGTGGTGATGTGCTGAAACAGGTGGCCCAAACAGGTTGTGGATGCCCTGTCCCAAGAGGTGTTCAAGGCCAGATTGGATGGGGCCGTGGGTAGCCTAGTCTAGGATTAAATAGGGAGGTTGGTGGCCCTGAATGTGGCAGGGGGGTTGGAGATTCATGATCCTTGAGGTCCCTTCCAACCCTGGCTATTCTGTGATTCTGTGATTCTCTAACTTGGAAATGACTAGATTTCCTGTTGGGAGCTAGAGAAGTTTTCAGTATAAAGTGAATTTTGCTGCAATACCAATGTAAAGACAGTTGAAATATTACCTCAGATGATGCATCTTCAAATGCCTGATTTAGTTCAACCAATACTGGTGACACAGATGATTTCTCCTCATCCTGTCCATTCTCCTTATACAACGGCAGTCCAGAAATCAATCTATTTGGTCTGCTATAGATCTTGAGAGAGAAATATTAATGAGATTGTTTCTATAACATACAGGGCACAAAATTCAGCTATACAGATTTTACTTCCTAGAGTGGATACAAAATAATGGCCCTTACATGACTGTTTCATCATGAATACTTTGTATAAAAGATTAATCAACAAGAAATCCTATTGAAGAGCAAAATAAGTAACTGCATTTTATTTTAAACAATTGTTATCCAATGAATACAAGACATTCATATAACTGCAATTTGGTTTTAATATCATATAAAGAATATTGTGCCCGGGACTTTTGACAGTAAAATACAGGATGTACATTAGCACATGCCTTGGAGTGTACCCATCTTATTTGATTAATCTCTGTTTCTTTCAGTAAAAATTCTGTGGCTGAAATCACTTTGTTCTTCATCAAATACCAACAATTGTCAAAGAACAAAGAAGAAAAATTTAACTAATAACCTGAAACTGAAAGTATCATTTTTTTTTTCCTAAATTGTCACCAGAGTTCTGGCCAGGTTTACAAGGACAATTTGTTACAGAATCAGCCTGAACTACATAAGTAAATCAAAATTTTGTCTAAGCCCTTCTTCCCTTTAATTTAATTTACTTATAGCAATGCAAGTAAAATCACTAAATAAAAACAATGCTAGTGACAATATTTAAAAGTTTTTAAAATGATACAGAAAGAAAACATTCCATATTCTCTGCTTTATCAGCATCAACTTAATGCATTTGCTATGCACATACTTTAACTTATATTGTGATAACTCCTTTCACAGAGAAAACTCAAGGAGAAGTTAAAGGTAACTACCAGTTGCTCTTGTTCCAAAGCTTTCTGGAGAAGCTTCTGCTTGGCACTGAATTTGTGGTTCAGGCTTTCCCATTTTATCTTCAGCTGTTGTTCAGGAGATGATTTCTCACCTTCCAAGCACAGTTCTTCAGAGAGCTTCTCAGGCTTCTCACTATAATGGGAAAATACAAGAAGTTTCAACAAAGACAAAACTTACAATACTATAAGGTGTTTATTTCCTCTTTCGGTTCAGAAATTCTACATTAAAGTTAAATGCCATGTTTTAAATTTTTTCCTTGTATTTGTTTCTCTGGGTATTAAAATAAGGCTGGTCATAACAGAAAGTAGTTCTTGGTAGATGAAGTAAAATGTATTTTCTAATATGCTGCTTAGAGGTGTGGTTACTCTGATTAAATCAGAACCCTGAAATAAGATGAGAATAGACTGCATTGAAATGCAACCTTTAAACAAGTTTTACTTCTGTGCTTGAAAAAAAAAATTATTTCATCTGTCTCCTTTCTCCTCCCCCCTCCTGACATGCAAGAAGAACTTTGATATTTTAGTACAGGACAAGCATAAGAGTTTACCTTTGGTAAACAGTGAATTAAGTTGAACATTTTCAGTTTGATTACTTTTTTCTATAATATAATATCAAGTCACAGAGGGAAGCCTCAGACAGAGGGAGATTCAAGTTAAGTCCTTTTAGTATTATAAGAAGAAAACACATTGGATTATTGAAAATGCTGAGGAAAATAATAAGTGCATTCTCTATGTGTAAGTCTTGGTTTCCCAGCCTCATGAACCACCTTCACGCTCAAGACTTTGGTACTGAAATCAAGGAAAAAATAAAACTGAAAGGTTGACAGTTCCTCGATTCTCAAGCTGATAATCTTCATCCTGGTTTCTTCTTCCTAAGACCTGGCCCCTGCTGCTTCCTCTAGGTCTGCATTGGCAGTAAGTAGCTATTTTCTTCCACCTCCTCTAAAGCAGAGATGAGACTTCTAAAGACAATTACTTCCCTGGAATGGTTAATTGAGCAAGAAAATATAGAGCAGAGATGAAACTCAAAATACACAAGGCTATGAAAAGAAAAAGCATTCTCTAACTCAGTGCAAAGTAAAATTCAGCAATGAGTATCTCATCTAGGAATATTTGCTTAGAATGACAAAACAACAATTCTGTTGTTTTTTCTTTCACATAGATATCAGCTATTATTCACATACTAATGCTGGACCAGAAAGCAACAGTAACTAATCCACTGCTTGTCTAATGAATAATTTGCAATTTTAATGTGCTTCTTCATAGTAAAAGGAATTGCTAAACACTGAAAGAGATCTATTAAAACAAAACAGTTTATGTTATTGTATTATCAGACCTCTCAATATAAAAATGACAGAACAAATATTAGAGGATTATATATGGAAGAGGAACATAAATACAAGAATGACAAGGGATATAGTCAAATAAATTTATTTCACGGAAAAAAAAAAAAAAACAAACAAAAAACATTAAAACATACCTTATACATAAGCCTTCTGGAATACCTTGCTGTGTTAGAATTTCTTCTCCACGGCATGCTACTGACCGAAGCAAATTCTTCTGCTGTTCTAGTTCTTGTTCCAGCTCCTAACAAAGCAAACAAACATCAAACAGACTGCTTTTGCATTGGAAAGATATGTCAAATAAAGACAGTTGAACTATTTCTGATACAGATTACTTGACCACCTAAACTAGTACAAAATCCCCACTCAGAGAGACAGAAAAATTGGGTACATGAACTGAAGTGGACTGCTGAACTAGTTAACTAATGTCCTGCAGTTCGTGGAGTTTAAGCCAGTGTGAATGCCTGTGCATCATGCAAAATAATATATCATGTGATATGTGTATTTGTTGCTACTATAAGGACAGTATTAATACTTTCAATAAATACCATCATCATCTCCTTACAGTAGCTTAAAGGACTAATTCAATTTAATTATTCTGATACACAATGGAAGTATAGAGTGCGTAAATGAATTGACCACAGTCATACAGGATGTCTAGACTCTCTAGCTGCTACAGACATAACAGAAGCACAATTACAGGAACAGCAGACAAGGCACAGTGCAAAAAAGAAGATTTCAGTGGAAAAAAAATAAAAAGAATGTCTTGAGTATATTGTTAAATATAAGCTAAAGATAGAAGTAAAATTCAAAACACCAACTTTCTGTTGCTGTAGAGTGCTCTGCTGTTGCTGTGATCGAGTAGTCCTTGCTTGTGCCAGCCATTCTTGGACACTGGGACTTTGTGAGGAAACCAAATCCAGATTGCTCTCCTCCTTTTCTTGCAGTGATCCCTGCTTTAAGAAAAAGTTGTTTAAAAAAAAAAAACAAACAACAAACAACTTGAATTGGTTGCAGGTCCAGCTCACCATCTGAAAATTACATGTACGGCCATCTTCCAACACTCATAAATTCTGAAGTGAGTTATGATTTCAGATTTATGACTTTCACTACAATGAAAGAATGCTGTTTATCATTCTGGTCAACTTTATTTATCAGTGAGTACAGAACTAAATCTGTGGTTGGCAGAAAAGCAGAGAAACATTTAACAGGTTATTATAGGACATAAACATATATAAGACAAGTAAGAAAGTAAGAGAAAAAAGCACAACATGTTATATCAGAAAAGCTAAGGAAAAAGGCCCTTCACTTAACACTTCTATCAATATTTTTTCTAACATGAGTGACTAGACAAGCCCTCTGCATGAGCACAGCAAAAGAGAATGCACAGCTTAGGATTTCCAAGAAGTGATTTACTACCTCCTTCAGTTCTGAAATCCATGTTGGTTGTCAATTTAAATTATTTTAAATGCCAGTGTGATTAAATGTAGGAATTTCAACACATCAGACCTATTGATAGGTCTGTAGGTCTAGCTACATGAATTAACACACATCCCTGGATATGTTTAATGCTATTCTCAGCACACAATTACTAGTGAGTTTGCATTTTTTTTTAATCCAAAGCTTCAAGAGTTAAAGCTGGAGTTTAATTCCTCTCCCATTTTCTTTCTGCACCTTGTTTTTTTTAGGATTTGTATATCACCTATTTTTCATTCTAAACAGAAAAAGAGCACTTTTTCAGAGTTCAGACACTACAGCACGCTCTTTGAAAATATAACATGCTTAATCTTCCAGAATCCTTTGTCTCAAATGAGTCATAAACTAGCAGGGTTGGAGGTGTCCGAGGAAACTCTCCTACCTCACTTGGTGCTCTTCACAGTAATAACTGTGATGGACCTCCGCCACTGGTGCTCCTGGCACTAGGCACTTGAACAGCAGAATTGTATCAAGTCAGTAGTAGTTAGGTATGAGATTTTGTTCTTGGGAGACAATGGACTTGAAAACTCCATGTAGAGTTAACAGGACTGATTAGGGGATATAAACTGTAAAGGGAACTGCAAAATAACTAAGTAAGGTTTGTAGTGTTGAAAAGAGCCATTAGACTGACATAACTTTGTTTCACTAAGAATCGAGTTTACGGGTGATTGATTCAGTCTGTGGGTAAACTGTGATTATTTGCTTTTCCTAGAAACAAGTTTCTAGAAAGCTAGTGTGGTTGCAATGTAAACAGTAGCATATACAGGCTATTACAGTAGGGAAATAAAACATTATCTGAGTGATAAAGACAATTCCACTTTTAGAATTCTATAACCACAGAATATATACACTTGCATTTTCATTTGATTTCTGCCTAAGTGAATATAACTAATTTTCCTTTGAAAAGATAGGGAAATACATGCTGAAGCTGTTTTTCCTAGGAATGTATTTTCTACACAGAAATAATAGGCAATTCCCTAAAGAAAATGGTGATGAAAGGGATAATTCATAGGAGCACTGCATTGTGCTAACTTGTATCAGACATCAGACATACTATTTTTTGTGGAAATTATGTTGCCTTTCTCATCACCATTACACTTCATATAAAAAATAAAACTTTTTTTTGTTTCAAATTCAGGATCCTTTTTTTGTTTGTTTTTACTAAAAAGTCTACTTTTATTGTCTCTAAGTCACAGATTTTAGAAGATAAAAGTACAAGGCAATGTTTTGTACGTCCTTCAAAGCGCTTAAAAAATACTGCATTTGGAATCAGTGCAGTCTGAACACTCCTGCTTCTGCACATTCCTGCTGATTTTACTGGCTTTATTCTATGGACACAAATTTAAGACTATTTTCAGTTCATTAATGACAATCATTTATCAGGAAAGCTAAAATTGTTAAAGGAAATTACAGAATCTTACACTGGTTACAAAAAATTCTTTTGCTACAGGTATAACAGACTTGCAGAAATTCTGCTTGAAGGAAAATATAGGTAGGTCTTTACTATACTCTGGTCTTGCAATGCAACTTCAGAGCATTTCCTGCATGCTTCTTTATGCTTCCAGGAAATTACAAAGCTGTCTAAAGAAAAGTATATGTTTCTTATATGCATGACCAAAAATGCTGTTATCTCGTAATATTTTTTTCACTCCATGAGAAATATAATAAGATAAAATATAAATATAAATAGATAGATAGATAAATAAATAAATAATAAAAAGAAATATTTTATACCCAACTGTTTGGAAAAAAAAGAAAACAAAAAACACTATAAAAGAAGGGCTAGAATTCATGAAGACAGAAGTTGCATTGTATATTCTAGTTGACTGAGAAATAATTATGCTTAAATCAATATACTCTTCTGATCCATCAACCTCTAAGATCATCCCATTTGAAAATGTAGATGTTTCACTGTCCAAATCTGTTTTCTTCCATAATCCCTAGGTGAAGTCTAAAAATTGCTTTCAATTTAAAAAGGAAATTTTGCATGCATGTAATATCTAAGGTCATATTCTGCATCTGGGTATTATTTTGTTACTATTACAGATATTAGAAAAACATCAAAAAATCTGTTTTATAAGTTTAAGTGAGTTAAATCATACCATCATATTTTAATATACAGCAGCAAAGGTTATTTTGATTGTATGTAATATATCTTAATTCAGTATTAAATTCCCACATGCTACTGATAACATTTTCCACTTGCCTAAATATATGTAAGAATAACAAAACATTGAAGATTGGGGCAAACATCTTCTTACTATTCTTAGGTAAAAATATTAAGCAGACTGTGTATTGCCTTAGTCTTAGAAGCAATAAGAATAAACACCTACGTTTTTTTCCTTACTTCTTTTTTTTTTTCTGTTTGTTTCCTTGGTTTTGCTCAAGCTATCTCAGACTTTATGTTACTCAATTGCTAAAAATAGTTCTTAGCACATTAAGTGACTTTTCAAGCTAACCTCTCAGTAGAATTTAATCTGCATTACAAGCCAGAAATCTTTGAAGCTTATCACGTTTAATTTGCACAGCAAAGCCCAGAGAAGAAGTAAAGGAAAAGGGGGGAATGGGGGAAATGGGTGTGCCATAACAGAGCAAATTCAAAACCAGGAAGTCACATTACTGGGTCTCATGCATGCATTCACTTCTCCACATGCTAATTTAACCTGAATGGGGACTAAAACAATTGTTAAATAAAATTAACCAGTTGCAGTAAGCAAATCAATGCTTCTCAGAATAGAAACAAAGGATAAGATTGAGGCTACATGTTTCTACAATATTTTGTTCTCTGTAATGATGCCATTGAGTATTAGCCATATTTAAAAGTCTTTTGTTACTCGTTCTGTATCTGCAGTGTTGATCTGCTATCTGTAGTGCTGTGTATAATGCGTACATGGAAGCATGTGTTCAGGATTTTTCTTCTGTTGTGATGAGGGATCCTGCCTTAGTGAATATGCAATCTAAAGTCACTTTCAATAGGAACAGAGTATATTCAGACCAAACCAATCATCTACCTCATTTATAATTGTCCTTTAAAGGCGGACAGTGAAGCTCAATAGCTTCATCATGAAGCAGTGCTTGAAATGACAAGCTAAATTGTGCTAGGTAGTAACTTATTTTGGTGTGTAATTCCATTTACTAATTAAAGATGAATAGCTCAAAATAAATCAGTAGAATATTTTCACTCCTTTTCCCCATTGCATAACACTGCCATGATATCCCTCAAACTCCTGCCCACTGGGACAACCGCAACATGCCACTTACCTGAATGTTGATCTGTTTATCGTGGAGAACTTTCTGCAGCTCCAGAAGACTGCCCTTCAGTGTCCTGAGCTTCAAAGCCAGCTGCTCTGCCTCATCCTTAGTGTGAGCTTTCCCTTCCATAAGCAAGTTCTCGTTGTGCACAGAAAGCTCTGATAAGGCCACCACCTTCTGCTCTATTTCAACCAGCATGTTCTGCAGCAGCAAAAACAAAGAAGCAAATTCATACATTTTCCAGCATCTCACTTCTCCTGGCAAGGAGACCTGTGGCCTACCTCACCTGCTGGAAAGCTAACAGCAAGTCAGTTCTTCATTACTTTTCTTTCCAGTCAGTCCCTTTCAAAGTCCTTATGAAAACATTTACAAACGTTTGCATTTGTCATTTTTGTTTGCAGACTTTTTTCAAAATAGGTAGTTGAAGAGTTGTTTGAAACATAAGATTTGTTGCAGAGGAGATGCTACTTATTTTCACATTAATGTTAAATGGTGGCTAAGATGGTAGTCTGACATCCATAATGTCAAGAAATAGAGCACACACACAGTTACTTCTTTCCTCTTCTTTCATGTGCATTTAGTGAAGTGCTTCCTGCCTCCTCCTATGTGTTGCTCTGGCTGCATTGATAAGCTTCTCGGTGTTTGCTCTTTCTGATTGGTGCATGATGGACTTAAGGATTTCTGAATAATCCTCTTTAGTCTAAAGAGAGACTTAAAGTGACAAATCTCTGGCGTGTTTATTCTCAAAAGCTACTTTATTGTTGTTCCATTAACCATTCACATAATACAGACATGGTGCATATTTTATTATTCCAAATTCAAAGCTCATACTTGCTCAAAAACCTAGACTGATATCAGTTTTTTTCCACTGTTCACTGAAGAAATGTGTGCAGGATAAGATGTGCAGTCTCTAAAAGCTGGAAAAAAAATGCAGGATTTTTTTTTTTAAAAACTTACTGTATCAAGATTTTAAAAATCAATTAAAAAACAGCAGTATTAACTCTTTCCAGAGTCATGTATCCTAGAGATTATGTTTAAACAAAACATTATTGCTTTGTTCAAATTCACAAGTATACAGAGTGAAAAGGGGTCCTTAGTCTCCATCTGCCTTTTCTCTGCCTTATAATTTCAACTGTAGTGTTCATACAGTTCTGAACTTTTCTTTAAAAAAATAGAAAATCCCCATTCACTTGTGAATTTGGAATGACATGGTTTCAAATCTTTTCAGTAACAGCATATGCAGTTGATTCTTATTGCAGTAAGATTTTCCTTGCTTGTTTTGGTATTGTGTTGATTAACATTAAAATCATAGAAGTAATGACAAGTGATGATTAATTTTTTATTTGGAGTCTAGGTAGGAATTATTCCTAAAGAAAGCACACCGCTGTCTCAGCCACCAATGCTACAGGGAGTGTGTTCTTCATTTGGAAAAGGAGGAGCAGGAAAGCACACTGCAGGTGTTTTCACATGTATCAAGTGAGCTGTTCAACAACACCAGTTTGGGAGGAGGAGAAACAGTAAGACAAACACATAGCCTTTAAAGCAAAACAAACAACTCCTATGAAAAATGTTGCACTTCAAACATTCTTGCAATATATGTATTTCTTGTCTTCCTACTGTTATGTTAACATGTGCTTCCTAAATCACTGTTTGTAATCTTTAATAAGAAACGAAGAAGTCTTTTATTTCACAAATAATTGATTAAACCAACTGAATATATATGGGGTGCTGAGGAGTTTAGAAATTCTCCCCCTACTAGTATGCTGGCTCACTCCACTCAGTAATGGTCTTAACATCAATGTTCCACACTTACCTATGAAGTTATGCCCTCACTCTTTATCTAAGCACTACAGACTGATAATTTTACCTGACAATCTACCAGCTGAGCTTCCATATCCATAGGTTCCTCAGCAGTAACCAGAGCAGTGTCCAGCGTTGCACGGGTATTGAGTAGCCAGTGGTCAAGCTCATCAGCTTCACAGCGGTACCTTTGAAGAGCCTGTTCTTGTCGCTGTTCTTCCAGTTGCTCACTTAGTTTTTCCTAGAGTATAAATTATAGCAATTTTTTTACTTTTCAAGAGCAATACATCCTATCAATCACTTTAATTTTTTGTCCCCTCTCCACTCCCATCTCTCACAACTTCTACATAATATTTTTTAAGCCATTATAAGTATTGTTTTTTGTAAGTTGAAAACTTTACAAGATATTACCAAACATGTTTTTTGATGACTTAAATTCTGTTTCAGGTAAGCCAGCATCCCACATCCCAGACATCCTGACTCCTATCTGTCAGAATGGATTTGAAAAATTGTAGAATGGCTGGTACCAGAGCTTGGTGATCTGTGACATGAGGTCTGGCTCATGTCAAGTAACTAGTTGTGTACCTAGGGGTCAAAACCGCATTAAATCCCGTTTAACATCTTCATAGATGATCTGGATGATGAATGAAAGCATGCTCCAAGTGTGTGTAAATGGCTGACACATCAGAGGATCACATCCAGAGGGACCTTAAGAGACTGGAAAAAGTACCTGACAAGAGCTTCATGGTGCTCAGCAAGGAGAAGAGCAAAGCCTCACAGGCTGGGGAGGGATAACTCCAGGTACCACTACATGCTAGGGACTCATCAGCTGGAAAGAAGCTTTACAGAAAAGGACCAAGAGGTCTTACTGAATACCAAGTTGAACATAAACCAACAACATGCAAAGAGGGCTAATGGTAAGCTGGGCCACATTAGCATCTGTGTTGCCTGAAGATTGACGGAAGCAATCCTATTCCTCCACTCAGCCCTGGTGAAGCTACAGCTATTGTGTCCCGTTCTGTACTTCAGCACAAAGGAGATATGGAGCTATTGGATAGAGAAGAGCGATTTCAGCAATACGAAACAACTAGAATGAGACAGTCAGAGGATATTTATATGTATCAGATAGCATGTGATCTGAGTATGACACAAGTGGTGTGAAATGAGGGATGGAGATTATACTGGGTTTGGCAGAGATGGAGTTAACTGTCTTCATAACAGTCTGTACAGTGTGCTGATTTGTATTTATGACTAAAACAATGTTGAGAATACACCAATTGGTGTTTGGCTGCTGGCCAGGGTCAGCCCACCACACTTCTGTTCACAAACCCACCTGACAGATCTGAGCTAAAACATCCTGCTTTTAAAAGAAATCTTCCAATCTACTTCGATGAGCTGAGTACACATGCAGTATGAACATACAGACCTATATATGCAGGGTAAGATCTTCACAAAGGAAAGCATTTGTACAGGTTTTCTGATTGCCTAATTTTTATGGGAAGGTTATTAGAAAGTTTGAATAATTTAAAGAAAAATGCTATGAAAGAAGTATCCCAGGTAATTAAGAATTCAAAGTTCTCAAAATTTGGTTATTTACATTAGCTCTACAGAAATATATATTATATATATTATTTATATATATATATATATATGTATTTATTGCTAATCCACAGTCCCCACGGCAAACTCTTTTCATTTCTTATTCTAGCTGTATTTCCAAATCCTTGAAACTTCCTGCAAGATTTTCTCTGTGAAATTAGAGCTATATAAAATATATGTTAAATTACTGAGTATTGGCTACATACCATATTTCTATTTCTTAGTCAAGAATATTGGAGTATACTTCTGCTAATGTATCAAGAGAACTGTAGAATCCTAATCATATTTAGGTGTAGACTTATGTTTTTTCTTACAATTATTTACTATCTTCTAAGTGCCATCAAGATTATGTATGGAGATAAGGCTACAAACAGTAAGATCCTTATTCTATATTGAGCTCTTTAATTTTAAATAAAAGGCATTTTTACTTCTCAGAAGAAAATTTCTATAGTATAAGAAAGATATTTCCTAAGAATATTCACTACCTCAAGTTACTGCACAGGACTAATGCAGCTGATACACCCCGTGACTCCCTCTGTAATCCTCTGTAACCCAGGTAAATCTATAAAGCCAACTGTCAGCCTCTTTTCAAGAATCTGTTGCTAATAGAAATTATAAAGGCAGCAGTTGCTGCATTTATGATTTCATTGTTTCTATTCTTAGAAATACAGCAGAAAATCTGCCCTGCAGCATTCAAAGTAACAAGCCTGTACCAAGCTTTAGCATTAATTTTCTCACCATTATAATACACTCCTGCTGCTTAATACACAACATTCCTACATGTAGCAATTGAAAAACAAACAAAAAAAACCCCACAACTTTTGTGCCAAAGATAAAGAAATAAAGAAGTACATCTTCCGTTATAATAGTTTGTGTGCAAATTGTTCAGAAGATGAGCATAGACAACAATGCAACAGTTTAGAAGAGGTACTATTTTAAGGTTTTAACTTTCCCACTTCTCTTGTCTCCCAGCTTGGACAAGTGACTGCTCAAAAGTTTCAGCTTCAGTGTAGATAACCACTTTTTATACTTGGATTACTTCTTTTAAACAAGAAATACCAGGGAAATAAAGAACCTATTGAGAAAATGTCAAAGAAGACATTAAATAAAAAATAAAATATGTATGATGATTTTCCAAGTTCCACCTAATTATTTTACAAAGAAGAGATAGCATAAGAAGATTAGTAATATACTAGTGAAAGGAATTGTGAGAATGAAAATTAGTTCTTCTAATTAGAAGCATTCAATGGTGACTAAGGTCTTCAGTCAAAAATGGCTCACATAATCTGGACTGTAATCCAAAAGAGACTCTTCTAGAGTTTTCTAGTACCTCTAACAGCTGCCTTTTTCCTGATGCTTTCATTCGAATTGTGGCCATTCGCTCTGCCAAGACTGTGAGAGTGGACTGCAATGCCAGCTGGTCAGCAGCTTCTGCATCCAGTGGTTCTGAAACCAGCTCCTGTGCTAATGATGTCTGAAGCTCGGTGATTTCTTCTTGTAACATTAGAATCTCATCCATCAAAGCCTATTTAGAAATGAGAGCAAATAAACTGGTTGTTTCACTTAACAGAGAGAAGAATGTATCTAAGGATGTGTATCTTTTATATTAAAGAAAAACTGTCCAAGGGAGCATGAGGAATACAACATAATACAATATATCATTGTTGGATTTCATTACTTATCTCAAATTTCAAACAAATCACTAGAAGGAATTTTTGTAAATACTATACATACAAGTTTGTTCTTTCAGCAAACTTTCTGAATGAGTGAACGAGAGAGAAACACACCAATATCAGTTGATTTCCAGGCAGAAATTCACTAACTGGACAAACAATTTTCAAGAATATCCACAAACATTCAGAGATGAACTCCATGATACTCCTATCATAGTTTTTAGCCTAGACAGATACCTAAGAAAGGATACTGCATTATTAATCTCTTAGAGCAAGCAGTTTATTTTCATGTCCATGAATGCATTTGCTGGTCAGGACATCATGCAGTGCTGCAACAGCCAAATGTTATCCTTTAAAAGTCACAAGGTTTGTACAGAAGAGCAAACTGGCCCCATCATACAGTTCTGAGCTATTAGAATGCTTAGATGGTTACAACTTTGGTGTATGTCTGATTACTGATTGATTACTTGATAAAGAACAATTGAGACGAACTTGCAGCTTTACTTTGCATTTGAATACGGTACCAACTCAATTTTACAGCATCTGGAGCAAGGGAATGACCAGAATGCAATTTAGACAGCGTCATGACAGAACTGTTTCAGGAAGTCTTTTGTAACATGTTGGCACTTCGTCACAAGAATGCATACTCTGAAGAGCAATTTTGCAAGCAAAACCAACATATCACATCAGACTTTTTATATCCCTAACATATTTTGGTGTAATTATTTGAAAGTAAAAACTGCAAAATACCAGAACAAACATCTTAGCTTACATTTTCATTGCAAACATAGTAAAAAGGAAAATAAAATGAATCAAGCTGAGAAGCCTAGTCCATACTTCTTTCTAACTCAGCAATTTTGAAATGGCTTAGTGACGCAATTACACATGTAACAGTGGTTGAGATCTGTGGTGGTTTCATCCTCCTCCAGCCCACATGGATGGGCAGAAAGATAGCGTTACCTCTTTAACAAAATTTTTCAGGGTTCTTTGCATTCTGAGGATAAACATCTATTAGGGAAATAATTCATCTGTAATTTAATGAATGCAGATATTTTATTAGCTTGACACTCTGAAAATCCGAAAATGAAGCCTTACAAAATGAGTCAGAAATAGAAAATCTTTTCCTCTAGCATTAAAACTGATAAAGTAAATTTCAGCACAATAGCTTGCTTTCACTCTTTGTCAGTAATGCTGTTATTAACAACTTGAAGAGGAAAACCTGCTTTGTGAATGAAATTACAGCATCTTACTTCAAATAATTGCAGTATTCCCTTATTATTAGGAGATCAACATTATTAAGACAGCATTTTTTAAGACTTCCTTTGGGACAAAATTTTTCATGTTCTTTGGATTGTTTGTTTTGTTTAACAAAGCAGAAGTTATATTAAGACAAATACAATTTATCTGTAAGGGTTACGATCTCAGTAATACTGAGAACGTTATATATTCTATATATATAGTCTATATATACTAGCATATATTGATATGCTAATAGCAGTAATGCTGAAAATCATGTGTGTAGGTGTCACTGAACCCAATCTTTGACAATACATTTTGTCAAAGTCAAACTTATAATCTATTCTTGATTCTTTTTTAAAGCTCCTTTTTAAAAAGAATCCCTATTACAACCTCTTCTGAAGAGGAGGAAGTCTACGAAGGCAAGACATATGGAGTGAATGTGGACTAATACAGCTATTGCATATTTCTGAGTTATCTGACCACAAAGAATACTGCTATCTAACAACAAAGAAATCTAAAGATACACAGGTAATGCATGGTCTCACTTTATTTCTCATATATAAGTTTTTACCTGATGTTCAGCCATTTGGCTCTCTGGGCTCTTGGCTGGTTCCAGACTCTCATTCAGTTTCATCTCAGTGGTCTCCATTTTTGAAGATATAGACTGAAGCGTGTCCTGATATTTCTGTTGACGCTCAAGAGCTTCATAAAGCGTGCGCTGTTTTTCACTTATCTGAAGGCAAATAAGAGGTATGAATACAAGCCTCTGATGAAAAACTGCAGAATTGTAGAGCTTGGCAGGGATCTCTAGAAATCATACAGTCCAAGCTCCCTCCCTGGAGAAGCTTACACAGAAATGCGTTCAGGAGATTTTTTAATATCTCCAGCAAAGGAGACTTTACAACATCTCTGGGCAGCCTGTTCCAGTGCTCTATAACTTCCACAGTACAGACGTTTTTTCTCATGTTCAGATGAAACTGTTCCAGTTAGTGTCTATAGCCCTTCTTCTGCCACCAGGCACCACTGAAAAAAGCTTGGCCCGCCCATTTAACTCTCATCCTTTACATATTTATAAGCATTGATAAGTTCTTCCCTCAGCCTTCTTTTCTCCAGGATAAACAGTTCCAAGTCACTCTGTCCTTTCTCGCAAAGGAGATGCTCCAGTCCCCTGCTCATCTTTGCAGACTTCCACTGCACTTTCTCTAGCATTTCCCTGTCTTTCTTGAACCAGAAAGGCCAGAACTGGACTCCAGATGTGGCCTCATCAAGGCAGAGCAGAGGGGGAGGAGAACGTCATTTGACCTCCTGGCCACACTCATTTTTAATATACTCCTGTATAATATTGGCCTTCTTGGCCACAAGGGCACACTGCTCACTCACGGATTTTCTTTTTCTTCCGCTTCATACATCTTTAGGCTTATGAGACCAAAAAGACTTGCATAGTCAGTTTTTGAATGTATAAGCTATAAAGAAACCAACCACATTAAAATTATTTATCTGTTTAAACACTATCAGTCAAATTCTGTGACCGAAAAAAGGTGCTTTATTCAACAGGGAAACCTTATGGTCATTCTCAGGCATTCTAAATTTTATGCACTCAAACATATGCATGCAAACCACTTCACAGAGCTAAAGTTCTTAATATTCTGTAATAACTACTGTGCCTTTGCAAAGACACAGATTTACAGCACACAATCAAAACTTGAGCCATTTTGATACAACTGACTATACTACACTATTATGCAAAACTGTATTAAGCTGACCTAGTATTTGGATGAATTGGATGTTTACGCCAACATTTCCGGTATGAAATAAATAACATTTTAGGTTATGGAATATAGTCTGAAAACAGCTAAAATTTCTGAAGGCACCTATCGACATTAATGACTTATTTTTTCTTAACAGAGGTCCATTCTGCACAGGTTTTCAAAGGAAAAACAAAGACAGCATAATACAGTCTTGCAACTTACAATTCTTATTGCCCCCCAAAAAGTCAAGAACTTCAGAAGAAAATACTAGTTAAGCAAGTTCATTATATTTTATTCCTCAAAAGTAAGCCAATTGTTTTAAGCCCTCTAGACGCAGACTTACCACATTCTTCAGTGTTTCCCAAGAACGCTGCAAATCATCCAGTTTGGCACTAGCAGCTGATTCTAAGCCTGGTTCATAAAACTCTTGGGTGGCTGAAGCGCTGGGCTGAATTTTAGCAGCTTCTGTTTGCAACTGTTCAGCAGATAAGGCTTGGTAATATGCAATGTCCTACAAGCATGAAGCATATAATTGCACTTTCAAAATGAAAGACAATGTATAAGGACATCCCCTCACATACTGATTCATTACATATGTGCAGAAATCAAGTCACTCCTCAGGCACACTTTCTTGGGCTCTCCTAACTGAATCTGCAAAGCACAAAGAATGCCACCTGTCTCACAAAACAGAACGTCATCCAGCAGCTGCACAGGTATGTTTTTTCATTTCCTCCCCTTCTCTAGAAAATGAAAACATATGAGCTCAGGTCATCTGCTTCCTTGATGGACATTTTTACAATTGACGTGCTGTTGAAGCACTGATGTTTTTAAAGGCAGGCAGCTGCCATGACTGTATTAGAAAGACAACACTTCCTCACGTCTCTACCTTTTCAAAGTGTCTCCAGAGAACCATAAAACCCAAGAACGGACTGTCTAGATCTGCTTAATGAGGTATCTTTTTTGAGTATCTAGAGAAATTAGAAGATGAAGGCTTCTTGTGTGTGTGATGTCCAGGAGACAACAAGGAATAGGTAACAGCTTAACACAGTATTCAGGATATTGATCTCAGAAGTGACCTTTTCAAGTCACGGCTGCATCACTGCATGCAACTCCATTATTGGTTTGCAGTTACTGTACAGTCCCCACCTAGTCTTCTCTAGAAACAAAAAGCCAACCAAGCTGTGCTTCTGGAACAGCGTGTAGAATAACTGACTGAAAGGGAAAAATAACCCCTTTACCCATCTTTTCAACTACTTTTTGGAGTACATAACATTACTGTTTTCATTAGGGTTTTTATGCTGATGGCATGAACCCAAATGTTCTTACACATAGTTGATTTGGTCTCCCCTAGAAAGGTCACAAATCTCATCCTTCTTTCATGAAAATTAATCAATGTATAGTATTCAAGCTTCTTGGTTAGGATGCAGGGGCAAAGGATGTATGCAGATTTCAAATGATATAGAACAAGGTCTGGTGCAAACTAGGTGAATTTTCATAGTGGGAGGAAGAATGATTATTAAGTAGTCTCTGTACAAGGAGAAATGAACAGGTGACCCAGTGCTGAAGACTTGAATCACAGGACCAGCTGCAGCCTCCAAAGCTTTGTGCCAAGAACATCAGGTTTTTCAGTCCGATTGCTCTACACCACATACCTGGAAGACAAGCTTTTAAAGATGTGCTAAATTTTAATCAATTTTATCTTGGGTAAGTGTGAGAAACATTAGCCCCAACAGATTCTCTTTCAGTACTGTAACAGAGATGAAGGACCTGATTTTACTATGCATTAGAATGATTAGAATGCACTGCATCAAAGGACTGTTGCCTATTGCTAAAACACTCTATAGCATAAAATCTTCAGCTTTTTAAAAGTTTAGGCATTTTCTTTTCTGTTGTTCTCTCCTGTTGTTTTAGAGAAGTGTCAGTATGAACAAAGCAACCCAGGCAACTGTTACTTTACAACAGTGACAATCTATCACTTTCTTGTATTACATGCTTTTGTTTTATGTTGATTCCATACATAGGATCAATATTCTCAATATCTGGCACTTTTGTATTTTTGTGGTTTGTTAGCAATACAAAAATAATGCATAATAATTTAAATTCAGAAAACCTACATTTTAGTCTTAGGAGATAATGGAGATACTAGAAAACTTTGATGGAAGATTATACAAAGATTGTGAGGGATTAAATTAGAACAGTCTTAAAAAACTCATTTCCTTCCATTTCAAGGAAAATAAACAAAACATTTCATAAGGGCTTTCTATTTTTCCCCAAAAAATTAAACAAACAAATTCTTTACTTTCCAGAGCTCCTGTTTACATAATTTTATGGTAATTTACAGGTGATGATATTCCTGTGAGAAATTATTTCACTTACTACTGTCAAAAATTTTTCCAAATTAGTTTTGCAGAGGTTATTTTTACTGAATATTTTTTAATTTACATTTAAGCTTCTAATTCACTCTTCTCTAGAATTATTGTTACTACTACAAATGCTTCTTTTTATTATTATTTTACCAGCTTTCTTTCATGAGGTCTCCCTAATCATCCATTATGATCAGCACTGACAGTTTCATAGTTTCTTTTCCTATAATCTCAAGTGCATGGGAACCTAACTATTTTGTAAGCAAACCACAGCATTTTGGAATGTTCTTCCTCAGGTTGCTTAGTAAATGAAGTTCATTTCAACATTAACCACATTGAAGAAATCTTCATCAGTCAGTTTTTTGTGCTTTTTTTTTCCTCATTATTACCATAACATCAGAAAGTTTCTCTTTTTCGAAGATATTCTACATGAAATTATACCCATGTAAATCACAGGTCTTAAAACTTGTGTTTTAGTGTCAGGCAATGATACAACAGCATTTTCAGGGGATTTTCCTTATTATTTGAGTTACTGAAGTTTTTAATTTGTTTTATTTCATTTTCACAGAAATGTAATGCACTGCCAATGGATTTGTTTATTGGGAAGTACGCTACTCTTGATTGTTTAAGTCTCACTGATTAATACTGTCTTGATATTTTTTTAGCATGGAAATATACAGTTGCCTTTCTACTGTAAGTAGATATTACTGAGAAATTTCTGACTATCTGAAGTAAAAGAAAAAGCCTCTGATGCATCATTTAACATTTTTATTATGCCTTTGAAGATTGGCACCTTTATTTCTATCTTACCTTAGAATTCTTTTTTATACCAATTAATGAAAATGAATCAGTTAAATTTAGCAGCTTTTAAATTACCATACATATAGTGGAAATTATTGTAGGGAATTACAGGTCAATTTACTCAAACTTTTCTCAATCTACTCAGCAATGCAGTACTATAGTACTGTACCTTTAAAGCCTGCAGAAGTCAATTTTGGAACCAGCCACAGATGCAAGAAACAAGTAACCATAAAACTCTAAAAATGTTGAGTTGAGTGGGCGAGTGACTGCTCCTAACTTATAAACTTCAGCTTAACATTATATATGCTCTTTCATGTGCATGGTGCTCAATGTGCTGGTTCATCACTCCCATTTCAATTGATGCTGATGTACACTTGTTCCCAGTAGAAGTGTCAGAGTCCTCAGGTTTAGTATAAAATGTAATTTAAGTGATTTCACTGATCTTTCTCATTACTACTTAAAATAGATTGTCACTGAAATTATGGAATGAACAATACATGAAAAGAATACTTGAAAGTTAATACTTGAAATGGTATTAAGTGGAAAACACCAATGCTACAATGACTATAATACTATAACATAGATGAAAATGGACATAATGAAATGTTTTTTTCAATGAAAATTCAATGTTTCTCAAGATGCAAGATTCCATTGTGTACTGCTGTGAACACGTAAAATAAATAGAAAATATTAATGACATAGAAGAGATTGGTAAATGTCATGTAGATTTATTTAAAAAAACAGAGAATAGGTGTTATGCTGAGGTTACACATTTTAAATTCAGAAGTCAGTATTTGAATGCATTAATACATTTTGAGATAGAACCTGAAGGCTCAGTTAAGTTAGATATAGGGAACTGAGGCTCAGTCTCTATAGTTAAATATTATTTCATGGGATTAAATAAACCACCATGGAATGGAATCGTGCATATCTCTGACATAAAAGCTGAATGAATGCAAAAAGAGAGGTACCTGGTTAACAGAAGCATCTGTATTAGCCACAGGTGAAGGAGAGCGACAGGCAGGTGGAGAAGAGATCTCACTGTTGGTTCCCTCCTCCCCAGACTCCTCAGTGACAGGGGAGAGCAGTGTGTGACAGCGACCAGCAGTCATCTGCCACAGGAAAAGCAAACCCCATAGCACAGGAAGAAAATCGGTTACCTCGACTTAGGTTTACTTAGTCTGAGATCAAAGCAAGAAAAAATAACACACATCTGGAATTAACTTGACGAAATTCAGTCATCCCTTGTGCTCTTCACATTTGCCAGGTAAAAAATGGGGTGAATCCATGGTTTTATTTACTTGTTGTACTTTAGTATGAACATGCTCTCCTGTAACCTAATGAATTTAAAAGGAAATGTATAGCCAGCAGCTTAATAATAACAAGTTAAGGTTTGTCTAGATGTCTTCAGTCAGGGATGCATATGAAAATATTATGGAGAGCTATAAAATAAAGCAGTATTGGTCTCAGTACCCAGGCCTGGTTGGAACAGCAAGAATTAGATTTAAAATATAAAAATCATATAATCCAATAGTAACTTGTGCTTTTTTCTTCCCTAGTGCCATTATACAGTGATAAACCCTGAAATCTGCACTCAGTTTTCACTTAGGCAAAACCCTCAGTGACATGAGCAATATGTTTGTAATAACACCCAACAGACAAAAACAGTTTAATTCAAGGATGAGGCCTATGTCAATACTCACCTACTTTTAATTTCCACACACTCGCATAAGAATACAGCAGCGTACTGTTGAGTACCACATCAACATTTTAATAAAGGAGCATTAAAAATAGTCTATAAAATGCACACACTGCAGCATGTTATGAAATAATGTTTTTTCTGCCTTTATCTTTTTCCTGCAACTCAGTAGTTTTTCAGTATTTGCTCTCACATGCTGCAGTGAAGAAAAAGTGATTTATTTGCACCGTATTACAACTGCCACTAGTACTTCAATGAGTCTCAAAAACCCGTATAAAGCAAAATACAGAAAGAGGAAGCTGAAGTTTGCCACAGCCCAGCCATTTCAAAAGCAAAATACAGATGTGAACTGTGACAACTTGCTACACAGAAGTGTTGCAATCATGCAAAGACAAGTTGCTAGGATAAACAGCACTGAGACCAATTCCTTCCTTACCATAACCACTGAGGGATGTGCAGGGTGTGCCGGGAGAAGGTCTGAATCCAGCTCCTCCATTCCTTCAGAAAGCCCCTCCACTTCTGTCACTGTCAGAAGCATAGTGGCATGTTTTGCTTTCATCGTTAGCATCTTGCACTTTGAATTCAAAGAAGCAATTTGCTCCTGGTATCCTTTGATCTTCTGTGCCAGCTCCTGAGGAAACATTTTATCCCTAATGCAGAAGCAGCCAATACAGACTACAGGACTAGCAGCATTTCAGCTTCCGTGGAGCTTCCCCTCCTAGCCCAGCCAATAAAATCATAGCACTGCCTCTCAGAAACCCTGCATAAGCAGCAGCACTAGCTGAAAAGCAGGATGTTGATTGTGGAGGGAACAAGTCAGGCTGCATCTCACTGCACAGCTAAAGCACAAAGCAGAGAGCTTAGAAGTGAAACCGGAAAAGTACTGTGATCACTGCAGAGGTGAAGGACACCTCATACTTGCATCCAGCCTGAATTGGGCACAAATTCTGTATGCTTCATTTTACAGAAAAGAGGAATATCTCTCCCTTGTTCTTTTCTACTTTTTTAAAAATCTGTTTGTGTTTATCTAACAGATGAAGCTTTTCCACATACTGCATGCCTTGAAAATGAGGTCATACGGGAACCAGAACTGTAAAATTGCATCGGTCAGCTCTCAGCAGAAAGAACAAATAGTTGAAACGATAACTCACAGAGCTTAACAAGATCAAATGTAATACAAACAGTAAGTCAGATAATAAGATTAAATGCAAACTGAATTATTTATGCCAGTGTTCAAATATATTTTATTTTATTTTGGTTCTGCTTATGTCTTCAGAGTTAAAAAATTTAAAAAGCATTGGTGAATCTTGCTTAAAGTGAGATTTTAAAATACTATTTATCATGACTACTAAATGGTCAATCTAATGGTGAAATATCATCACAATAAGTTTACTCAGAGAAGAGAAATGGAAGTGAATGGCTTGTATTATCTCATGCCCTGTACTGCTGCACAGTTTGGTTTCAAGGCATTAAACTAATTTATTTCAAAAAGTAAATAGAAATAACTATGTAAAATCTATGATTCTATTGTAGGATTCAGTAGCTTTTCACATTTATGCTAAAGCTATAGGTCCTGCCTCCCTGAAGGCTCAATAATGTGATAGAATTTTTATCTGTAAAGTAAAATACACATTTCTTGATGCTTGTCTGTTAATTTAGCCTGCTTTAAAATTTTTACCCAATGAAAGCTTTCAAGGAAAAGCAACAGAAGTTGCAAGATCTATCATAATAATAAATGTATAATATAAGCTGAAATATGAAATATAAGCTAATATAAACTTTAACAATCAATTCATACAATATCTTTAAAAATAATAATAATAATATTTTTAAAAGTCCACCACTTCAGGCAAGTAAAACAGAAAGATTATTCTGGTTATAAAACATCTTCAGTAAATCATTTCCTCAGAGTCACAGTGCAGAACTGTCCCAGTGAAAAATGCACATTTAGAATGTGGATGCACTGCAAAGAATGCTGATGACGTTTTCTGTCTGGGAATCAATACTACCTGGTCACTGCTATGTCAGTAACAAGAGGAGCTTCTTGGGAGTTTCACAGTTCACAGCTAGAGACTAAGCAAACTATAAAGCAGACAACAAGATCAATTGAAAGACAAACTGCAATCAAATCAAACCATAGCTTTTAAGTCTAGCAGCTGGAGTACAGTTATCTGCTCTGTTTGGCAAGTACTGGTCATTCACTAATGTTCAATGAATGACACATCTCAGGGACACACAAGTGGAAAAATCTATTATAATTCAAAATGTTCAATACAATAACATGTCATGTTAATGTCTAATATGCTGAGCATCTAACATGCCTCCTACAATTGAATAAAAGGAAAAAATAAAAGATGCAAAAATGTGATTGTAAAAAATATAAAGTAACCTACAAAGGCAATTTTTGGTTTGGTAATGTATGTCCATTAAAGTCACAAGTATCACAGAATCACAGAATGGCCAGGGTTGGAAAGGACCTCAAGCATCATGAATCTCCAACCCCCCTGCCACATGCTGGGCCACCAACCTCCCCATTTAATACTCAACCAGGCTGCCCAGGGCCCCATCCTGTCTGGCCTTGAACACCTCCAGGGATGGGGCATCCACAACCTCTCTGGGCAGCCTGTTCCAGCACCTCACCACTCTCTCTGTAAAGAACTTCCCCCTGACTCCAACCTAAATCTTCCTTCTCTCAACTGAAAACCATTTCCTCTTGTCCTGCTGTTATTTACTCTTCTAAAGAGGCGATTCCCCTCCTGTTTGTAGGCTCCCTTTAGGTACTGAAAGGCTGCAATGAGGTCACCCCGCAAGCCCAAAACAAGCCCAGCTCCCTCAGCCTGTCTTTGTTGGGGAGGTGCTCCAGTCTCCTGATCATCTTCACGGCTCTCCTCTGGACCCTCTCCAACAGCTCCCTGTCTTTCTTGTACTGGGGGCTCCAGACCTGGACACAGTACTCCAGATGGGGCCTCACAAGAGAGCAGAGTAGAGGGGGACAATCACCTCCCTGTCCCTGCTGACCACTCCTCTTCTGATGGAGCCCAGGATACCATTTGCTTTCTGAGCTGCAAGGGCACACTGCTGGCTAACGTTAAGCTTTTCATCAATCAAGACGCCCAGGTCCTTCTCTGCAGGGCTGCTCTCAAGATGTGCTCCTTCCAGTCTGTATGGATGCCTGGGATTCCTCTGGCCCAAGTGAAAAACCTTGCACTTTGCTGTGTTGAACCTCATCATATTCATCCGGGCCCACCTTTCAAGCCTGCTGAGGTCCCTCTGAATGGCATCCCTTCCTTCCACCGTGTCAACCACGCCACTCAGCTCAGTGTTGTCAGCAAGCTTGCTGAGGGTGCACTTGATTCTGTCATCAATGTCATTGATAAAGATGTTAAAGAGCACCAGTCCCAAGACAGACCCCTGGGAGATGCCACTCACTACTGGCCTCCACCTGGACATACAACCATTGATGACCACCCTCTGTCTGCGGCCTTTTAACCAATTTCATATCCATCGAGTGGTTCACCCATCAAATCCACATCCCTCCAATTTGGAGATAAGGATGTGGTGGGTGACCATGTCAAAGGCCTTGCTCAAGTCCAGGTAAATGACATCGGTTGCCTTTCCGTTCTCCACCAATGCCGTCACTCTATCATAGAAGGCCACCAGATTGGTTAAGCATAAGTACTTATCCGTATTCTTATCTGGAATTCTGATGAAACAGGGTACGGTAAGCTTAGTTACAGAGTTTAACTGCTGTTACATACATATACAGCACTATAAGCTTTCTAGACAATTGTGTATGCTCCTTTAACTTCCATCCTCCTATTTTCATTCTAAACATAGGTCCTATCCCTTTAAGTTTCCCTTTAAGTTTTTGCTCACGCAGGCTTCAACAGGGAACCTCGTAACTAAAGTTTTCTTAAAATTACTTGTTACACAAGTAACGGGCACCTAGACAGACCTTCCCTTTAAAGTCATATAACACAGAATCCCCTTCTGTGACAGTGAGCTTTCCCACAACTACTTAGCAGACAAAATATGAAAACAAAATCCACACCTTAGTCTCTTAAAAAACTTAAAAGTGTGGAACCTTTCCCTCTCTCTCCATTTCTTTTTTTTTTTTTTTTTTTTAAGGGAAACCACTCTGCATTTACAGTAAGCTACTTTTATAAGAACGGCATGGAAAACGAGCAATACATACAACACTAGGCTACATTACATAATACTACAAGAAGGTTTTAATTAAAAGGTAAAGAAATTGTGCCATCTGGTGTCAAAAGTGATATACAGATATATTTGACTCATTTTCCATCCCTAGGAATAAACAAAAGATAGGAGCAAGGAAGTGGGGTTTAGAAGCCCTTATGACAGCACAGCAGTGAAGGCTCCATGAAGGCTGTTCTGACTGATTTGCACGCTTAAGATGAATAAGTTTGAAGACAGAATTTGTAACTACACAGGACAAAACTCTTTCCAAGCCAGCTAACTAAGAAGCCTTTGAAGTGTCTCTTGCACAGTATTTCTCCAAATGTACTTGTGTTTGCTGTGATTCAAGTACCTTGGTGTTTTTGTTAATTGGATGGAAATAAGTAATCACTTATTTGAAAGTGATCAACTGGCTAAATGTTTAGTAGCATTAACAGGGGGTGCTTCTCTGTCAAGTACATATGGTAACTGCCTTAATTACATAATGCTTTAGTTTGCCATAACGTTGCCTGGAGATTAGGATACATTTAACCGAATAAACAAATGAATACTCCAGACTATTAACAGTATGGCTTTCCTATTGGGTATTAGTTTAACTGGTCACAGAGCCTTTAAACATGCCTGAAAAACTACTACTAAGTATTTGGGGCCAGTGAGTTGCCAACAAGCACATGTTGTTATAGCTTTCCTACCTCATGACGTGAAATCTGGTTCTGGAGTTCCTGGATGTTGCTGGTTGCTACTGGCTTGTCCTGGATCTCACGATGGGCGCTCTCTATCATTTGCTGTAAATGTTTCATCTCTTGCTCATATTGTTCGTACTGAACCACAGCTTCCTGGAGAGGGGAAAAAAGATTTGAGTGTCTACATACACAAAAAAAGATTTACTTATGCCAAGCATGACTAATCTCCCTTCTGAAGTGAAGCAAACTTACACATAAAAGGCACTAGCACCTGAATAAGTAAAGCAGGAATAAATGCCACCATAAACTCACTAGAAGCTGGTCTTCCAATGAAACAGAGTATGGTAAATCCAAGGAAATTAAGTTTAATTGATTGTATGATTTCATACCAAAAATATGTAAAAATATTTCCAAAGTACATTAGAATAAACTTTCTTTCCTGCTAGCTGGTGATTGAAAAATATATAGCAAATTCATGTAGAAAGATTCAAGACAGAGATCAGTAGAGGCTTCTAATCATTGTGGGTAGTTAAGCATAAGAAAGAATATGGTGTCAAACATATGTTTTAAAAACATGGAGTCAGAAGTGACTGAAACAGAATGGGGAATATCTTAATGATATGACATGGGAAAAAAAGGAATGGACAGAGATGTGAAAGTCTTTGTTTTCACTGAAATTTGTAAGGCACTTTTCAAGTTACTCTGAGTAATACACAGGACAGAATTATGCTTACCTGCATGATGTTGCACTGCTGAATGGCAGTGTGCTGCAGGCGGCTGGCCTCCTCCTGGAGCTGGAGTGCACTGTGACATATTGGCAGACTGGTGACCACCTCTTCAGGAATCCTCAGGGCACTCTGACAGACTTGGACTGCATGAACCTTTGGCTTCAGTGATTCCATTTCAGACAAGAGATGCTAGAAAAAGCAGTTCCACAAATAAGATACTTTTGCAGAACCCCCACAGTATCTGATGCAGCAAACAACAAATGATGAATTCACAGGCTAAAACAATGCATTTTATTTATTTATAATTAAATACAATCAAGGTACACTTTGTCTGGAGTTATTCATATGTAAGATTTTTTTAAAGTATTAATAAAATATTAAGTATTAATAAATCAAAAGACCTAAATAATAGGCATAAAGGTAACTAAAGAAATAGCATGCTACACTCTATTTCAGGGTGTCTAAGCACAATAATATTTCTGCTAACATATCTGAAAAATACTAATATTAATTCCAAAAATCTGTATAGGATTAATATACAGAGGAGATTTAGATTAGATGTCGGGGGAAGTTTTCCACTGAGAGAGTGATGAGGCACTGGTACAGCCTGCCCATAGAGGTTACAGATGTCCTAAACCCCCGAGATATTCAAGGCCAAGCTAGATGGGGCCCTAGGCAGCCTGAACTAAACACAAGCCAGCAGTGCATGCTTGCAGACTAGAAAGCCAACTGCATCCTAGGCTGCACCAAAAGATGTGTGACCTGCAGACTAAGGGATAAGAATCTCTCTTTCTGTTCAGCTCTTGTAAGATCCTAAATGGAGTACTGCATTCAGCTCTTCCAGAAAAGTTCAGACTTCCAGAAAAAGAAAGACATGGACCTATTAAAGTACGTGCAGAGAAGGGTCAAAAAGATGCTCAAAGAGCCAGAACACCTATCCCTATGAAGACAGGCTGAAAGAGCTGGACTTGTTCAGCCAGGAGAAGAGAAGGCTCTGGGGAGATCTTACAGCAGCTTTCCAGTACTTAAAGTGGCCTACAGGAGAGATGGGAAGGGACTCTTTACAAGGCGGTAGGACAAAGGGTTTTAAATTGAAAGATGGTAGGTTTAGATCAGACATTAGGAAGAAATTAATCATTATGGGGATGGTGAAGCAATAGAACAGGTTGCACAGAGAAACTGTGGATACCTCATTCCCTAGAAGTGTTTGATGAAAGGTTGGATAGGGCTTTGAGCAATACAATCTAGTGGAAGGTGTCCCTTTCAATGGTAGATGATGTTTAAGATCCCTCACAGCAGAAATCATTCTATGATTTGATTCCTTATTCACTTGGCTGTAATTTGGGGATAGAATTTGAAACAATTACCCGCAAAGGAACACCAACACCACGGTCATACCAACATTCAGTATTCTTCATGCAAGCTCACGCTACTAAATAGCTAACTTTGAGGTCCCGCACTTTTACCTGTCTGTGAGACAGTTGCTCTTTCAAGCTCAAACGCCCAAGCTCTGGAGAGGTCAGTGTGGCTTGGGCTTGCTCCAGAGCAGCCTGCAAGGCTCTCAGCTCAACTTCAAACTTCTTCATGTCCTGTAACAACAACAAATTTGTGAATGATTTCATGAATCAGAAAAAAAAAAAGTCACTATAAATATACATCTGTCTGGATTTTATGCTTGCGTTCCTTATTACCTTGTCAAAACTAAGTCATAATTTTAACAAGGAAAACTGTTGCAAGGATTATGAGAGTGTGGAAAAATAGGTTTCACAGCAAGAGCTACTATTTTAAGTACTTCATGTATCAAACACAGTATGTATGTTACAAAGCTGATTTCAAAAAGTCATAAGCCTAAAAAGGAGATCAAGATGTCCTCTAGTCACCTTCCCAAAATAAGACAGGACAGGACAGAATTGGGCTATCTTTTCAGACCTTTTCATTCTTAAAAACACTGGCAGCAGTGTCTGTGTCTCCACAGATAACACATTCCAGTGATCCAGTACTCTTATTCTTTGTTTTTTTTTTTTAATGATGATTTGACATGAAGCTATCTACACTACTGCAATTTCTGTCCTCTACTTCTTATCCTATTAACAACAGATAGGAACAAATAATTTTTAACCTCTCTGAATACTTCATATATCATATTTCCCTTTCAGTGCATTTTTTTTTGTTGCAAATTTATATTTGTCTCACTATCATTACCGTTCTCTGTTCATGTGCAAAACTAGACACAGCTGAAACCATGCTCATGATTGATAGGTAGAAGAAAAGAAAAGAAAAGAAAATGTCCTGACAATTATATTCTTTTTCTATTCTATTCTTTTTTTCTTTTTTTTTTTCCATACTGACTAGATTATTTTACAAAAATTTTCACTTATTTTTCTGTGATCTAAATTATTAAATTCAAGATCGTTCTACAGGGCACCTCTAGCCAGTAGTTCCTCATTCAGATACACAAATAATTTTTTCTTCCTATCTATTCCTATCTATCTATCTTCCTATTGCTATTCCTGTTGAATAGCAGTCTACATTTTTTTCAGGTGTCTCCTGTACATTTGGTGTTATCTAATTGACTTCAAACTTATGGTCTCTAAAACACCATTTAACTTGTTAATGAAAATATTGACTAGTAACAGCCCAAAGAAAAACCTGAAAGGTCCTACTTCATGTATCCCATCCTTTGGGGTGGAAACAATTGATAAGTACACACCAGGAAAATTTCTAAATATCTTTACACATACTTGATACATTTTCAACTAGGTAAGCTTATCAACTGTGCTAATAACAATATTTTGTGAAACATTATTAAAATCAAGATATATGACACATTGTATATTTATCTATAAAGTCTACTACCTTCATGTTAAATTTGACTCTTTTAATATGATTTTCTTTCTTTGAAATTCTATGTGGACTTCTACTCATTTCATATTTTCATGTAACTGCTTCTACATAGTTTATTCAATTATTCTGATATTTCTCTGAGAACTGAAGGTAGTGAGTCTCATTCTACTCTTCTTATTTTTGTGCCAGTCTCTAGTTTATTCAATGGGGGAAAAAAAAAAAAACAACACAAAACCTTCAGCTCTTAAGAAGGAGGTGATACTTTTGTTAAGAAAGCACTGCCCTCCCCGAGCAACCACTAATACTGAGACCCCTCTTCCTAAGATGTGAGTGAACATTGTTTGCTGACAGAAATTAGAGAAAAATTTTAATTCTAAAAATCCTCTACGTTCTCTCCTTTTGGTTCCACACAGCTCTATTTTTTTTTCTTTTCATTTAATTAAACTGCTTCTTATATCAACCCCATCTTTTCTTTTTCCATCTCTATCCTTTTGAGGGTGGAGAATGAAAGAATGGAGTGGTGGACCTTAGCTGTTGATCTGTTCTTAAATCACTACAGGGCCATATCCTATAAATACTGTGAAATAAGGAAAAAAATATTCAGTATTAGTCATGATCATCCTAATTATTGATGATAGATTATTCTCAGTAGCCTGTAGGTATTATTTTCCTATTTAGTTGTGCTTAACTGTACCAGCTAACAGCAAAAGGAATCATAAAAATATACTATACTTTAAAAAAAAAAAACAACACAACCAAACCTAAAGTATTTTGTCAATTAAAAAAAAAAGAGATGTAAAATTTAACACCCAAAAGGTAAGAGTAAATAGAAAACTCTTCTCTGCTTTTCTCTGTATCTTACATCTGTCTATAATGCCCTCATACATGACATACGTATAACACACATTTACATTAACAACAAACATATATGGAAGAGTCACGAAGAAATATCAAGGACATGGAAAAACATATCATTGCATTTTCTTAGAGGTATAGGTCTCACAGTACAGAGTTCCTGTCAGGTTCAGTACTGATCTGAATTAATAGAAGAAAGGCTTTAGGTATCTTCTAAGTGAAAACTAAATGGTGCATCACAAATATCAACACAGACATATTCATCTCAATTTGAGTATCTAAACACAGGTGCTCAGCTTCTTCTGAGAAATGCAATGGTCCCCAATACATCCAAGCAGAAGGGATGTAACGTGACCTACAGAAATCTGCTCTCTATCTGAAGCAGTAGCAAAAACCAAGGCAGAATGCTCAACAGCATCACAAATCGTGCAAGAGACATACTTTTAAACAACAGAATTGTGTCCTTTATAGATGACAGATAAGTCTAAGCTAGTATTCCCAAAACCACAAGCACACAGAAACCTAGCTATCAGCTGGTATTGGAAAAAAAGTGGTGTGACATACCTTGGCAGCATCTTGCAGATTTGGTAGCCGCACTTTGATAATCTGTTGCAACTCTTCTGTCCTACGCCCCAGTTCTAGCACTTGCTGAGACATTCCTTCAGTTGAGTATACGCTGGCCAGATACTCAATCCTTTCACTCATGGCCTCAAGATCACCATGGATCTCCCCAGATTCATCAAGCATAGTCTAAATAAAGAAATAATCAGAATGCCACAGTTGAGCTACAGATTGGGTCTATCTCTTAGCAAATTCTTATCCTGCAAACGACTTAATTTATACACATCAGTAAACATGATTGTGTGCTATCAATTTACTGTAAAGCTTAGACAATACACTTAATTCTGAGTGAATTTTTAAGTGCTTCAGGGAAACAAAAGTATAAGTCTCAAAGTTTCAGCAACTGTACACTTACCAACACATTTATTTTACTATTTTGCTATACATACTTGTCTGTAATACATAATTTACATTATATATGAACATGATTTTCTGGAAGCCTGATTTATAGTAGGAAGCAACTGGGAAGAAAAAGAATTCATCAGTTGGGTATGAATCTGGGAACATTTGTGTGAAAATGTGTAGATGTGAACAAAAACTATCCAAAATTAGCTTAAAATGGGAAGAAAAAAAAAAAAAACCTGAAAATTGTGTTTAGATAAATTAGAATTTATAATAAGCAAAAGGATAGTACCAGAAAAAGAATTATGGTGATCTTTCCTTAAACAAGTATTAGTTGCAATGAAGTACTTCATGTGATAACATCTCACTGTCTAGACAAAATGTTCAATCAAAAGCTCCCATGAAGCCAATGTACTTGAGTAAACACAGAAATTACTTGAACCACATAGTTTTATTCAACAAAGTATCTTTATTTCTGTCTTCAAAACAATTACATAGAAGATATCAATCATCTTTAAGACTTGGAGGACAAGCCAGAGACCAGAGTAACATAATATTTTTACTTGTTTTATTTTTTTCCTTAAGGAAAAGAAGGAAAAAGAAGATAAATATTAAGATCTTCTATACACTTCCATTAAATGTCACAGCTAGTACAATCACCTGATAGGCCTTAAACTGATCACGAAGCTGAGAGGAAGAATTCCACGTTATACTACCATGCACTAGGATATTTGCTTTCTCAATCCATTTCAGTATGAACTCCAGCATCTCATTGTATTCTTCCAAATGCGAAGTAGCCTGGATATAGAAGAAAAAAAACACCTCTTATGACTATGATGTAATTCTGTACAATTCTTAGAGAATGACAGATGTGTTTATTTCATTTACTCTTTCTGACTTTGGGGATAATTTTAATAACTTTTACTTACTGTTGAATACAAACCAACCAAGTCTTTATTTATGAAGTTAAAAAATGTTTGCTTTTAGTAGCAAGCTTATCCATTTTCCAGGAAAAACGGCACTACAAAAACTCAACTCACACTGGAAGAATGCACTGATACTCATCTGCATCGCTATAGTGCATGCTTCCTGCACACTTTTCAGCCTCACACATAAGTTTGAAAATACCCTTTCTCAGCTTGTGGCTCACTTGCAAGCCTCTTTTACGTCATTCCTTCCCCTTCTTTTTTGGCTAATTTTGCAGCTCCCCAAATAACTTCTATTTAAAGCATGCTTCATCCACCCAGGCTGTTGTATTTCCAAAAAGAGAAAAGTTGCACTCGTTTTGAAGCACAAGACAAAACATGCTCTGCTCTAATTCATCTAATTTATGTTTAGCAAGGACCTGTAGTTCTAACAGGATTAATATCTCTTATTTTCAGGCATTTGTTCTGTATGAGGAAAGGACTGCATTAAACAATTCTGCATTTGCATGTAATGTTTGATTTGATTTTTAATTTTTTTAATGTGAAGCAGATTTCTTGGTGCTGAACAAAAATATCTTAACAGTTAAATCTCTTCATCAAGTACCTCCGATTGAATTCATACACTGATAGTAATTTTCTATCTGTTTTTATATTAAGTTTTCAGAAGTAACTGAAGCTCACTCACTCATGCAGAAGACAACTCAAAAATTCTCAAGATATTAATGGTAGAATCATACAAATTCCCTTTCTTTGTTTTTAGCTAGACTATTGTTGGATAGTGATATTTAGCAAAAGTACATAAAGGATTCCAGGTACCGAACCCGAGGACAGCAGTGAAAAAAAAAATCTTTGTGAATGGTTAAGTGGAGAAAGATCATGTATTATCACGGCCTTTGTATCTAGACTTTTCATTGTATGTACTAATAATATTCTCCCTCTACAGACAGTGATCAAAATAAAACTTTTTTCTTTTCCTTAGCAAGGAAGCAAACGTAATTGAGCGATAAGACGGAGGCCATGAAAAGTGTAATAATATATTATTTCCTGACATGTTGCTCCTGTGGAACAAGGAAGTTCCTGACTTCCTACTATTGGTAGGAAGAACTAAAATTTTTTCAGGGCACCAGAGGAACCAATCATCAGATGCTTCATGTTAGATGTTAAATCAGCACCACATAGTTATTCCACCCTCCTTATTTGACACCAATCTGTGTTCCTCTCTACTGTGTTATACAAGGCCTGAATAAAAATAGGCAGATGTGCCAAGGAATGTATCTTCTTACATAACTAAGGGAAAATACATGAGAACTTTTTAATGCACTTTTTGCTTCCAAAAGAAATGACAGTGAAGAAGTCATTCAGATCATACCTGACTGAGCTTGGCTGCTCTGTACTCAGCCTGCCGTATGGTCTGTTGGTGCAGTGCAGTGAGTTTCCCTATTCTGTTAGCCAGCTGCTTAGCCAGGGGTATGTTCTGTTCTGAAAAATCCTGGACTGATGCATCTAATTCCAGTAACTTTATATTACAGCTGTCCAACTCTTCACCAAGGATCTAGATAGAATAAACAAGAAAATAAGTGAGACAGGACGCTTTCTTGTTGATTACTTATAGTCCAACATGTGACTCTTACACCCCGTCGTAACTTTCTGTGATTTATTTCATCTTTATTCTGGCTGCAAAACAACAACTCTCTAAGCAGGAAGGCAGAAAAGCAGGGTGTTTGGTCATCTCTTAAATGGGGGCACTAGTTTTTCTTCTCTGACTGGGCTGAAATAGATAACCATTTTCCCTAATATATCAAAAGACTGTGTCACTTCAGAGAGATGTCAACTGATCTTGAACAAAGTGAATGGTCATGTTGCCATGACAAAGATTTTTGTTCATTTGAAAGGGACTTGTTATACTTACAAACTCAGAAATTAGTAATTACTCAAGAATGCATTATGAAAACTTTAGTGTTTTCATAGCTTGATCCAGACAAAGGTGCAATCTGGATCAAGGCAGACTATCTCAGTAGAAACAGATTTTTAAATCAGATTTCCCTACCATAACTACAAAGTTTCTGTAAATGTTAAAAAATAAATCTAAAAGGTTATCTATAGTTCTCAAACTGATAAAATGCTTAATGGCTATTGTTTCTTGTGTTGGGTTTTTGTCTTTCTTTTTATGTCTAAGGTATTAATGACTCATCACTTTTGTAAAGTAATTCCCATCAAATACTTCACAATTACTCTTAGAAATATAAATTGCAATCATCAGGCAATAACTAATTCAGAACTGAACACTGATCTAGGCGCAAGTGCTTTAAACTCATCTGGTTAGGACTGTCCTGACAGAGACCCATTAGATTGCAATTTATGATCAATCATTTCATCATTTGATATTTGTGATAAATAACTATTATTCTACTAATACCATCACACTTTAAAAACATAACTATTTATGTGTAGACATGAAGACAGATGTTGATCTACACATCTAAATACAATAACATACATATTTCAGACAGGCATAACTTTATGTCTACATATCAAGAATAAAGAAAAAGAATTTTTACGTTGCTTGAAAGTGAGTAACAGATATATTTGATTTGGGTCATATGGATTTAAAATATTTTATTTTGCTTTTCACACCACTTTCAATTTTAATTACAAAAATATTTAATACTGTGACAAAGCCAACCCAATTGCAGAAATCTCAGCTGAGAGCTATTGTGGAGTTACAGAAACTTTACTAAATCTCTGGTGACATAGGGCTTTTGTCAGTGCCACATTGTAAAACACATTTAATTGGTCTTCTGTTAGAATTCTGGGGTTGAGCGTTTACCAGTTTTAATGGGATGTAGTTCAGTGACATGTTCTAGAAAGCAAATAGCACTTCAGATGATGTTGCTAATAATCTATGAAAACAAACAGGTAAATTATGATACACCAGGTGTACCAAGACATTTGGTATGCCTTACCTACTTCCACATAGTAACTTAGTCAAGCTTATCTTTAACTAGTTGAGAGACAAGCAAAACAGAAGAAGCCACAGCCATCTCCCTCCTATCTCCCCCCCCCCTCCCCCCCCAAAAAAAACAAAAAACAAAATTCAAAATAAAGTTTTACTCTTATTCAACAATCCTACTTGGCCATTATACCTCAGTAGAGATGAGTTTTTATGACTATATACATAAATAAAATTAAAACCACCCAGAAAAATAACAGAATTCTTTGCATTTCCCCTTAACTGCTCCAGTAGTACTTCACTTCATGAGTACACCAGATTACATGAGATCAACTACTGACTAAGTGAAATTCTATTTATCAGCTGTAAAGATGGAATGAAAAGAATGGTCATTCAGGAGTAGGTTGGAAGCCTCTTAGACTTCAGATTACAGTCACATGCTTTATTTAGAGAGAATTGCATGCTCTTTTACTCTCAAATACCCCCTCCATTTTCTTATTGTACTCTCATGAGCTAGTTATACCCTATATGGGCTAGGTTGCAAAGGATATTTCTGTACATTCCATGGAACTACATTAAAAAAATAACAAAAATATTTAAGATCTTTACAAATATAATATTGGTACAATTCTCAGTTCAGAAAAGTTTTTGGTGTAACCAATGAAGGAAAGCTTAGTCTTACCTTCTGTTCAAGTTTAGCTTGTACTATATCATCTGTTTTCCTTTTCAGTTTGGAAAGAATTGCATTTAATTCATTTGCTATCTCCTGAATTTGCTGTTCAAACTTTTGATTCAGTGTTTTGATATTCCCAGTTTCTTTTTCTTTGGCTTGAATCTGTCAAAAATTAGAAATTCAGCAACTAGAAAACTCTCTTCCTGAAAGGAAATTGACTTTCACTTTCAAATTAACATAATTTAATTTTGTTAAAGTAAGTAGATAATAAAACTAATCACACTTTGACCACACTCGGATATAACATGTTGCAAAGTCAGGAAGACTAAAGAAGGGCCCTACATCTGTGATGGCAGCCAGACTCCTTTCAGTGGTGTCCAGTGCCAAGACACAAAATGGAACACAGGAGGTTCCCTCTGAATACCAGGAAGCACTTTTGTATTTTGCAGATGACAGCACCAGTGGGCTGGTTACCCACTTAGATTTGAAGTCTCCATCACAGCAGATCATCAAAAGCCATCTGGATGTGGTCCTGGTCAACCTGCTCTGGGTGTCTCTGCTTGAACAATTGGGGTTGCAAAGATGATGAACTAAAAAAATGCAGTGATTCTGTAACAATTTCATCTACTACATTTTACCTGATCTTGTACAGTTACAAGGGCCAGCCCAACTTCTGCTAAATGAAGAGAGAGTTCAGAAGGCAACATTGTATAAAGCCCCAAGTATTTATTCTGTTGTTGTTCAGCCATTTTTTCAACAGCCTGGCGATGAGTAGTTACTTCACAGAGGAGAGACTAATGATTGAAAAAACAATACTGTTAGGAACAATGGGAAAATAATTATGTCTTCATAAACTGTATAAGCAAAAGAAGATATTACTTGCAGCTTAGAACAAAGCTAATTGCTTCCAACATTTTTTATTATTATAATTTTTTCATTAGTTCATATAAAAAAATTGTATGTTGAGATTCCCTGGATTCTCACTTATGATGTTCTGACCCAATCCTCTGTTCCAGTATGTCATCTGTATGGAAAATAATTAAGTTTTCAGCACCTCCAGTAAACGGAGTTTATTTAGTTGCTTTTATTTCTCCCAAGAGCTCTAATATGGAAAATAGATGCCATGTTCCGCCCATTCATATTCTATAGTTCTTTAATATTTGAAACTATGACATAAAGAAGAATGAGCTATATGCTAGATAGGTAAAGTTGAATAAAGACAAATATTTACACGTATCTTAAATATTTTGAAAGTAACATATTACAGCCCACTTCTATGATTTTTTTTTTAATGGTGGCTTACTCAAAATTCAATTAATATCATGTAATTTGAATTGATGGTGGTTTGAAACTGATTAATACTCTCTACTAGATAATGAAGATGTATTAGAAACATTGTAATTTAGAAATTGACAGATTTTATATACCTTCAGCTCCTGAAGTTGAGTATCCACTTCCACATCAGGGCTTAATAAATATTCTTTTGTTTCCTGGATCCAAGTCTTCACAACATTTATTTGTGCTTCAACCTCTTCACGCTCTTTCAGCTCTTGTTTCACGAGCTTTACACTATTTTTCACTTTCTGTTGCATACTTTAGAAACAGAAACAATGACCATTTGTGAAGAATTAGGATGTTTAAACATTTTGCTTTGTCAAAACTACTGGATAATGAAAAAAATGAATAATATCCCCAGATTAAAAATAATAAAAAAGAGCGCAGTGTAGCAAGCCTACTTGAGCAGCAGACACATCTATCACATTTATTCCTCAGTTCAAGCCTATTAATTAGCAGTTTTATGTATTTTGACATCTATGTATATTTTTTTTCTGAACAAATGCAAATGTTTATAGTACCAACACCTACATCTGAGCTCACCAACACAGGGTGCCTGTATTGTCAGTAGAGGAAATGGGTAATTTTAGGGCATAATCAAGAATGATTCGTCACCATTCCAAAATAAACTTATAAAATAGACCAGAAATAAATGCTTCTTAGACTTGCCCATATTTCTCTAACTAGACAGCAAGAATTAACTGCTTCAGATGTGGATACCTGTAATCTAAACCCTGAACGTCAGCTATAAAACTTCCTGGTTTACATGGTAAATAAATACTTTAGATTTATATAAATATTCATATAAACACAGGGTATAATTTTAAAATATGTTCTATTTGCCCATGTGCTAAATCCCCCTGTAAAATTTATAGGATGCTACTTTTTGAACTTAAATGCTTTAAATAGGAGAAACAGTGATAAACTAATCTAAACTTAGGATACAAAAAGTTGAAAGGTCACAGTTAAAGGTGAGATACAATCAAAGTGTTTATAATCAGTTAGAACTCCAATGTAGTTTATGGTATTCTTAAATATGTTCCCATTAGTAAAGCAAGGCAGCAATTGCATATTCTACAAATATATACTCACAGATGATGGAAATAAAAAATAACAGTAAAATTGTATTTCCAAATTAATTAAAGTTCATTTAAATTTTAATTTACCTTAATATTTAATTACGGTAATAGTTAGAGATAATAAAAATAGTAAGTTAACTCTTATTACTGAATTAATTTTAAGTTACTACTTTTCTAGTGAATCTTATTTAAAAAAAAAAAAGAAAAAAACTGCCTTACTTGTGGCATCGATCTTGCATTGCTTTGACTTCTTGCATGACTGGTACTTCTTCCTGACACAGAGGCTTTATTTCCACATCCTGAAGCATATTAAGAGCGTGCTGTTTGAGCAGACCCAAAGATGATAGCTGGTGCTCCACTTCCAGAAGGAAGCTGCTGTGGTAATCCAGGAGTTCCAGGAGCTCTGTTTTAGATGCTTTTTCTACTGAGCTTTCTGGTAAACGATCTTGTAGTTGATCTATCACTACAGTAGCTTTCTGAATCTACATAAAGAAACACAGTCTCTTACTACAACTGATACCAATTGATTCTATGCCTTCTGCTATATGTTTAGATGCCAAAGAACATTTATGGTATAGGGCTGATGCAACAGCCTTAAATCTTTGCCCTAACACTCCTAGCAATAGCTAGGTAGCCCAACTCTAACACTAGGCTTTCTAAAGGTCTCCTTTGTTGTGATAAGTTGCTCTTCTTACTTTTTTATTATTTATTATCTTTATTGCCATATGACCTAGATCTTTAGTCCACAGCAGACCCCTGTTTGGCATGAGCCACACATTTAACAGGAAGATCCTCCTCATTCCCACAGAGCTTGTAATCTGAGCATAAAATAATGGACAACAACAGATAAAAAGATTCAAGTATGATTTTAGGAAAGAAGTGATCTGACCAGAGTAGTGACAAGCAAAGATATCAGTGCCCAAACCTGAAATTAGAAGTTTCATCCTTTTCACAGAAAACAAAAAAAGGGAAAAAAAAAAAAAAAAAAAAAAAAAGAAGAAAAGAGATTGACTTAATCATTTGAGGGAAGGGAAACAGAGGAAGAGACCCTGAAAAACCAACAGAAGTAAAAAGACCTGTATTTACTATACATGTACCCATATAAAAGAAAGGTACAAGTGTGGGATTCCAAACAGTACAAGGCAGTGATTCTACACCTACGTCTTCCATGGTGAAGTGTATTTATTTGGTGAACTGGGGAAAATGACAGTGACTCCTCCTCTCAGCTTTCTCAGTCATAAATTTCTTCGAAATAAAATTGTCTTCGTTTCACAAGACTGTTATAATATGTAATCAATGTTTGTGAAAGCCAGTATAAGGAGCAAAGTCCTATGTAGAGTTAGAAACTGAGGAGTTACAAAGACCAGAAGTTACCTTATCATTAAACCCATTCCATTCCTGTACTGCATCTTCCAAAATTTTCTCTTGTTCTTGGGCTACATTCCGGAGCCGTGTCCAGCGCTGCCAAACTGTTGTCATTGATCTACTTACAGTTGCCTTGCTGGCATCATTGCTAACTTTTTCCAGCTGTGAAGCCTTTTCTTCAAGAGTTGTGATTTTTTCATGGAAAGAATTTACTACAGACACAACAGTCTGAAAAAGCAAAAACAGACATTAATTTTTTCTTTTATTAACAACACAATTTGTAACTCTTCCACACACTTTCAGGATGAGCCACTTCCATCCACTGTATGTACCCTGCATCAAGTGACTTGGTTAACTTCCACTTTATTTTGCATATACCACATATTAGCTACAATAATCCAAGGAACTTGCTCCAGAATGCAAACCTCTGGAAGCAGCTGAAATTTGGCATAATCAGATTTTCTATTCCTTGCTAGTGCCTGAAAAGGATAGGAAACGTATTCAGAAACCTTTTCATAGCAAAGCCTATAACCTCTACTATTAGTCTAAAATAAAAAGCAAACAAACAAACACACACAAAACAATTCTTTATATACTCTAACACTTAAACGCTACAAGAAAAGATCTAAAAATTCAATTTCAGGTTTTCATGGGTCAGGATCTCCAGAAAAAAACATTCATTTTTAACTGAAGGAAAATGATTTCATACAATTTTCAGTGCCTTACCTTATGTGTTTGCAATTTCTCTTCTGCTTCATGAGAAGAAGCAGCTTTAGCTACTGAAAAATCAGATAATTTTTTCTCAGCCTCATTCATCACTTCAATGACCTTTTGTCGTGCTGTCTGATACTCCTGCCACTCAGAAGCACACCTTGAACAAATGCAGTACCAGAAATAACAATTTAATGTAAAATAAAATCATTCTTTTCCAAGAAAAAGGAAGACTATCGGGAAAGAGCACACATACAAAAGTATATGCTGTTGATTTCCAGCTTTGCCTCAGGGATAACCAAAAACTGTACTCTTAGCTTTGCATTTAATAGACTTTGATGCACTTTTCCTCTGTGACTTTGTCTAGGTTGTATTTTAAACCCACACAAACTTTTGGCATCCAGAACATCCTGGAATAATAAGTATGCTGGTTAAAAATAATATTTTTTTGTAGTTCAAAATATCTACTTCAATTTCATTTGCTCCTCCACGGTTCTTACGCCTAGTGAATTAATACGTAACCATTCTCTATTTAGTTTCTTCACTCTTTTCCAAGCTTTTTACAACTTTATCATAATTTCCTCAGGATCACATTTCTAGTCAGTATTAGAGGAGAAATCAGAATCCAAGAGTTCTGAATCCTAGTATCCACTTCAGTCATCAGTAACACATTTTACAAAACTCCAGTACAAACTAATCAAGTATTGGAATACATTTCTTTCATCACTAACATAACGAAAAAAAATCACTAATAAAATGAAAGAAAAAAAAGAAAACTATACCTTTGCAACAGTTCTTGCTGATTGTTGGCTTCCTGCTTTGTCCCTTTGCCCTTTTCTTCCAACAAAGCTAGATTCTGCATGAGCTGCTCTCTTGCTGTGGCATGTATAAAGGGCTCCAGCTCAGGTACCAGGCCCTGTAACTCCTTCAAATTATTACTGAACTGACTTTCTGTGCTGAAAAATTCAATATGGTTCCCTAAGTTACCCTCAGAGTTCTCAACATCAAGACCATTTCTCGTTAAAAGCAGAAACTCCTGAGCATCCTCAAGCCAGTCATTTGTTATCTGAATCACTTGGTAATATCTTTGGCAAAGGCTATATAATTTATCCAAGGTAGCCTGAAATAAAAGTGAAAATTAAATACAGTAACAGACAAACATTCACAATACCAACAAATATATCACACTTTCTAAGCCACTCTCACAAGGGCTAAGGACTCCTGGTAGCTCCCAGAGTGTCCCTCTTCACCCTGGAGTTTCTTTGATTGCAGGCCTCCCTCACATGCTGCAATCCCCTACTCTGCTGCAGAAGATGCTAGCACCAAGGTTGATTGCCATGGAGAGGCTTGCTTTCTTTTCCTTGTACTACATCTAATAGGTCTGGAAAAGATCAGATGGAAGTAGGCTTTGAGTGAGCCTGTACTTGTGTTTAAGTATATAGGAACATCAAGGAACTGCTCTTTCACTCAACAATGGTAGCAGATCACAATCTAAATTATTTAGAAAAACTAACAAGATTTCATGCAGATTACAAACATCAAGCCTCAGAGCTATATTTTTCAGCTTTGTGAGTAAGAAACTAGTGACACTGACTATACACTAACCTGTCTTATGCGTATAGCTTCTTGAACTTCACCATCTAGCTCTGTCAGCTCAGCAAGAGTGTTTTCCAGATCAGCAGGTATCAGCTCCTTTGCTTTCATATATCTCTCTTTCTCTTTATTGCTCAGTGCATTCATTACTCTCAGGCTTGACTGCACTTCTTCCTGATGTATCTGAACCTTTCGGATTTCTTCTTGGATGCTTTGCAGTTTTAGGTCCAAACTTAATTTTCCATTGAGTTCTGTTTTCACCCATCTCAGCCAGTCGAGCGAGCGGCAGATTTCTGTCTGGAAGTCTATGCTTTGCACTAGTCTATTCTCACAGTCCATCACTATGTCACCAATGGCAGCGTGCAAATTCTTTAGTTTGTCTTGCCAAGACAGCACTTGGTGATTTGTTGTTTCACGTGCAGATGGATCAAGTTGGGGGGAAAGGGTTTCTATATGCTCAGTTATTCGCTTCAGAAGACTCCCTGAATCTTGCAAGCTGCCCACCAGAGAATGATATATTTTCAACTTTTCTTCTATTGGGAGCATTTCTTCATTTACCTTAATTTGTTCATTTTTCACTGCCTCTAACTGTGCCTCAAGTTGTGTACACATTTTTTCATGCTCTTGACATGCCTCTATTGTGTCTTCTAGCAGACTGATTTTCTGTTCTATTTGCCTCTTCAGCTTGTGATATATTGTGACAAGTTTTAACATCTCATCTGGCTGCCATGGCTGGCCAGTGCTACGAAAGGCCTCCTTCTTCTGGTTTAGTTCATCCACTGCTCCACCAAGGCTCATCACTTCACCTAGGAGGTCTCTGTAGGCCTGCTGGAGTGCCAGAACTTCTTTGGCTAAAACAGTAGCTGGAGCTTTGTCCATACTAATAAACTGATCATCTAGCTCAGTCAAGGCTTTAGTTGTCAACTCAATCAAAGAGGTATATTCTTTTCTAGCATAAATTGCTTCCTGAACTTTATAGAATTTATCTTTTGCCAGAGCACTGACAGTGTTGAATTGCTGAGGGAGAATATTAAGTTTTTCATCTAAGTAAGAATGATCCACTTCATTAAGCGATGGTAGGATTTCTTGGCCATGTCTTTGCAGAGTAAGTAGGAGATTTTCATATTCAGGAGACTGCTCAAGAATCTGTTGATACTTGGACAACTGGGTGTACAGATCAGAGTTACTATTCATTACATTAACTTCTGGAAATGTGACAATATCAGCTTGCTTTAGCCAATGGCAAGCCTTATCCAAATCTTCTTTGAAATATTTCCTGGAAACTATATTTTTCTCCAGTTCTAACAATCTCTGGGTACACTTTTGTAAAACAGTGTCATATATATTCTGTAGTTCTTGCAGTTTACCTAACACTTCACTCTTCTCTTGTTCTGTTGCTTCTTTCATTAAATCCCTTCCTTGAGCCCACAGCCCAGTGACTTCATTTTGGTAGGCTTTCAGGCTAGCTTGGGCATTCTTACAAGTCCTGATCTGTTTGTTCACATCTTCTGGCAACAGACAGATGTGCTCTGGAAATGTTACTTTCTTCTCGTGTTGATGAATTTGGTTGGTAGCCTGAAAGACTGCCATGAGAAACTGTGTTTTTTCAGACAGTGCTTTATTCAGGTGCTTTCTCCTCTGGCCAACCAGATCACTGAGACAATCTACATGATGCTGTGCATCAGAAAGTGCTTTCTGCAGTTCCTGTCTTTCATTGAGCCCTAAGCTGGTCATCACCCTCTCAGCATCTTTCAGCAGTGTCTTCAGTACAAGCTGTTTGGCTTCAAGCTCGCTAGAAATGGTAAGATGATCCATGAGAAGACTCTGAGCCAAATCTGGAGGAGGGCTGTGTTTAAGAGCTTCTGAGATACTAGGTTGCTGCTCTTCTGCCCATTCCATTAGTTCCTGAAGTTTGGAATGCACCAAACTAAGCTCTTCTAAGGTTGAAATAGAAATTTGAATTTTTCTTTTCACGAGTTCCTCCAGCTGAGTCCAGCGTTGCTCAAAATGACCAAATTGCTCCTTTACTAATTCTTTGTCATCAAGATTCAGATGTTCAACCATCTTCTGTTTCTGATCTTTCAAATCTTCCAGAGCAAATCTCCTCTCTTGAAGCGTTAGTGCCAATTTTTGCAAAGCTTCAAGGTGCACATTTGTGCTTTCAGCATCAGATCTGTTATCAAAATGGACAAGATAGAAATTAATGATCAGATTCTATCTCAGGACAGTTTTAAAAAAGGCATGGATAAATTATGAGCACACTACCTACTGAAATCAATATGATGCAAATACCTGTACTTTTCAGATTCATTTGGAGATACCAGTCTCAAATACTGTTTAAGAAGTTTAACGTTTTTTATTCTTCTCTTTCATTTGCAATACAGTCATCAGCACCTCAAGTAATAGCAGCAGTAGTAAACTCCTACAATTTTATGCACATCCCGTGTGTTTATTTTAAACATGAGTAAAAACATCTGCAGTAATTCAGTAGAAATAACTAAGCTTTAATGTAATAGTCTAATAAATAAAGCACTGACAAGAAAGATAAATGAAACATTCAAACAAAATATATATGCCTGATGTGCCAGAAAATACTATACCCCCAAATGGAATCTTAAAAACAAAGATGAGTGTGAATAAAGAATGAGAACGAATAAAGAGTGTGATCCTCACACTCTTTATTTCAAGACATGTAATTATGCTATAATTAATAAGGGGGCCTGTTTTTAATTAAGCATGGGAAAATGGAATTTTTAGCAGATCCACTTAGAAACATACTGTAAACTGTTCTTTCAGTGTATATGTACTCATTGCTACCCCTTGTTTTACCTAGCCAAGTTGTCCCACTCTTTTGTGAGCTTTTCCAAGAAAACTTCAACTACATTCATACGATCATGGTAATCTACTGTCCTCTGCAGATCTTCCTCCCTCTGTATGAGCAAACTATGTGCTTGAAGGCAGAGATCCAGCCACTGATTATTCAACTGTCCGATTTCCTTGCGTTCAGGGGACTCCTGTCCTTGGGTTAGCTTGTTTATCTTCTCTGTCACTGAAGTAAGAGCTGACTGCTTAGACTGTAACTTCTGACTGAATTCCTGAAAAAGATCAAAACCAATATGATGACACTTTCTGTAAATGACACAGTGAAGTTTAAATAAAAACACTAAAATAAATAAATCTGATTTAGTACTAATTATCCGCCCAGACAAATATTGCATCAATGTTAATTGGAAAAAGTGCCTTCTCTACCCCAACCTTTCATTCCATCTTCTCAAGTGAGGTCAGCAAATCAGAGCAAATACCAGTGATAAAAAGAAATCACAAACAAGTTACACTTTGCAAGCCAGGCTCCTGGACTGGCACTCATTCCACCTACATTGTAACATACAAGATAATTGCAATCTCATAAGAATTTATTTTACCAGAAGTGTTTCTAGCTCATTTCTTTCTTTTTTTTTTTTTATTAGAGACTAAAACTGGGAAAAGAGTCCATGAGTCAGTCGCCCCCATATCCATACTTTGTTTTGTTTCTCTTTCTCTAATAGCTATTATCACTGTTCAAATTAACATTCGAATTAATATTGAATTAATTAACTCCACTAGACAAAAGAGCTCATCTACATAAACATTTTTTACTGAACAGAGAACTCCACATGAAAATATAGAATATACTGACAACTAAAATTAACCAGATATTCTTTGTCATTTCTACACGGTTGGGGGTAAAGATAATCTTTTCTCAAATTCCAGTTCCAAAACCTGTAACTAAACAAACAACACCCAGCTCCAGTACTTTGCTGGGGTGATAAATTTTCACTGAGGGATTGCAAACTTCTGGGGAAGAGATGTTCACCTCTATGTCTTCCTTTGTGACTCCCTCAAATTGATCTAGATATCTTCCTACACCAGGGCAAATACAAGGGAAAAATACAGACTGAATAATTTCTGATATTACAGCTGGTGCCGGTCATTCATAATAAAACCGACCAACGACTTCACTGAAATAGTGAAGAAGTACAGATTCCTGTCTCTATACTGACTCCTGCTAGTGCAGCAGGACTTAGACAACACTGCACTGAGGTATTTTATGACTTTGTTCAAACAATTATTTAGGACAAGATTGGTTACTTACTTTTCACCCAATTCCTGGCACATCAGAAAAGAGCACAAGAAAAATCTAATCTAAAAATGCAAAATCCACGCAATTAACTACTTATCCAAAAAAAAATTTGTTTTCTCTTTCTTCTTATTACTTTAATGATATTTGAGATGCATGCAGAATAGCCATGAAAATCATTTGTTCTGCAAACAAATGAGTGAGGATGTGAAGTCATATATCACAACTAACAGTAAATTAACATGGCTTCCTATCACGTCTCTTCTCCAGTACTTTTCAGAGTCCAGCAAAATTGAATGATATTTTAGATTAGTTTTGAAATGGATCTAGCTAACTTATATCTGGAACCAAAGAACTGAGTAAGCACAAGTTGTAGGTCTTATCTTCAGATTCTATACAGTCAGCAACTATCCTATTGAAAGTGAAGGTAAATCAAAACAGTAGACTGCAAACTGTATGCTGCTTAAGGAAAAAAAAAAAAAAAAAACAGGAAAAAAACAGAAAAAAAAAACAGAAAAATACTATACTATTATGTTTTGCTCGCTATATCAAGCTGCAGCATCAATAAGGGAATTCTCTTTCCTCTCTCTTCTGTGCTCTTGCTTAGAACATATTACGAATTATATGCAATATGTTCACTGAAATTAAATAAACTACCAGGTGAATTTCTACCTTACATTCTGATCTTATCTCAAAACTTCCTTACCTTAATTTGGAGTACCATATTCTGGGCAATATTTAGTTCAAACTCTGCACGTCTCCTTTTCAAATTCTGTAGTTGTTGATCCGCATCCTGGAAATATATCCAGAGTTCAGCCTTCACTTGTTTTATCTCTTCCCAACCTTGAGCCAAATACTGTGAATGCATTATCTGTTGCTCAATCTAGCAGAAAAGAAAAAAAAAAAGAAATAAAAGGAAAAAAAAAAAAGAGTAGGATTGCTTTAATGCAGATATTTTTGGAGACTGGAGGATGAATAACAGTCTTTCTTCAAGCACAATACTATAGTCACAGCAAATTCCTTCACTAGATTCTGAAGAGGCTAATATTATCCACAGAGACTCAACCTTCAAAAGTCATAAAAATCAGTCCTATACAAGGAAAGCTGTGAGAAAAATGACCCTTGAGCAAAGTAAATATACTTATGTGTGTTTTCAGTATTCTAAATCTTTTGTTAAAGCTGTATTATTTACTATAGTCAATTGCATGCCAAGATTACGACTGGACTGTGCCCTGTTCACCTTTACAACAATTAAAAAAACAAACAAACAAAAACTTAAACACTTTATTTATCTCATCCAGTTACTTTGCCTATATACCTTTGTAAAATGCCAATAAGAACAATGCCTATCAGACTTGAGCCCATTAATCACCTTACACCAATAGTCACAAATCTTCTTTTACTCCAAATACACGTAGGAAGTCTTGAAGATTTAGACATTCAACCAGTTTAATGTATCTTTGTACTGCAACGTCTGTGATTTCTTAAATGTTTTCCACATCAATAGACATACAAGGAGAATTGTATTCTTGTGTTTTTTGGCTATTCTATATTTGGACAGCCTTGTTGTCAATGGAGTACTCGGATTTGAACAATTTTCTTCTCTGGTATGGAGTTCTGTTACTATATGTATTAGATTTTTACTCTGGATAAAAGTAGTTTCAGATGGTTTGTGTGTATGTGCGTGAAATGATTTTTCATACTTTAAAAAGAGGAATCCTAAAGATATAGTTTTGTAACATCATATGTTTATGATTTTGTTTTAAACAGAGCATTAAGGTACTTCAAAACTTAAAATCGAAGTGCACTTCCGTAAATTCATAAGTTCTGGATAAAATACATAGATCTGAATTGAACTATTATAAAAATGATTATTATAACGAATGTATCAGCATATCCTAACAAAGAAAGGACCAGTCTACTGTTGAACAACAAGAATAAACTGAATTTTCTTTTGTGAAACAATTCGGATGAGGTTTTCTTCAATGTGTTATTTATGTGCCTTCAGGACAACACCTTGTAATGCTTCTTAAGTGTGTTCTGTTAATACTTTGTCCTTTTTCCTTATATTACTACCAGCACAGGATTGTGTCAATTTAATTAAATAATAATAATAATAATAATAAAAGAGAAAGAGAGAAATAAAGCTGTTTCTAAATGAAGCTAGAGCTGAAAGTAAGAATGCCCTTCTTTAAACTATTACCCAATATGACCTTTTAAAAGAGGACAGATCAAAGCAGTTAAAGCTCTAAACAAGATTAAAAGCTGTTTCTTGTGATTATCTTGTACCATTTGTTTTGTTTGTTGAATATCTGTTGCTGTACTCTTCACTGTGGCATCTGACAGATCACACATGGAGCACAAAAGATCCAAATATGTATTTGCCTGTTCCTGCAGAGCCCGGAAGTGTTTCACCTGAAGGAAGACAATCCCCAAATATATTCAGACTGTGGAATAAAACATACTTTACTAAAACCATGTGTTTTAGTGCTTTTAATTTATCTCATTATTTCCAAGAGATGAAATGTAGACTTGCATATTTAACTAGAAAATGTAAAAAATGCAGAAAAGTGTAACTCTAAAAATCCTGATTATCATTATCCACCTAGCAAAGCATTCAGTGATGTGTTATTTAGCTCATGTAAGTATAAGTTTTTGATTGATACATATAAAGTTTCAGCAAGGTGACTTAGCTGAATGGGAAGCATAACTTGATCTGATCTATAAATTGTCATGTTGCCTCTATCTATTAAATTCTCCAGCATCATCCTCATGGAGGATCCAACCCTCCATGGGTTGGCACACTATGCTTTCTCCACATCCTCCGATTCCTTCCCAACCTCCCCAACTTCTATCATACACAAGATTTGATAACATTATACTGTTGAGGATTCTTCCTCTTGACATTGTCCACAGAAGATCATCTCTCCATACGGAGTGTCTTCATCCCATATGAAAATGGCAGCATCAGTGTCTGACAAGTTGGGCAATAGCAACTAGAGACCAGGGAGGAAGGTCTGTGACCACCTAACCCAGTAATGACTTCTTGCAGACAAGTGACATAACAGCAGTGTGCTCTTGTGGCAACCCTGAATTACTGCATTAGCAATAAAGCAATAGAACAGGCTGATGGAAGGGACTATTCTTCCCCATTTATACTTATCAGGTTGTGCCTGGTGTATTGGGTCCAGTTTCCCTCTTTCTTCACAGAAGAAACATTGGCAAACTGGCGCAAATTCAGCGAAGGACTGGGTTAAATAAGGCTGCTGTGCATGGCGTTTAGACAAGACTGGCAAATGAATTTGTCCAGCTTAAAAAAAGAGTAGTTACTGCCACCCAGTAACTTAAGGACTAGGACAGGTGGAAATAGTATCAAAAAGACACTAAAATTCTTCCCAAAGGTGAGCAGATAAAGGAGGAAAGGACAATTAAAATCTGCAGTATTTCAAGGCCTCAGTTAAGCCACATGGTGGAAAACACCCAATTTCAGCATTTTTCATATCCAACCAGTTTAATTTGAAAACAACATACAAGTCTGATTGTTACTAAAAATAATCAAGAAATAAAGAAGCCTTTCTTAATGATTAATATGAGCTGGAAGCAGTTCTATACTCAGACTGGAAACTTGTTTTGGTTGCCTGATAACAGACTCTGTGTCCATGGAACTATGAAACCAGATCTCATATAGAAACATCAGTATGCAAACAGAATGGAAAGTAGACAAGCTGGAAGACACAATATCTCTGCTAAACACAGCCACAGATTATCCGACCCTGGTTATCTAATTAAAAATTTGTTCTCAAATAACGTATTTCTAAGCATTAAGGAGAGCTAACAAAAACCCTGTGATTCTTCACCTAAGGTTATTTTCCCCAGAAAATATTTCTTTTGGATATGGGAATAAACAATCAAGACAGAGTTCTCTGAGGAGACTAGAGAGAATTTCTATTAATATAGAGCTCTTACCCCAAATCACCTCAATAAGGATAACAGCATTTTCAACTGCTGAACTTTTACCTGTTTAACTGCATCTGCTAGGCTGAAAGGTGTCCAGGTACTTGGCTTTAGCTCTGACTGTACTGTAGACAGCCAAGTCTGGCACTGTTGTAAGGTATCTTGATGATTGACATGCTTCTGGAGTTCATGTTCCAAACTCTGGTACACCTAAAGTAAACATTTTGAAAGTTCATTACATTTTCAACTATCACTATTGGCTCCCTACCCATACCGTGCTAACTGCAGGAGAAAAAAAATAAAAAATAAAAAAAAAATGGTTAAGACTGTAGAAAATTTGGCTCTTGTACATAGAAGTATCAGATGAATGCTCATCATGAGCACCTTCCTCATTTGTGGATAAAATGGACAGCATTTAAGGCATGGCTTCTGAAAAAAGAAAATAGAGGTGAAAATAAAGAGCATTTTCTCAGATTCCTACTTCTTCATTTTTGCCATTGATATCTTACAGGGTTTTATCTATCTCTACAATTCTATCAAGTATTTTTTTTCCTTTTTTTTTTTTTTTGTTTTTGTTTCTTTTTATTTCTCTCTCTTTCTCCGTTTCTCTTATTTGAAACTAGGCTGGTCTGATCTCCTAATTGGATTAATAGATTAACAAAATGACCCAACTAGCCCTTCTTAACTGAATATTCTGGTTTTACTAGGAGACAGTATTTCTTAGCACAAAATTAAGAGCAGTTATTTATGTATCAGTGTAATTTTCTCCCTAGCTTTGAAATTAGAAATACCTCTATTTTCTTGACTGTGACTGCTCAGACGTTACTGTAAACTAAACATAGTGAGGTTGTGGAGAAACTAAGTAGGAACTTCTGGCTATTATACAAGTAGTTATGCTGGCTTCAAGGCAACATTTAGATCACAAGGAATTCATCTGTAGCACAATAACGACAAAAGGCTATATTAGTAATTTGTAGGCTTGTTCTAAAACAGTTAAATTTTTACCTCCTAACAATCAGCAAGTAATTACAGAAATAATGTTTGTTATTAAACTGTACTTAAAACAATTTTGAGAGATTTACCCTTTGGGCTGTGCTACATATGGCAGAATAGCTGTCCCTTGTTCCTTGAAGATGGCTTTGTATATTTTGCTTAAATTTTGCTTGAAGATGTTCTGTGCATTGACTGATCAAATAATCACCTTTACTCTTAAGTTTGTTCAAACAGTCTTCAAATCCTGCAATTTCTTCCATGATAGCCTAAGAAACAGATAAAATAATTTTAAGAGATGTTTTAAACTTGAAATATGTTCTACATCACAGTTTTTTTATGAGCTTATTAAAAGTTAATTGTTTTTCTCTGAAATGGTCTTTCTCTTCAGCTTTGGAAAAAAGTTTTCAGACAATGCATGTTGCAATAGTCGAGCTATTTGAATGTATTTTCAACATAAAAACTATTGCCAACAGTCTGTATGTAGGTATTCTAAAGAAACATCAGTAACACTGTTGAGTATATAAGCATTATATGCTTATGTCCCAAAACCAAGTATTCTTAATCTTCATTTGTTTTATTATTACCAGAGCTCTACCAACTTCTCATGTTCTGGTAACCAAGGACTAAAACTGGTGCTGAATCACAGAATCAATGAACTGTAGGGGTTGGAAGGGACCTCTAGAGATCATTGAGTCCAACCCCCCTGCCAAAGCAGGTTCCCTACACCAGGTCGCACAGGTAGGCGTCCAGGCGGGTCATGAATATCTCCAGAGAAGGAGACTCCACAACCTCCCTGGGCAGCCTGTTCCAGTGCTCCGCCACCCTCACCGTAAGGAAGTTCTTGCGCACATTTGCACAGAACTTCCCATGCTGCAGTTTCTGGCCATTTCCCATTGTCCTGTCCCCATGCACTACTGAAGAGTCCAGCCTCGCCACTATGGCCACCACACCTCAGGTATTTATAAACCTGGATCAAACCCCCTCTCAGCTTTCTTTTCTCAAGGCTAAACAGACTCAGCTCACTCAGTCTTTCCTCACAGGGGAGATGCTCCAGGCCCTTCACCATCTCTGTGGCCCTCCTCTGGACTCCTAAGAGATCCCTATCTTTTTTGTATTGGGGAGCCCAGAACTGGACATAGTACTCCAGATGAGGCCTTACCAGGGCAGAGTAGAGGGGGAGGACCACCTCCCTTGACCTGCTGGCAACGCTCTTTTTTAATGCACCCCAGTATGCCATTGGCCTTTTTGACCATGAGGGCACACTGCTGGCTCATGGCCAACCTGTTGTCCACCAGGATGCCCAGGTCCCTCTCTGCAAAGCTCCTCTCCAGCAGGTCTTCCCCCAGCCTGTACTGGTGTTTGCAATTATTTCTTCCTAGGTGCAAGACTCTACACTTGCTTTTGTTAAACCTCATCCGGTTTCTTACTGCCCAGCTCTCCAGCCTGTCCAGGTCTCGCTGAATGGCAGCACAGCCTTCAGGCATGTCAGCCAATCCTCCCAACTTCGTATCATCAGCAAACTTGCTGAGGGTGGCCACTATTCCCTCATTAAGGTCGCTGATGAAGATGTTGAACAAGACCAGACCCACCACAGACCCCTGGGGGATGCCACTAGTTACAGGCCTCCACTCAGACACTGCACCACCAGCAACGACCCTCTGCACTCTGCCAGTCAAGCCAGTTCTCGACCATGTCATGCCATATTCAATAAACATTTCCAGTGTAGAAAGACCCTTCAATCCAATTTGGTGGGCAGACTTTTATTCAAGAGATTACTAAAGGAATAATATGCTAATTACTTTGAGTTAAAAGGTTTCAACATTGGAATCTCAGTTTCAAAATGTGTGTACAAAGAGAGGGAGAGGATTTAATAGCAATACTTTGAAAAAAATGAATGGATGAAATGCTATGATCTAATGACCAAATGGAAGGGAAAAAAAAGCATGGGAAAAAATATTTATTTCCTTAAAAGTATCAGAGATAAAAAAGGCCTTAGAAGCAAAATGACCCTAATCCATCTTTTGTGGTCTGTTTTTTGGAACTTTTTAGAAAAAAATCTGAAACAGAATTAACAGCAATGTACAAAAGGCTCTTGTATAGATTCAATTTTAAGGAAGATACAGTGCTACAAGGTAAACAATTATTATAGTAATTTGCATTAATGACACTGGTAAAGCAAAGAAGAAAAATTCTAATTTACCAGACAGTTTACTGAAGCAGCAAACTCACCTTGTGGTTGGCTAGTTGCTGAGTGATTATTTCAAGACTGTTACTCTCCATGAGGTCAGGGCTAACCAGCCTGCTAGACATATGCAATAACCACTTCTCTCCTTGTAAATCACTATTGTAATCTTCATGCTCTTTTACTCTTGCCTCTAAAATTTCAACACACGCCTGCAAGTTCACAACAACCGAATTTAAATGGTAAGTTAAGAAGAATAAAAACAAAATACCAAGACGTTGAAAATACAGTAAGAGTGTTTTCTTCCAAATTCATATTCCCATGACTGAATGATATGATTGGACAGTTAAAGAAGATATTGAAGACATTAGCTGAGGGAAGAAAATCTGTGGTACTGAAGCAGCTTTTTATTCAGGGTAAAATAATATATTTCAAAAGCAGAGGAAGACAGTGAGGATCACATTCCTCTAAAAACAGGAGCATTGTCAACTGGCTTTAATTTCAGTTCAAATCAGTTATTACAGACAGTTTGAGAAACTGCAGATGGCCAACCAAATGCTACAGTAGTGTCTCTGCTGCACATAGCATTTGTACATACAGACTGCCTGTGACTGTAATATGCAAAGTGAGAATAAATACACTGGGCTAAAATGTGGTTTTAAGAATATTTTTCATTTTAAGAAAGACTTTTTATACACTTTACTGCATTTAACTCAAGAAAATTATGTCTAATAATCTGCTATTGGATGGACAGATTGGTAATTAAAGGGACGTAGGTCAAGAATAAGTACTAATAGGGGTATAGCATTAGATCTTTCAAAACACTATATAAACATGGACTCGTGAAACAATGTTAAATTTATATTGCCCCTGCTGAATTAAACTGTATCTGTCTTGCAGTTCATTTTCTCTGGTGACTTCCATTTATTAATGAGAAGTAGATTAAATGAAGTTTGTATGAGGTTTAGCAGAAAAATGATTTAAACAAATACTGAAATCTAAGTGGCTCTCTGTCCATGGTGTGGACAGAGATGTGAACTACTTACAAAATAAGTGGTTAATATCCTAAAAAGGGGAGAAATTGAGCAATTTGGAAGAAAATTCATTTCTTTTCCCTGACTTTTTACCTTTGTTGTGCTGCAGAGTTCATGGTAATTGCTCTGAAGGTCTTGAATGTTGCTCTTTAGAGTCACATCATTCACCAGATCAAAAAGTGCTTCTCCCTTTTCAATCACTGATTTTATTGAAGGCTCATGGGACAAAATGGTCTGCTGTATGGACTACGGTACAAGTAAGAATAGTAAAACATGTATTGAGCTCTGAAGATCTATTTCATTCATTTACCTTTGATCTGAAGCACAGAATTCTGCCATGTTAAATATCATCCTTTCCAGATAAGCTAAGCTTTGTCACAATTACTGGATCACATTTTTAAACCTTGCCCTGAGAGAACAGCTTTACAGGCACCCGAGAGCAATTTCTCCCATTGAGAGTGCCTAGAAGCACGACTGATAACCTGGGGCTGCTAAAGGACAGTAAGCTGTTATGTGTGAAAGGGCGTTAGGGATAAAACTTGCTCAAATTCTGCAAACAGGTGGGCAGTAAGACATTGCTATGTCCCTGCTCATAGAGAAATAACAATACAGATGAGTGCATAAAACTGTAATCTCGGGTGTACCCAGTTTGAGTTCTTATGCCATTGTTCCATCCCCAGGTCAGACAGTATGGCCCATGGCAGCATCTATGAAATTACAGTAAGACACTAGCTCTGCAAAAATGTAGCAAACAAGCACAGAGAGGTACCATATGATTTTGAGTATTTAAGCTTAGAGAATGGGGGAAAAGGGAAGAAGACGCTGCTTGAAGAGAAAGCCTTGATACTGTGCAAATACTGCACAGCAACAGCAAAAACGTCATTGTTGTTATCAACACTGTTTTAACTGTAAATATTAAGCACAGAGCTGTAAAGACTAATGTAAGGAAAATTAGCTCCATTCCAGCCAGACTCAGCATACATATAATGAAAAATCTGGAACCCTGGAGTATTTCACAAAAGCATTATTAAAAGAGACAACACTTATTTTGTCAACTATTTTATGGGGGTGGAGGGAAGAAGCTTCATTAAAATGCTAACTAAAAACAGAGGCCATAGAAGCTGACTGTCCTGGATGTCAGTTGAACTGGGATCATCAGCTTTAACCAAAATTCTCTAATAGAACTAATACAGACTGAAGCAGTATCTGCAGAGAAGACCAATTAATTTTCATCCTTGCTTAAAAGGCAGTTAACTCTGCTGACATCAATGGAATTCATCATATGTGTAGGTAAGAATAGAATTTTCAAATGCAGAAGCCTTATTAAAATACTGTCATTGCAAATCTACGTACTCATTCTGCTTCAGATATCAAATCATGCATGTTTTCACATTGAGGCTGCTTTTAGAGATTCAGATCAGAGGTATAAATCTATTGAGTAAACTTGAACAGACATTTGCATCGGAAGATTTATTGAGAGTCTCTATCAGAATTCATTAAATAGTATGATAATACAATCACTTTTTACCTTGTATTTGGACAATTGGGCCTTTTTCTCATAGAGTTCACACTTTGGCTCCACTGGCGTACGCAACATGGCTTGGTACTCTGTGAGCCACAGGGTTTGTGCCCTGTACTTGTCTGAGAATTCCTTTGCCAGCTGAAGGCACTTCTCTGAAGTCACATGCTCTTTCCTGATTGAACCAGCTAAATCTTCAAGCTGTTCCACATGATCTCCAATTTCTTTTCTTAAGCAGTCAACATCATTTTCTTCCATGTATTTTATAGCTCGCTCCCCCTTCTCACGGGCAGATTTCAGTAAACTGTGGCCTATGTCCATATCACTCAAAAGCAGCTGTGAAGAAAATTAGTTAAGAGAAAATTGATGCAAGCTCTTTTCTCTTTTATTCCTTGCAATTTTATTATCAGTGAGAGGATAACAGTTGTTTGGTTTTTGTTGTTTTTTAAGGACACAAGGAATTGCTAGTGAAATCAAATGGTCTTTTCATTACAAAATTACCCGGTGTTAGGGTGTGATAAACTAGAAGAAAGCAGAAAAAAAAAAAAAAAAAGAAAATCTAGCTTTACTGCCGAGTTGTATGTACTGGTTTAAAATTTACATGACAGGATGAGTTGGGAGGAAAATATATTTAAGCTTTAAATGAAACAAAACATACAAAAACATGCCTTATGGAAAGACAGTATCACGTTATTTACGACTATCCATAACCTTAACAACCAAAGTGTGATGTAATATACATACAATATGAGAACACAAAGCTTTATACTGGATGATCTTTATCTTGTTTATTTGTCCGGGCAGGGTGAAGTTAGAATTTTGAGCAGCTGTTAAGATACATGTCAAAACATAGGCATTTTTTGGTGAGTAGAAACTGAAGACAAACAACAGCTGTGTCCAACAATGCTGTACCTCTAGTTTCTGCACTTTTTTCTCCATTGCTGTTTTATCCAACACATCAAACTTGGTGATCACATTTCTGAAGTCCTTGTTAGTAGCTTCATACCAATTTTTGTAAGCACTAAAAGCCAATTCTGATTCCTCCATACTGCGTATCTCTTCTTCCAAAAACTTTGTTTGTTCCTTCAAAACAAATATAGAGGTTAGAGGAAGAAACGAGAACCACCTTGATGTTTATCATTGATATTGACTAGAGATTGCAATAGACTGCCATTTATTAATAAAACCTGCCATACTAAGATTTAAGATGTAGTGAGTTAAGATTTAACACATTTTGAGTACTTAATACCAAATGGATAATTATCACTGAAGTCTTCTCAGGGTGTACATATCACAGTCGTTAATACTAAAACTGGGTTAATCAACTGAAAAGGTACTTCTATTTTGCAACTTGTGTTGTGACTCATGATTATATAGTATCTTACAGTGTCTGACTAAACATTTTACCTTTCCAACTCCATACCTATGTCTTTCAATGATAACATGAAAAATATTTCCCCAGTCACAACTCAGCATTTAAATCCCCTGAATTCTGAATTTCTCTCCTGATACAATCGAAAAAGATTATTAATCATATGTGATCAAATCTGAATATATTTGAAAGGGTTTTAATATCATTCTCTAATGCATTTAGTCCAATGAGATCTACATATGTGTGCCTGCTTGTGTGTAAATTTATATATGATATGTGTACACGTAAACATATGTGTGAGCATATATATTTATATAAACACATAGATAAAAATAAGAACATTTATCATGGTTTCCACAGGTATATCATATCATGGCATCATGCAGTGAACTGAAGGAATCAGGATGGCTGCTGAGGAAGTACGGTTCCCTGTATTACTCATTATTATTCCCAGAGTGCTTCGGTCCTTCCCACATGGTCTCTGGGAAGAAGCGATATAGTGATGTGAGGATGTCCCTTTTTCTTCTCTGACTAAACTTACAGCGTGCTTTGGAGATATTTTCTCTTTCCCATTTGTTTGATTCATTAGTCTCAGTTCCTTTTACATTGTACTATAACACATTCCTTTACCACTTCTAGTAAAATAGTTTCTTTTTACCTCAACTCCTCCTCACTTCTCTGCCAGCTTCCAGCAGGGGAGAGGTGAGGAGGGCCTAGCTACCCTTTGGCAGACAAAAGGCCCTTGACCATGACAACATTATATTACATAGTTTACAGTAATGAATAAAGTTTGTTGAAGTCTAATTACGAAATTCAATCTATGCTTGCTTCTCAGCTGACAATTTATGATGTGTTAATGAATTAACTTTCATAACTCACCAAGATACGAAGAAGAAGAGTTTGATATCGAGATGTAAGCTGTGTAGCCTGGCTTCCCATTCCACTGGTAGTGAGACCTTCCTCTAGTATTTGTTGAGCTAATATCCCAACTTCCTCCACATCATCTTTGTATATTGTAATTTCTTCATGCCATTTCTATGACAAAAGACATAATCCAATTTATATGGCTAATTCAAATGACTTAAAAACAACAGGAATTTAGTTGCAATTAATTTATGAAATTGCTGAAGGGAAAAAAAATACATGATTATAAATATGGAGTTGAAACAATATTGTCTGCATTTTATTGCAGTACGTTTAGTATTTTTTTCTGAATGATAATAGAAACACAAGCTGGAGTTCCTGCAGTTTTTGTGTTGTCTGCATTTTAAAAGAGACCATAAAACAGAACCTTAAATCTTCACCAGTCTACTTCCTGTGTTTATTTAGAACAATGTCTTCTCCTTGTAGTGACAAAGAAGTACTACTACATCAATACAGCAGAGAATTCAAAACATAGTTCATTACATTCTACTTTTGTTATTGTGTTAACTCTTTCTTGCTTCAGGATCTGTAATGTCTTTACATTCCACAGAGCATATGAATTCCCGATCTCCTTATGAGATTTCAACAATGGTACAGACATATTTAAATTAGTAGAATAGAATGGGGGAATGCACTCAGAATTTATTCAAAGATTTTCTGAAATTTTGACAGTGAGCATTGGTGCAGAAAACTCACATGTTATCTTGTTTCAGGAATTCCTTAACTATATTCTTTACCTTCATTTGTTGAAGCTGCATCTCTTTCGTTGCTCTACCAGACTGTCTTCCAGTCCTGATAGCAACTTTCTCCTCCAGTTCTGTTATCCAGTCATTAACCTTCTGAAATTTTTTCTCCATTAACCTCAGCCTGCTCACAGTAGCATTTAATTGGCTTCTTGCTTCAGAAAGATTGTGCTGATAAACTTGCCAGTCCTGCCGTATGGATTCCAAAGCTCTGTCTTCCATCTGTGGCATGCCCCAAGGTATCACCTCTTCTCTGGCACGGACAGCAGCATTCAGTAATGCTTGCCCCTCTGCACAGTGGACCTGCAGCTCCTGTAAAGGCAGAGTTATGGATACATACTTACATTAACAATTTTTGTTACATGTTTCACATGAAGTCTTGGCTCTACTTCAGACAAAAACAGTTACCTCAAGTGAAACAGTCATTACTTCTAGGGCTCTATGGTCGAAGACACATTACACTAAGAACAATTTGATGGCATGGTAACTTAACAAGCAAACCCAGTATTGGTATTAGGGACAAATGAATTCTAGAAAATTTTTGACAGCATATGCATTAAACTCCTTCTCCTCCTGATCTTTTTATGAGTTCTGAAACAGTAGTTCCCTGAGCTGTCATGACAGCCTGCAATCCATTCATCATAAACTTAAATTCAAAAGTTTCCAGCTGAGGCAAAGACACTCTAACTCTGAAATTATATCTGTAATAAAAGCAAGCAATAAGGTGAGGCTTGATTCTTTCAAAATTAACATACCTACTTATTTATATATGTGTTTGATATACTATTCCAAAATAATTCTTTATATATTCTTCTGGATATACATGACTTTTTCATGCTTATTAAAACTTGATCAGAACGTATTCCAACCTGCTTAGGAAACAGTATTCTACATCATAACATCATGTAGCGCACTGGGAGTTAAAGAGTTAACGCTTCAGCTCAGTGGACTGCCTATTTTCTGATTATCTCGTTCTCAGAAGAGAACTACATATCCAAGAGGACTGTTCACTGTTCTGTTTCCATTTTCCATTCAGAGGGAAAGATAAAACTGCTGGCCAGTTATGAGAAGTCCCTTCATCCTTTCTGATCATCTCTGCAGTGTGTGTACTTCCTAGCTGTCTCGCCTTCAGCACTAGTGTAAGGCCTTCAGTTTCTGGACACACTCTCTCTCATTTAATTTGATTTATTAGCTTCAATTCCAACTACACTGTATTCTATTGTGTCATCTTGCATTTTAATATCATATTTAGTAAATTAACCTTCCTCTTCAGATGGTTGCCACCGTTTTGTTTTTAGGCCCATCTCCTTACCCTTTCCCCATTTTCTCCTTTCCCAGGGTATGGGTCCATGGGTCCTCCTACCCCACTAGTCATGGAACGAGGCTGAGCCCATAAACTGTTGACACCATCAGAGGCAATCTAGATGACCAGAACTGCCTGAAGTAGGCAAGTATTGTTTATAATATTGAACTATAAGCAACAAAAGATGGAAACTCAAAGAAAATAATACTTTTGATATGCTATGAAACAGAGGGAAAAGAAAAGGTAGTATCCACAGTGCAGACCAACATTTAAAATAAATTCAGTGCTTGAAAAAAAGTATTAACATGACCAAAGAATTCATTAGAAGTCTGATACTTTCCAGAAATGAGTGTCAGCGTTTGCGCTGGCTTTACTGAATCCAATTTTAAGCAAAAAATTGCTTAGATATAATGTGCTCTCAAGCTGCTCTCAAGAGGAAAAAAAAAAAAAAAAAAAGGTTAAGGATAATATTATTCCATTATTGTTTCAGTTACAATGTCACACATGCTATACCTGTAGGTCTCGGAGTGTTGCCTCTTGTTTCTGGGCATCACCTTCAAGGTGTGATAAGCAGCTAAGTTTTTCCTGTTCCTCCTCCAGCCATGTTTCAAATGCCTTCAGATTTCTTTGATACCCCTGATGCAAGTTAAGTACTTCTTCAGCTTTTTTTACTGCCTCCTGTTTGTAAAAAATATTTACAGATATGTATCTTAGACTATCACTGAACCAAGAAAACATAAATCCAGTAATGACATCAAGGTGAAGAGTTTTCATCTTATACTGAGTTTTCTTAAAATTCACGTGTGTCTGCATTTTGAGGATGGCTTGATCAAAAACAGGGAAAGAGAGCTCAAATGTGAGCATACGTATAATTATTCTTAAAGATTTATTATGTAAGCTTGTGATTTGTGAGATTCAATCTGTGATCACTATTAAGTAACACCTCAATGTATAAAAACAGAAGAACTGTTTAATTTTTATACTGATTTATGTTAACTTTACTGAGGTTGTCAACAAGAGCTTAGAATTTTTTTCTGATCTCTTAAATAAATAGATAAACTTTGCTTTATCTGTGTGTGCTTTAATCTTTTCCAGGTTGGAACCAATCCACAAGGATCATCAAGTCCAGCCCCTGTTGAATCTTGTGGCATTACAGTCAGTCTGCTTGGTAGTAATGTTTATGTTCAGCAGTAAGATTCTTGAATTGTCAAAACCTTTTGGTTTGACTTGACTGTCTAACTACATTTATTGCAAAACTTTATTATTATTATTTATGCAAACCAGAGGTATTCAGATACGCTTCCAACTTTTCAGTCACAATGAGTAAAATCGTATTTAAACTAAGTCAATCAGACTTTTGACAGAGAACTCCTCAAACTATTAGCTTGAGGAATTTTTCAGATTCAGATCTTCAGAACCTTTCTGGAAAGATCTTAAGCTCAGTGGTACAAACACTAAGTAGTCACATACATTAAGTTATAGCTTCCTCCAAACTCTTAATTTAACTGTAAAAGAAAAAAAGAAAAAAAAAAAAAAAGAAAAAAAGTGAAGTGCTATACAGAAAAACTGTACCCTTGTTCTGTCTTTGAGCAACTTATACCGCTCCTGAAGTTCCTGGAGTTCAAGCTGAGTGACATAATGCTCAGCCATTCCACTGCCTTTTACTTCAATTGTCTCCAACAGACTGCTGTGACTCAACACTTCTTCATTGAGTAGCTGAAAATCAAAAGAGAATGATGCATTTAAAAATGAGCAGCATTAAAATGAACTACAGATTAATCTTGCAGTTAGTCAGCCTTTTTTCGCTGCTGGTATCTGCTGCTGATTCACTGTAAAGCAAACACACCTTTGCTTTGCTGAGGGCAGCTGTTTTTTCCCTCAGTTCAGCATACTGCCTTTGAGAAGAATTCATGCTTGTTTCTACTTTATCCATCCAGCTGGTAAACTGGCGAACATCATCCTGGTAACTCGTCCATTTGGAGAGAGCTCCTTCCAGTTGACTGTAATTTAAAAATACACATTTTTTTTTATAGTGGATGTTCTCATACTAGTTAAGAATTGAGATATTGTTATATGTAGTTATTATGGACCATGATACAAGTATCACAAACTAGACAGAGACACAAATGTTAAAATCATACAGGATTTAATTAGGAGTACTGATTAGATGATAAAGAGAAGCCTTCAAACTTCTGAGATCCGTTAAATGATGTAGCTAGCTGGCATGTTCTAAGTTTAGTAAATAAAATGGAATAGGAAGCATAAAACCTAAAATCAGAAATTTTCTGCAGCTGCATTATAATGTTTAATTAGTTTGATTGTTTTAAATTGAAATATTTCCAACTAGTTATTCTCCACTGCATTTATTTTTCTGCTTTCTTTATCACTTTCAGCATTTCTTCTTTAATCATCACTACTGGACACTGAAATTAAAGTATCTCCTGTGAAATTTAACAAGTGGAAAACCAGACAGTACACTGATAGAACCACCATTACACTTAACATTAAGAAAAATTTGATACACTTTTTGTAATTCAGAATAAAGTTTATAGACTGTTTATGAACACAGAATCCACCTTTAAAAGAATACTGCCAGTGTTAATGAAGTTTAGCTCCTCACTCTTGTCTCTCCTTTTTCTATTTAATCGAAATAGGTCATTTAAGGCTTCCAGATTTGCAATGTTAGGCACATGCAGTTATTTTCATCAATTTGACTCTTGAAAAAATAAAACTGGTTATAAACTTTAAAAAACATTTGATAGTGCATCACTATGCACCTCATACACTTTTTACCTCTTGCACCGGATACAGGCAGACAGAAGAGAAGCCCAGCTGTCCTTTAGGGTATGTAGCTGCTGTTCAATCACTTGTACTCCCTCCAGAGAAGTATTTTGCACAACAGATTCTCCTCTTGTCAGAATTATTTTCATCTGGATTTCCTTTTCTTGTTTCAATGTTAGTAGTCCCTAAAAAGTGAGTAGATTTTGTTTTATTTTTTATCATTAAGTGGACATGAACAGGTTAACTAGATACAAAATCTATGCAGATGCTTCCAGTGCATCAGACAAAGAATAGAGGAAACATTCTGAAAAGAACGTCATTTAGAGGGACAATTTATTCAGAGGGAAAAAAAAGAAAAAGAAAAGATATGATGAAAAAAACCTCTTCTACAGAGCCAAAGTATTGTTCTGCAATACTGGGATCTCCCTGTAAGACAAATTTTATAACATAGAAGCTCAGTAGCAATATCAACTGTGCAACTGAGCTAGAAGCTCTTAGCTTGCAGCATGTAAAATCATGAAAAGCCTGAAAGTACGAACCCAAAGCAATGAACAAAATCTTTTTGTGACATCCCTATATTTTGGATGATTTCTCTCAAATTTTGAGCCAGTCAAAATATGGTCATCAAAGTGTTGTTTTCTCTGCACTGACTTTTATTATCTTCTGCACAGTTTTATCAACAGATGCTATATCTGTTTACATACCTCCAGCTTTAACATTCGACTGTCCAGAACATTTTTGTCAGCAGTTGGATGAGAGTATGACTCCAGCATGTGAATTGCATCAGCTACCCAATCTTGAAGGTCCTTGAAATCGTGAGAGAACTGCTGGTGTTCTGCTACAACCCTATCCATTTTGGACACCTTCTCCTACAATTCATACAACAATCAGAATCAGTAGGTGTTCAAAGGATTATTTATTTCTCCATACCTATTCAAAGACTTGAAAATAACTTGTGAAACCTATCCACGCACAACACAGATATAAGTATGTGAAGCTATGCCACTGCAGCAACATTACTTTATTAATATCTCTTTTTTCCTCTGCAACTCCCACTGCTTCCCAGAACTGGAAGAATAGGTCCAACCTATTGACATAAAGTCAAGCTATTGAAATAAGCTAAGAAAGTTAGAAAGGGATTTGTGTCAAACATTCACGGCTATCTAAGGAACTCTGGGATTTCCCTCACTGTTTGGAGCACATGTATCTTCTGCCTCAGACACCATCTTCACACCTTAATATTTCCTACAAGTTCTGTCCATGTTAACCAACGTTAATAACTCATGTGCCTTTCCCTTTCTCACTTCCAGTAAGTCACACAGATCTAGGAATGCTTTATAATTTTAATCACAGAAAAAAGACAGAAATTAAAAACAAAAATAATTCTGCAATTACCCAAGCAAATGCTTTGTTAACTGAATTGTTATCCCATAACACTTATTACTGCTGTAACCACAAGCCTAATTCAGTGCCTTCTTCATGACTGGCACAATATGAAAAATGACAGTTCTGATATGAATACCTAACCTGATAAAACAATAGAGATAGTTGGAATATTTAATGCTGAAGTTTCTTGCTGAGTACAACTCAGCAAAACAGGTTAAACTAACCGTTCCTACCCTTAAAAATTGGAGTATTATGACCCATGCTTCTTACTGTTCCTTCAAAAGCAGCCCCATGGGTAATCATTTTAAAACAATGTTGAAGGCCAAACACTAAGTTTTAAACAAAAGTACAATGCAAACAGTTAGTCATCTTTACAGGATGTAATTCACTAAGAACATTTCCATCTAAAAAAACAAAACAAAACAAAAACAACCCAACAAACAAACCTACAACTCCTTTAAAGTATAAAAAACATTTTTTTAGGTGCCACTTATCTTTAGTTACTGAAAAAACGAAAATGAAAAGCACATTTATTGAGGAGAAAATTGTTGACAACCAGGCTGTGTTTTTTAATTACGTTCTTTGAAAAAAAGCACCACAATTGCATTTTATTGACAGTCCATGGAATTATATAGTCTTTATTTCTCACTCTCTAGAGCCAGCACAAAAGATCAGACATACCACAGAGCAGGGACATAAGACAACCATAGCATTTCACATTTCAGTCTTACCCCACACACATCAAAGAAACAACTTAAGAGCAAATACAGTGAGCGCTTTACCTTTGTCACATTGCTTAGAGTAAGGTATTGTGAAGACAATTGAGACACTCTGCGCATAAAGCTTTTGCTGACAGCTTGCTCTTCCAACAGCTGCTGAGCTTTCTCTTTTAGCCTGTTGAGCTGATGCTCGTGGCAGCTTATTTCCTCAAGGACAGACTGTAAAGCATAGGCACATAAATATTACAAGTGAGTGCAAGAAAGCAGATAAAAGAAAAGATTGGATCGCCCATGAAAAACAGAAATGATGAACAGCAAGTATACTGAAAAAGCACACCATACATTTATAGCAATAAAGCAGTGTGTCCTAAGAAATTCAGAGATGCAAACACTGACAGAACAGGATCATCAAAAGCAATTCTTGAAAATAGTTCTCATCCTATTTAGAGAGATGAAGGATGACAGAATGATCAAGCTCTTGTAACACATCAATGAGGCCAGCAGAATGGACGATGAAAGGCTGGCTCTGTTTAAAAAGTTAAGAAATCACCTGCAACTTTTGCTGTTCTCTCCTCTTGGAAGGAAGGTCATGGAGACGACTGCTACTCCCTTGTACCATCTTTTCTGTTGTGCTCAGCCATTCTGTCAGAGGCTCAGCAGTCGCTTCAAAGTCCTTCATCTGGATCTTTAAGTTCTGAGAAAGCATGTGATGCACACACAAATTTATGAACAATTCCACTACACTGAATATTACTGTAATGCACAACCCACAGATCAAGTACACACAAAACATACACAATTACAGCCAACTACCACCACAGCTGTTCAGAATAATAATACTGGCTCTGCTCCCCTTTCATCTGAACTGAAAGCTTTACAAAGCTTTGACTTCATTAGCTTTGAACAAAAGTCTATCTCACAACTATGAGTGTGTGAAGGAAGGCTACTTTGGGAAGTTATCTTACAACTGCCTGCAGTCATTCACACTAACCCACTTTTAAAGGCCTGACATTATTCCCAGGGACTGTTTGACTAAGCTTAACCTTATCCCAAGGCTCATTTCTGATTATATTTTCTTTCAATATAAAGTCTTTGTTTTAAATGTAGGCATTCCTTTAATGCCTGCATAATTTTCTCATAGGGTTAACCTGCATAATTCAAATGAGCACCTGAAAAAAACAAACACATATGGAATAGAAACCCAAACAGGACAGTTTCTATGTCCTGGTTATTTTATTTATATGTTTTCAGACTGACTTTGTTTTCTTTTTAGCCTTATAATTTTAACTGTAAGACTAGTCCTAAGAGACTGAAAAATGTTGTGCTCAAAAAGATTAACATCTAAGGAAATCTTCCTTCCAATGGCTACCCTGAGATGAGGAAAGTTGCCTTCTTCTACCCAAGAATTTTCTTTGAAAAAACCTTATTTTACAACATACTAAATCTATTTACTTTTTTTTTCCCTCAGCTAACTAGACATTACTATTGTGAAATAGGAAGGTCTAAGAACTTTAATTCTTCTATGAAATGCAAGGAATTTCAGCTCAGACTTTTTGACCTTAAAACCTATGAAGTTAATAGAGAGAACACTGTAAAGCCATTCACCGTATAAGCGAATATGTGCCGGCTGAATTGTGAATTCTGAACAGAGAAGGGCACTGGGGTGTGTTTAGAAAGTTGTTCAAATAATTTACATTTCATCAGTTTGCAGTAAGAGTGATGATGTTTACTCACTGTACTGGAGCTTCAATCAGCACTGCTATCAGAATTCAAGGTTATAAGTTTTTTAAAAAGAAAATGTATTTTAATGTATTCTGGTAATGCAATACTTTTCTAATGCTTACGGTAATTTCAGGCATTGCTGTCTTTGCTGCTCTCAGTTACTCTTAACAACGCCCTTCCACATGAAACACCCCAATTATAGTAAGTTCATGTGGGAAGGATATAAGTAAACATGAGTAAAATGGAAATGGGAAAATGAGACCTCTTGAAAGTAGCTATTAATTATGTTGTATCATAAACACCTACTGCTAATACAAGAAATCTGTAAGGATATCTATTAAGTATGTGTGGTCTGAAACAAAAAGCAAAGAGGCAATTAAGACTCAATATTTCCCCACTGTGATTTTGTTCAATACCTCCAATGCAGATTCCTTCTGATGGAGGGTGCTGATAAAATTTTTCCAGTCTTCCTTAGCCATAGTGCATTTGTCTGAGATAACTTTAGCCTTCTCCTTTGGCAAAACAGAGCACAGCAGTTCACCTTTGGATGCTACCAAGTTTAATTTCTGTTGTCCATTCTCACTTTCTGATAAGAATTCCTAAAAACAATTTAAAAAATCATTCTGTTTGCATTCTGTAAAAGTTCTTTTTGTTAGCTTTGGGTCCCAGTAAAGGTCAATAGCAAGCTTACAGAAAATTTAACAGAAATAGGAGTTTATTTCTGCAAGTTAATTTATTAATTCATATTTCAATATTATATTTTAATATTATTCATATTTATGAGGGACAATCATACATATCATAGGGATAATAGCTACTTAATCCAGAAGTGCCTTGCACCTAAATTATGTATATACCGATTCTAAGATTACCTATATCATCTGAACTTTATGAGACATTACTGTTTTTTTCAGTTGGACATTACACTTCTTGAAGCATTCACAGTACAGAATGTACTATGGCTTTCAGTTCAGGAAAGCAGGGGAACACACTGCCTTGCACATCGGAGAAAGCCACACTGATGGGATATCAGTGTGTAGGGGTGTGGGCTAAGGCATAGAACCTTAGCAACATCTAAGCTGTGTGATTTATCCTCTATAACCTTATTTTACTTTGCCTGGCTCAATGTTTTTTCTTTACAGAATTCTTGCACAATCTTGGTGTGCAAGAATTATATGGAAACCTGTGTTAAAGAATTAGGTAATGTGAGGAAATACAGAGATTTTAAAATTCCAGCATGCTGGAATAATTTTCTTTTTTTTTGCTAAGAACTCTTATTAATTGTCAAAACCTGCTGGCCTTTTTCATATTTACTCAGTAAAAAATCTCTCAATTTGAAGTAGAAAAAAAACTGCCACTTTAATATGGTATTGTTCAGCCTTTTAAATAAACCATTTAAGCAAAGGAAAGTAAATTTATCAGCAGCAGGAGCAAATGTTTTGGTCTTGGTATCTTCTGTGAAACTGACATGAATTTCTCCTGTTGCCCTGTCTATATGAAGGTTTAATATTCTCATTATGTAATTCTAACTTTGTTATTTTTACTTAAAGCTATGGTTATATTTTACTGATAGAAAATTGTATTTGCTTTAATAAACTAAAATTTTAATTGGCATTCCTTTTCACATATTAGTTTCTTTTAGCTTTCTGTGAAAAACAGACCTCTTAAATACCTGCTTGCACTTTATACATTTTTACCTTGCTATTACTTTATAAGGGGTCTATTACCATATTTGAGGAAAACATACTTATGCAACTTTAAAATAATTTCAGATACTAAGTCTCAGTCCTGGTGCCCTTTCAATTATATATTACTCTATCTTCAAAACGTACTTTTTTTCCCACATTGTAACATATATGAAATAGACTATCTCCCTTACATGAATGATTTATTGCTATAAATTTACCTGTACTTTCTGTAGACTTGCTGAAGCTTCACTGATATCCTGAGGTACATCGAAGCATTTGGCTGTGGTGAGTTTTGCATTGACCAGCCACTGCTGAAAGTCCCTGAAACTCATCCGAAATCTTTGCTGCAAGATCTGCTCTTTACTCTGACATCCCTTTGAAGCATGCAGGCAGAGGCTGGATTTATCACATCAGGGAAGCAGAAGAGAACAAGGGAGGGAAGAAAGGCAGGAATCTGTTAGGTGACAATGCTTTTGCTTAGCTCTCTGAAGTGAGGTTAGGTTAACTTGGACTCCTCCCACAAACTGTAAGCACTTTAACTGAGGCATCAGGAAATCCATTAGAAGTTTCAAATTCCTTAAAAGTGAAGCATGTAAATTGAGTTTCACAGATATGACAGATAAGCTCTTCTAGAGTGATTCAGTACTTCTAAGCACGAACAGTTTCTGCAAGTCTTTTCCTATCTAGGCACAGGACATGGAAATACAGCAATTACAATTTGAACTTCAATGACATAGTTCAATTTGTAACATTAGAAAGGATCAAACTGGGTCATCATGCCCTTCTTCTGAACTTAAAGAAGCCAAAAACTACAACCCCTTCAAGAGACAGCAGAATCTTGTGTCTGAAGTACAGATGTCAATAGCTACAGTGATCTGAGAGAAAGTAAGAAAGCAAACAAAAATTAGCTTCCCTGATTTAGGTAAAACAAGAGCTAAATGAAGAATAAAATTACAAAATAAATAAATAAATACATACATACATACGTAGCTGTTACAGTTTGTTCCTTTTTCTGACAAATTAACTATAGCTGTATCCCAGTTTCTTACAAGGATTCCTCTTACAATAAACCAGGTGCTGGCTTAAGCTCAGTTTGGTAGCATAGCTTGGCTTTTAAAAAAAATGACAAAGTGCTGCTTTTTACAATCTCTATTGACACCACTATAAAAAAATGTTTCTAATCACTGCCTACTTCTGTTTCAAATTCAATTCAAATAAAATTGCAATTAATGATTCCCTAAAATGAAGCTTGTATGCAAACACATAAAGGACTGATTGCCCATAAACAAGATGAAAGCATACCTGTTATACTCCTTAATCAACCCTGAAACTTTTGAAGAATGGGTACTCAAATCTCTAGAAAATCTACAAAGATCATTTAACTGAGTCTTGATCTCATCTATCACATGTTCAGACTTTATCAGAGCGTCTGATGTTTCCTGTTAAAACAAAAGAAGTAAACAGTATTTGTAAATAAATTTAAAAAAAAAAAATCAAAGTTCCTATTCAATTTCATTTACAATTCATGTATATCCATTTTGAGAGTATTTTAACAATCAAATACATGGGAGCTCAGAGGTTTATTTGAAATTATGGGCTTCCAGAGGCTAAATTTCTTCAACTTTTTTAGCTCAGAAAGTTTTCACTGAAAAGTCCAAGACGTGCATTCCGTCTTAATAAATGAGATAAAGTACTGTCAATTAGCTGTGTATACATGAAATTACATACAACTACGGAATGGAAAATCATATCATAGAATCATAAAATGGCTTGGGTTGGAAGGAACCACAAGGATCATCAAGTTCCAACTCCCATGCCACAGGCAGGGTTGCCAGCTGCTACACCAAGTACTAGATCAGATTGCTCAGGGTACCATCCAACCTGGCCTTAAACTACTTCTGAAGACAAGGCATCCACAGCCCCTCTGGGCATCCTGTTCCTGCACCTCACCACTCTTTCAGTCAAAAACTTTCCACTGACATTTAATTTAAATCTTCTCTCTTTTACTTTAAAACCATTCCCCCTTGTCCTATCAGTGTCTAACCACATAAAAGGTTGATTTTCATCACGTTTATATACTGCCACTAAATACTGGAAGGCCACAGTGAAGTCTTTCCCTACAGCCTTCTCTTTTCTGTGCTGAACAAGCCCAGTTCCTTCAGCCTGTCTTCATAGGGGAGGTGCTCCAGCCCTTGGATCATCTTTGTGGCCCTCCTCTAGACCCTCTCCAAAAGCTTCATATCTTTCCTCTGTTGGGAGAACCAGACCTGGACACAGTACTCCAGCTAAGGCCTGACGAGGGCAGAATAGAGGGGGACAATCACTTCTCTTGCCTTGCTGGCCACTCTTCTTCTGAACCATTAGCCTTTGAGAGTGCAAGTGCAGCTTGAGATTAGTACGCTCAATAAAAACTACTTTGAGCTATGTCCAAAAAAAAAAAAAACCCAAAAACTAATGAATTTACACACAGAATTTCACAAAGTTTCTAAAGCTTTGATATTTTTAGATTTCATAACTTGAATGTACATTTTGTTAAAATCCTGTGAGAGATACTGGCCATCACTGATGCACTGAAAGACTTGCATTGCAAACAGCTAGGTCAAAAAGAAAAAAAAGTACTTTTGTTGACTTAGCTAACGTCACTCAGAGAAACATGATAACTACTCCAATGGAAACAGTCCTCATGTTGATGTCCATAGCATCTCTGAGTCCCTAAGTTCAAGAAGGATAAGGAACTGCTTGAGAGAGTCCAGCACAAAGCCACAAGAATGATTATGGGAGTGGAGCATCTCCCTTACTAGAAGAGGCTGAGGGAACTGGATCTCTAGCTTGAAGAAGAGGAGACTGACGAGTGACCTCATTAATGTTAAATATGTAAAGAGGGAGTGTCATGAGGATGGAGCCAGGCTCTTCTCAGTGACATTCAATGACAGGACAAGGGGCAATGGGTGCAAACTGGAACACAGGAGGTTCCACATAAATATGAGAAAAAAAATTACTTTACAGGGAGGGTGACAGAACGGGCTGTGCAGAGAGGTTGTGGGGTCTCCTTCTCTGGAGACGTTCAAACCCACCCAATTGTGTTCCTGTGTAACCTGATTTAGGTGTTCCTTCTCCAGCAGGGGAATTGGATTAGAAGATCTTTCAAAGTCCCTTCCAAACCCTGACATTGGGTGATTCTCTGTGATTCTGTGATCTCCACTATGGAACCCTGCCAGCTACTCCAGCATAACTAGGAGTGTAGACTTGGCTCCTTGTCTCATTGCAAATGAGATTATTTGGGAATTCTTCTTAAATTAACAGAGGGAAAAAATAATAATCTTCTATCTAGTTACATTCACTGTAACAAAAATTCTGCACTGCAGGCAAGCCAGAGCATTTGACATGCAGAGATCAGTTCAATACTTTGGCTAAATCTAAGCTCTGATCTAGAATAAATGGATGTAAGAGCTGTAAGAAACCGATCATGTAAAAATGAAGATGGATTAGAAAGGAGACAGAGGAAGTGAGGCAAGGAAGTTCTCAGTTGTGTTTCTGAATCTGTACAAAAGGATGACTGAAAATATACATAGTAAATGGTTTGCAATTGTCTATCAGCACAAAATTGAATATCTAGGAAAGCTAAAAATTAAATACGTAAAAATATAGCAAAGGTTCTGAAAATACTTTTTATCTCTGAAATTTGTAATATCATTTGGCACAAAGATTATTTTTCACTGTAAAGTGTTAACTAACTCTACAAAAAACAGATACCCGCTTACATAAATCAAAAGTGAAACATTAGGACTGTTAGCGCTGTTCCAGTGACTAGGATTTAACTTCAAATCCAACAGTTCTCAAAATAATTCGCTGAATTTCAAATTTCAGATCTAGTGCCGTTATACTGCACATATCTAAAAGGAACAGAGCTTGAGTGCAAAATAACAGTGAGCCTGCTGAACCTGAGAATTAGGAAATGCATTTTTAACTTGTGGCCTTGGTTTACATGACAACAGAACTGCTGTGAGACAATGGAAAGAGAATGCTGCAATGCTGTTTTACATTCACAATAGGACCCATTTTCTTGGTTCAGAAATTGAAGAACTACTGTCCTGACAACATTTCCTCAAATCATATAATTTTATATAATAGGGCTGCTCATAGCACATCTTGTATTTTCTCTGCAATCTCCTTATTCTAAGTTTATAACTTTAGAATCTAAGTAAAGAGCTTTACATAGAGTGACAGTACATTCATAGCATATACAGTACTAGTAAAATACAGTCTTATGAATGTAGTTACTTCACTTATTAAAAGAAAAAAAAAAGGCCTGATAATTGCAGCTGTTTCTTGCTGATAATTTCATGTCCTATTTTCCTTTTTTGAAACATCACCATTTGCTTATTTGTACTATTATTTACTCCAGTGTATCTTCAACTCTACTACTTCTGCAGTTATGTACTGGCACGAAGGCATAAATCTTTGAATTCTGTGAAAGAGAAAGCCATAGAAATAACTTGGCACAGACTCTAGAGGAGAAGATTTATAATCTCAGCTTTTTGACTGTTTCTTCAGTGAAGGGGACAGAAGGCAAGCATCAAGTAACTTTTACTGAAGGTACTCTGTTGTAACACAAGAAGGGAAGGATAAGATACTGTGTATCTTTACATCTGTGATTCATATGAATCAAGATACATACACATAAGTATCTTGATTATTGTGAATACACATTTGTGTGTGTGTTGTGTTTACATGTGGAATATTTGCTAGAAGAGCAAAATAAAGAGGAACTGCCTCTCTGTTTCTCTGAATTCCACTACATTCCACAGCAAAGCAGTCAACAAGTATGCCAGTTTCCAATACAACTTCAAATACAGGACAAGATCTTAACATGCATAACATGAAGGACAGTTCAAGAAACGGAATGTATAAACTCAACACATGTGCAACAAATTGTAAGTAAGAAAGAAACCATCCTCGCTGCTGCTCAGCGTGTAGGAAATGCCTCATATTTTCCCAATCGCAGATTTGGCTTGCAATGCTGAGCAGCCTGAGGAGAAGTTCAGAGGCAGTTCCTTCATTTTCCTGCAGGCAAGCCCAACTGTTAATGTCTGAACTCCAGGCAGCACTTGCTAAGCCTTGTACAGCAGACACCAAATAACTACTTCCTGTAAACGCTGCTTGCTTTGAATACAGTTACAGATAAGCTTGGAAAGTTGGAATTTTTTATGGAAATTTTCACAAATGCATTGTATTATTTGCTACTTCTCCCATTCCTTGACTGTGCCACTGGGCAGAACTTGCTTGTCCTCAGTCACTGCAAATTTACAACCCGAAAACCGCTTGAAAAAGAGAAGTGAGCTTACTTTCTCCTTGCGCCAGCTCTCCACGATCTCGGTGTCGGTGTGACGGCTATCGAGGGGAGTCAGGCTCTGCGACCAGGCAGCCAGCAGCCCACCGAACCGCTGCACGGCCTCCTCCAGCCGCGCAACTTGCGTGGCGAACTCCTGCTCCGACACGGCCATCTGGCTCAGCACGTCCCGGAGGCTGCGCTGGCTCTGGAAAGCGTTTTCTTCCCACTGCTTCCAGTCCAACTGCAGGGCCTGCATCTCAGCGGCGAGGAGCTGGCACCCGCCGGCACTCGTGCTGCGCTTCGCTGCGGGAGCTAGCGTCTCCACTCGGCCGAGGCGGCCCGCGCCGATCTGGCGAGAATCTACCAGCTCCTGCAAAGCAACATCGCCATGGTAACAGGCCACAGCTGGGAAGGGAGCCCGCGACGCGTGGGGCAGCCGCAGTGCAGGCTGCGAGCTGCTCCGAGCTGCGGTTGCAGCGGCACCGCTTCGGGAACAGCCATGCGGCGTGCGGAGCGGCGCGAGACTAAAGCGCAGTCAGGAGCGGGTATGTGCTGATTGCAGAGCGGTTCTGAACCCTCCATAAGCTTAGGGGAGGAATAACTGTGGTTTAGATACTGAAAGATACTGCTTAGTTTAAGACGCAGAAAATAACTCTTTTGTGATGTTTTACACAAGGAACGCCGGTACAGAACTGTTGGTGCCAGTTTTAAGAACAAAGCTGTGCTGCTCAGAAAAAGCACTCAGCAGCCTACTCGTGATCTGTGATGTGCCATAATTGGTTGCACATGTGGCTTTATTCTTCTCATTGTTTCTTTCTGAATTCTTTCTACAGCAGACTGTTTCAGCCTTACACAAGCTACTTGAGAATCTGGTAGTTTTCAGCTTTAAAAGTTTGAAAATACAAGTATTATCCCAGTCTCTATGTGCTGAAGTAATGTTATTTATTCTCTTGTTAGTGTTATGAATTAGGAACTACTGTCTCCTCCCTTTCTCACATTATATATGGGGAGTTTGAGCACAAAGGAAGCTAGAAACTATCCAAGAGAATCAAGAGGTGTGTTTGTAAGTTGACCTGGGTGTCCTGAAGCCTCGTCTAGTCTGTTCACTGGCCCACTCTTGTTTAGGAGCAGGCTAAAACACTGCTAGCGTAATGTAAACATCAGGAATAAACAAAGCACAAATTCTGCTTGAATGCTACATTCAGAAATGCATAACTTGCTCTCTATCAAATGCCTAGGAATGGATGGACACATTGAGATGGGAGGATAAGGAGAATACATATAGAGAGACAACCCATACACTTCCAGAGTGTTTAGGGAGAATGATCCTTGCACTATTTCATGCATCTCCAATTCATGCAAATCACAAAAGGTTCTTTTTTACTTTGATTCAGCAGCTGTACTTAAGAGACAGCATGTGGACAGGGCAGAGCTCATTAATCAGTTAAGTCACAGTCTTTTGTGATGCCACTATTTCCATGTGTGGGGTGATTAACTCAGGTCTGTTTGTGCTTTCACTACATAAGCTTAGTATAGCTAACGAAGGGAGGCAATAACACATCGTAGCTTAGAAAGTGTGTTTTCAGCTCACTGAAATGTAATCTCCACTTCAAATAAACAAAGAACAAGATTGCACAGTTTGAATGCTCTGGATTATAGGTTCTGAATCACAGACGAAATCATGGTAGCATTTCTTACATTGATTTTGGCCAACTTTTTCTGTATCACTGATGTATCTCCAGTTGCATCTGACCAGCGGTGCAACTCTTCCTTTGCAGAATGGAGCCAGTCTGTGAATTCATGCACTGCATCAAGGTATAGCAAATGATCCTTCACAATATCTTCCACTTTCTTCATTTTCTCCTGTTGTTTAGAATGAAAAACAAACAAACAAACAAAACATTAATGTACTTAAACACTTTCCTGGCTTTTGTCCAGATTTTAATTGTGTAGAGAGCTGGTCTACGTTGCGCTACAAGGAACAAGTTCTGGTTTAGGTTTGTCTAGGCAGGAAGAATGCCTAGACAGCTCTTATTTAGAAGAAAGTCTGCATACATATTAAGCAGAATCGCAAAGTCCTCCCATATGAGCATTGCAAATGAGGAGTTCTGCTGTTTAAAAGTGCAACAGATGTTTAGGGTGCCAAGTTCTGTTTCAGCTATCATATCAGAAATAGCGGCCATCCCCATGTCATCTTTTTTGTACCCCTGGAGGACTCTTTCCCCCACACAAGCATGCAACGATAGCATGGTTCCACATCAATATTTTAACGTAATCTTCAAGTGTATTTACCGTATTTAAATCAGATGAAATAGTGTTCTGGTCTAGACTGGCTTTGAGTCTCAATATGTTAATTTGTTATTAAATTCATAAGAACTAACTCTCAGGAATGTTTATCAAAAGTAACCAAAAGTGAACTGAGCTAATCAGATGGTTTTCAATAGCTCTCAGTCCTGGGTGAATACATAGATCTAGACCTAAGTGTCCTTAAACTTATTTCAAACAGCTATGAATTAAACAGAAGTTATTTTTAATTTTGAATAGCTCAACATTCAAATAATGACTTTCAAAATTAATTAGATTCTTAAGCTTTGCTGTTCCTTCTGAAAATAATCATAATTTCTTGGAATGTTTCCTTGATGGTTATAACTAAACAATTGCGACCTAAAGTTAATCCTCAAAGTTTTCACATCTTTATGCTTTTTACGCAACAAGCATGTAAGAAAATGTTCACATGTGCCTGACTGATCCCACTAAGAGAAGCACAACTGACTGTGTGTGGTGATCACCTGCCTGCCAATTTAAACCACAACAGTTTGTTAAAGTTATGCTTTCCAGATACCATACTGCAGTCTATATTTATCCAATACTGCCCTCCAATTTCATTATTGAATGCAACCCTCCAGTGACTTCAGCCATGCTCATGAGACTGCAGTTCCCCATTGGGCCTCCCTTGAAGCTGGCAGTGACATAGGCTGGCAGAGTGACCCCCCTCGGCCAGCTTTTCAGCTCTTTCGAGCATTTCTCAAGAAACCACAGCTGAATGCCATTTGCCTAGGGGTTTATTATTAATATCTAACTGCTTGGTTTAAGATTTCCCATACGTTTAACAGAAAACTCCTCTATCTCTTGCCTGCCTGCTCTAACAGAAATACAGGTGTGAGAATATCCTCAATGCCTTCAGTAGAGAGGAACAATGCAAATTCTTGGAGCTTCTCTGGTACAGCTTTTTTTTCCCTGGCTGCATCTTTGACCTCTGATTGTCAGCGGTCCCAGCAATTCCCTAGATTGTATTTTTGTTTAGATAGATTTGAAGAACATTCTGCCATCAGCTTCAGCATCCTTCCAGAAGAAGACTTCAAAGTCTGTATACAATTTCTTGTCCACATCTGGCCTGTTTTGTACAACAAGATGTGTACAGCTATTCCCAGACAGTCCATCTGGAAGACTCTACCCCAGTTAAGACAGGTAATATTTATTGAAAAAAAATGATCTGTTCTTATACCCACACATAGGATTTTTATTTTAATTTTGGGGAATAAGGAAAATTGCCCAAGAAATTAAATTTATTGATGTATATAGATTTTAGGACTGCCATGCTAACTTGTGATGCTTTCTTTGCACATGTTTAAACAATTTTAGTGGGTCAATTTTTGTATTGTTCCAACTTCAATACCACTGAAAGAAGCAGTTAGACAAGCATGAAAGTGCGCTAATTCTCTAGAAATAAGATTTGTTTTTTCCAACTGGAAAGATTAAACAAAGCAAAAGTTCATCATAGAAAAACCTGTCAGTGTGCAATTAGATGGTAATTACGAACAAGAGAAATCTTATCCCAGAAACTAAAGTGAAAAAGACAGAAGCAAACAACAGGATTCCACTTTATGACTTTCCTATCTACATTGTTAAAAAAAAGAACAAACAAAAACAAGCAAACAAGCAAAAAACACAGATTTTTTTCTAAACAAGTAAATTGATGTGTTCTAAATTTAATGTTCCTTCCTATCACATAACTCATTAAGTCTACTGATTATTATTATTCTCTTACTTTGGCTTTATTTAACAGACAGCATATTACTTCAATGTAGGACATCAGTAATATTCTCAATACATGAAAACCCAGACTATACTTCCCATCAGATGGCTAAAGGTGTGTATATTGTTTACTTCAGTCTCACAACAACATCTGTTTCTTATTATGTGGCCTCTTGCTGGTGTATGCTGATGTGAAGATGCAGACAATCTCAGAACTACTGTTACCATTCTGATTTTCATGGTGGAAGGGCTCCATGAGCTGCTCTATCTTTCCTTAGAAATCAAATAGTGTACCTGTATAACAACTGCAGTGATTAATGACTTGAAATAACATAAAATACTAGCAAATATATTTCTGAAAATAATATTTCTCTTTCTGACTGTGTTTTCTGCTCAAGGAGACATTCCTTTTATATCATTCTAGGTTAATGTGTGCTAGGAATGAAAAGAAGAAAAAAAAAACACAAAAAGAACTAGATGAAAATAAATGTGGAAGACTATCCGAAGTATTTTTGTATACACAAAACTATTACTGTATATGTTAAACTAGGAATAAAATATATGCCCTTCAACGTTCAAAAAATCATAACTGTACCAGTTTCATTTCCCAATCTTTTTGCATTCCAGTGAATTTTTAGTAAACTACACACAACACTTTTACTAGATTCAACTATAACAAAAGGCAAGACTATTCAAATACACTCTTTCAGACACTATAAAATGAAGAAAAATCAAAATTTTAGCTTTATGTACAGTTGTTTAAAAATTTTACCTGAATTGGAAGCCTTTTCCTTTATCTTACCTTGGCTACAGTTGCGATGTCATTAAACTGTATTTTTAGTTCTTCTTGAGCTGCTGCTCCAAAAGAATCATCCTCAGTTTTTTTGTAAAGTTCTGCAGTTTTTTCAACAAGTTGCTGCAAATCACCAGTGTGATCCTCTATCTCAGAAACAATAGCCTGGAAGTAGTCCAGCTGTGCAAACTTCTCCTTCAGACCTATCTGTGGTTCTAAAGGCTGCTCCACTTTGTGATCCAGTTTCTCTAACCACTGCTCCATCTGGCTTTTCCTTTCCAAATACTCATTCCACTGGCCGATGAGGGACTCTAAGCAGCTTACATTAAAAGAAACATATGAAGTACAGATGAGAACTTTTGAAAGGTCGAAACAAAAAATATGTGCTTATACCTTGTTACACTGTGTAGTCATCTATAATATGTTTAGAATATGCTTTTCCCTTCATCTTGTTTTAGTTTTCTGTATCAGCTTAAATCCAAGATATTCTGGAATTTCTGTGTTCTTTGGGCTACTACATATAACCTGATACAACTACTTCTCTAGTACAGCTTACATGAGCAACGTATCTGTCTCATACATATTTCATTGTCTGCGTAGCAAAGTAAAACATAGAGCATTAGTGAAGCTTATTATGATCACAGCAATAAAACGTAACGTTATTGATTATTACATGGTATTCCAGTGACTTTTTAAAGAATAAGTCAGTTACATACAGTCCATTTTAGCATTAATAAATATATATATATTTACCATTAATAATACATACATACATATATATATATATATATACACATACATATATATATATATATATATATATATCTTCCTTTATATATTGCTCCTCCTAGCAGATCTCCCAGTCTCTCTGGGACTTGTATTGAGGAATGCACTTCTGATTCCATTGGACTTAGCAGGAGTTATGACTATGGTAAGGATTTCATTCAAAATGTGATAGTGTCCCCTAATATACACAATATTTTATGACATAAATTGGGTGAAGATAGAATAAAAGCTTAAAACATCCCATTACAAATTTCTATATCAAATTGTATTACTGTCTTTGACTATGAAAGAGACATCAATTTTAACTGAAGAACTCCTGTTTACCTATATCATAGCCCCTTCCATAACTGATATTAAAGACTGAGATATCTTAACACTTAGATGTTTAAAGTACAGTTTTCTGTAAAAAGATGTTTAAAAGTAAAAGATGTTTAAAGACAGTTTTCTGATGCAGAGAAAACTTTGATGTTATTAGAAAGCTAAGGAAATAGGATCATGCAGAAGTCCAATTTCTATCCAGTATTGATTAGGAGGATGGAGCTTACATTGCATGTAAAATGCATAGATGATAAATAGGGAAGGGCCACTGCTAGTTTGAATAACAGAATTTAAATGTCAGATGTTCAAAGAAATGAAAGGAAGGTGGAATTTGGTAGTGAAAAAATATCATTGCGTAGGAAGGAGTAATCAGATCTACAAATACAAAAATTGAGAACAGACTGGTTTAGTACTATGGAAAGCAATGCAGAGATTTCAGAGGACAAAAAATAAAGTAAATTTAAGTAACGTGGTCCTACTGCAAAGAAAGGAGAAACTTGTTATAGAACAGGTTAAGAATGGTGAAGGAAATCAAAAGCAACGATAGCCTATTTGGAAATTATTTTGTATCAAATGCAGGAAAACATCAGCCTACTTTCAATTACTATCTTTTATGAATGTTAGATCCTCCTGAATGACATACTAGATTGCATGAGGAATGACCATGTAATCTGAGACAGCCAGCATGGCTTCAATGGGTGAAGGTTGTTCCTAACCAATCTGGTGGCCTTCAATGATGGAGTGACAGCATTGATGGACAAAAGGAAGGCAACTGATGCTATTTTCCTGGACTTGTGCAAGACCTTTGACATGGTCTCCTACCACATCCTTATTTCCAAATTGGAGGGATGTGGATTTGATGGGTGGACCACGTGGTAGATAAGGAATTGGTTGAAAGGCCACAGATGAAGAGTGCTGATCAATGGTTGTATGTCCAGGTGGAGGCTGGTAATGAGCAGCATCCCCCAGGGGTCTGTCTTGGGACCGGTGTTCTTTAAAATCTTTATCAATTACATCAATTATGGAATTGAGTGCACCCTCAGCAAGTTTCTGATGGCACCAAGCTGAGTGATGTGGTTGATGCAATGGAAGGAAGGGATGCCATTCAGAGGTACCTCAAAGCTGGGCCTGGGAGTATATAATGGGGTTCAATACAGCAAAATGCAAGGTTTTGTACTTGGACCAGAGGAATCCCAGGCATATATACAGACTGGGAGGAACAATCCTTGAGAGCAGCTCTACAGAGAAAGACCCAGGGGTCCTGGTAGATGAAAGAATAGACTCCTGTGTGCTGTAAGGTACTACTCTTTGGTGCAAAGCAAGGTGTCTCGGTTTGACCTGTGTTTTTCAGTGAGTTTTACCTCTGCCAGCTCATGGATGTGCTGATGATGTCATTCCATACATCCTTCAGTTTTTGCAACTCTGTCTGTATCACTTTTTGTCCTTCCTCATTGCTGCTCCTAAGTGCTTGTTCTCCTTTGCCAATAGCCATGTTCAGCTTAACTTCACCATCTCCTTTGAGTAAGAGGATCTCCTGTGGGGCAAAATAAATCAAAATTTAAGTGCAATCTGCTGACAGCTGAAGGCTGTTATTCTTCCAGCAGCAGACACCATTTCTGAACTCATTTACCGTTGACAAGCATGTCCAATATGAATTCCTATTTCTCTAAGTGTCTAACCCTTATTATATGCAAGGAATCTGGCAGTTTTCCCCACAACTACACAGGTATTTCACTGCATTGGTCATCCTAAAATATTGCTTACATTGCAGCAGATAATGACTAGGTCAAGCATTGCACAGAAAGACAGTAACACACAGCTTGACTAAGTCTCAAGAGCCCATGGTGCTCTATATTAATCTTTCCAACTGATGTCTATCTAGCCGGTTTTCGAAAACCTCCTGTAATATATTATATATGCCACAGGCTTTCCAGGTGAATAGTTTCAAGGCTTTCTCCATTAGACAGCATTTGAATCTGAATACACACTTCCATAGTTGGTTATTCCTCTTTAAAGGTAATACCTCACATTCCTCTCCATTGAACTTCAGCCTGTTTCTCATATTGCATCTCCCAGTTTAAGTGGTTTTAAATTCAAATCATCTTCTTCATAACAGTGTAAAAATACAAAACCATTCCTCTTCCATTGATGTGGCTCTCACATAGTTTTAATCTTGATGATACATAAAGTCCAGTCCTACCATTCTTTACCTGAATTTGTGTCAGACGTCTCTCTAGTGTGGCTTTGCTACCAACTGTACTCTCAGCTGAGGCCAGTTTTTCTTGAACCTCTTTCACCCATGACCACATGCTCTGTAGTGCTTCCTCCAAAGTGAGGTGCTCCTGGAGTGCAAGTTGACATGTTCGCAGCTTCTCCTTGACAGTTTTGACCATGTTTTGATATTTGGTGAGATGTTGAGAGGCCAGGCGCACTTCCCTTCCTGCACCATGTCCTTCCTCATTTAAAGCCTGTGCAATTTGGGCCAGCTTTTCACAAGATTCCCTGAAAGAAAGAATTGAGATTGCAAATCAATTTCAAAAAGCACATGACATTGTTATAGCAACTATGAGAAGTTACGAAGATCGTTCACACAGTCACATACTCCACCAGTGTTAGAGATCCTACTTAACAGATAAGGTAGTTGGGAGGGATTTATAAGAAATATTATATACTGATTCATATATTTACTTGTGAATAGGTCAATTTCTTGCAGATTTTGATGCTCCAAATTATGATACTGAAATCTTTCTTTTGCACATTTAAATAAAAAGCTAACTTATTTTCTTTATGGCTCTCAGACTTTCAGTTCTGCGTGAGCTACTACCTTCCAAAGCTTCTCAGCAGTTTATAGACTTTGACAGGTGGAAACACATGATGGAAAGGTCAGGCCATTTGCCCAGGATTAGATACCAAAGCTGGGGTTGGGTAGAAGGCTCAGTAAAAAGGATAAAAACTCTGGCCTTACACAGCCTCAATTAATCTCAAACTTCCGGATATCCTATGACTACATGAATTTACATCAGACCAAAATGTCTTACATCACGCTCAAGTAGACAGATCATGACTGAGTGCTTCCTTTTAGCGTGTTGTGAGGCATGAACTACTTGACCACCACTTGAACCACTTTACTGCAATTTCTTTTATACCTTGACAAACCTAATAGCAATTTTAAAAAGTTTGAAAAACCACAGTATACTAAAAATGGCAATTACTTCATCACCCACTGGTGAAGTCTGAATTCTAGAAATATTTCACTGCCGATGTGGATGCTATTTGAGCTCTGAATACAAATTCAGCTATATCAGATCCAAATAACCTGATCAGATATGTATTTCACAGGATAGAAAGAAAGAAAATTTTATAAATAGATACGATAATTTGTGTTTTTAGTATTCCTTCTACTAAATGTTTTTAACAGAGGAAAAAGTAAGAGTATATTAAGAAATGTACCTTGAAGCCAGTAACTCTTCCAGAAACTTTTCTACTTTCTGCACTTCCTTTTTCTTCTCAGGAATAAGCTCTTTGATCTCTCCTAATGCTTCTGTGCTCATTCTTTCTTCCATGTCATGTATCCACAGGCTGAGTTTCTTGTGCTGTTCCTCAAAGCTACAGAATAGATAAATATTCCCTTAAAGTAATTTCTCAAAGGGGGTGAAGTTAGTAAGAAGTTAACTCAGTTCTTTCAATATCCACAAGACTGAGAAAACAAAGCTAGGTATCAATTTCATTCTTAGCGAATAGGAGTTGTACAAAACATAATTCCACAGTGACTAGTAATCTAAAAATATTCAGCAACTCTCTAAAAACATTCAGGAAAATCATGGGAACTGCATGAGAAAAGTAGCCTTCAAAATTTAAAGTGGCAGTACTTCTATTTACTACTAGGCTCAATAAAGACAGTAAAAAAGAAAAATTTTCCAAATTATCGTAATGATATTGTCGAAGACAAATGAACAAACTGGTGGAAATGGGCTTTTACTCAGTACTGACAATACCTGAAGTTTTGTGTTTTCAACTTCACTGACAAAATGTAGCTGGAATATGGAGTGTTCAGAACTCAACTCAATATGGTCTGCACCCAAGTCCCTGTTTGTAAACTTTTTACACATATGAAGGCATATCATCTCATCTTGATCTCTTACCCATTATTGCTACATTAACTTCGCTTTCAGCTAGCAGCAGTTTTGAATCTAATTATACTTAAAAGCATTTAAACTCTCAAAATTCCAATTCAAAGTGCTAAATTAAGAACAGCTTTTTAAGGATAGCTTTTTGGGAAATATGATAATTTGGAATAGTATAGGACAGGCATATGCTGTGTAGAAAGCACACACTATCCTCAAACATCAGGGCAGAACCTGAAAATTCATGACATCCCTTCATTCCAAGAAATTGTATTTAAATTACTGAGATTTCAACTATTTATTTGGGATCACATGAGCTACACAATTCTTCCTCATGTATAACCTGTTTTTTGTTTGTTGTTAAATATTTCCAAAGAAAAAGAGCAAACAGAGTTACAGGAAATTGCAATTTTATTTCTACAGCTTGAAAATTTCATGCAGTCTATCTGCAACTCACCTTCCCAGGTACGAGGCACAAGCTTCCAGGGCCTGCTTATCATTCAGACACTGATTGAGGAATTCTTTGAAGTTCTGATTAGACTTTGCTACTTGCTCCTGAATATGGATCACAACTGGTTGAGGTAAGCAAGTGTACAAGTTTTCTCCTTCTTTGCAGGCAGCATCTAACTTGTTTTGCCCCTCACTAAGAGAATCGAGCACACTCTGTGTGATGAAAGAAAACTGTTTAAACTTTTAAGAATTAATAAAAACAAGCAAAATTTATATTAGAAGTGGTTCGATTTTAATAAGCTGAGAACCATGTCTTGTGAGGAAAAAAATTCCAAGTAGAAAGTTCAAATAAAGTGTATTTAAGCGGTGCTACAATTCAAAATAGCTCAATTTTCCTATCACAGAGCAGTTCCATCTTCTCTGAAGTAAGCAGAAAATAATAGGTATTTTAGAAATTAGGGCTATTTATATTAGTTGTCTGCTCAGTTTGTTCTCTGTCCCAGCAAAAAATCAATTCAGTGTTCACGTGAAGTAGTAAGTATAGAAAGAATAGGAAAAGGAAAAGAAAGAATGCAAAACAAACAAAATGAAACAATAAAAATAACAAATGAGAATGATTTAGTTATATATAAACTTTAGTCTGACCTTTCAGAACAGTAAATAATTTCCACTGTATTTCCTCTACATTATACATTGCTATGTTGATCTATTTTTATATTATTTTTCAGAAATAAAACCAGTGAGTATGATGGTTTCTATAAATTATTTAAGAGATAAAATTTGATGTATATATAGTTATATCAATTATTACTGGGTTTTGATTTGTTAACTATACCTGCAAATCATGCAGCTTTGCCTCTATGGCTTTGCTATCTCCAGACCTGTCAGATAATTCTTTTACTGCAGCCTTCACATCAGAAAACCATTCCTGGAATTCTTGCATAGAATCTATTTTAATAAAAAAGAATAAAGATAATATTTTTTTTTTTACAAAGAGTTTTATCACAATACTGTTGATCCAGCTGTCTTTCCCACTTCATTTATCCTTCCGGTTCCCTGTGTAAAAGCTAAAAGGATGAACCTCACTGTCTTCAGTGACCTTGGGTAGCAGCACAAAACATCCACATGGAACAGCCACCCTGGGCTTCTCTGTATAGTTGATGGGAAAGACAGACAATTACAGGCTACTATTTATTCCAATTTAATGTTAGATAAACATCTAGGTTAGCATCTTAATATCTAAGATACAAAATTGCCTGCTTTTCTCCACTGATTTGTCAAGAAGCCCAGGAACTTCTTCAGATGGGGACTTACTATCTCCATTTGGCTAAATAAATCTCCAATTGGTGAATACTCAAAGTGTTTGTGTGTAGTAGAGATGAATACTAAAACAGGAGAATCTGAGAATATGAAGCAGCAACTACACGCGTACTGAAGAAAAGTGAGCTTGCCTTTCAGAAATATTTTAAGTTTAATTCTGTTTTTGTAAAAAGCTTGGTTTCATAGCAAATGGAAAATGACAATTTGTTAACTTTTTGAAAGGCTGCATACAAAAATAACATTATAATTGCAAATGACATCACTGGAAACTCAGGCAGGCTCCAGAATGATTCATGACTGTGGGGTAACGGTTTGTTAGCAAGCCTGAAGACTCACAGAGGAAATGTTTTTCCAAGCACTCTTGCATGTTGGCCTGTGTTCTGGAACAGAGCTGATTCACAGCTTCATGCTTCTTTATTAGTGAAGTGACAGTGCCACCAAGAGTTTCTAGCTCTACAGAATGGTACTTGCGACACAGCCTGTTGAGGTTCTCACGGGTTGAATCAATGCTGCTCTGCTGGAGCTGCAGGTCTTTTTGTGTTTCCTGAAAATGAAGTTATAACACAAATATGACATTTGTAAAGAAACAAGAGCCCTCCACTTTCTCAAGCATTCTTTATCCTTCTTTATGCTCTTTCCTTTTATGATGCATAACAAGTACTAATCACAATCAACAGAAGTACTGGATCAAGCTTTCTGAATTTTCTAAATGAGATGAATTCTTGAAATGAAAGAATCAGCACAGAAATATGAAAGCACTATCTGACATGGCTTAATATTTTATTTTTAAAATAATAAGTGTCAAAGCATGTTGAATAACAATACTAATTTTCAGCACAGTTTGAAGTTACACCTGAGATGCACTATGACAGTGGAATTTGCTGGGACTTCTGAATGAAAGGAAGTTTTTGTCGGACTACAGAGGAATATTCATCATCAAATTGATTTTGAATTGGCTGGTATATCAGCATTAGCCCAAGCTCATAATGGAAAAAAATCTCAGCATGGTTTGTCACAAATACACCTGCAAGATATGTACTTTTTTAATCAAGTGGAAATGAAATATAAAGCTTAACTGTTGTACCTAGCTAGTAAAAATTCCAACAACAACAACAACAACAAAATTCATCTAATTAAGAAAAAAGTATATTAATTTTCTTCAGCACTGACCTTTACTAGTTTTAGAGCTTCAGGGTCCAGGTTACGTGAGCATCTTAAAAGTGTCTCTTCCGTTTCTGTTAACCAGTGTGTCATCTTGTCAATAAGCTTCTGTAACTGCATCTTCTGAGTATTGAAATCTTTTAGTGTCTCTTTTGCTGTCTGTGACATTTCTTTTGCATGTTCCAGTTTTTGCCTTAAATCTGATTCTATAAACTAAAAGCAAAGTGTTAATTTTTAAAACATCAAAATTAAAAAAAAATACATGAGAAGTGAAAATCCATTGAATAAAATAAAAGGTAGGAAAGTTACACACTTTAATGATAACTTTCATATATAAATATGCTTCCACAAATATAAAATGACCATTTAGGATCAAGTCTTAGATATACAGTGATCAAAAAAAAGGATCCTAAATTCTGAAAAGCCAGAATGCAAGCTGTTGAATTATCCATGTCTAAAATATTAAACTACTAATCTTTCTTTCTTATACTAATTTGCCATTTATAAAGAGTATGAATACTGCTAACATAAATACAACTAGCTCTGTAAAAAGATATATCTATTAGTGAGATAGAAGAGCTCTGAGGTTTAATGAAACTCAATGTAAAGCAGATTAAGATTGAAAACAACACAAAAAATCAGTTAGAATATTGCCCATAAATAAGTTTAAACACTGAATACAGAATTCTAGCAGATGTTAGTTGTGCACATTTTACCAATAAAAAGTAAACTAAAAACTCAAAGTTCATATCTACTACTATTCCACTGTATATATGTACATTTTATTTTATTTATCACATTCAGCAATTAGATACTGCAAAATAACATGCTCCAGGTTTTGTGTTATGAGTGATCAGATATTCAATTTATTATAAACATTATGATTAAATCTGAAGCTTCTGAACTGCTCACACAAAGGACACCGTTTAGGAGAACATAAGCATTTCCACACAATTTGAACATCTTCAGACTACAGGGTTCTGTTCATTAATTTAGGCTAATGTTTATGATCACTGCATAATATGGACAAGACATGATGGTTAGATTACGCTCAGTTAAAATCTGATCAATATTTTAAAAGTAATTATCTATTATGATATTTTCCTAGAAATATCTGTGGAAATCACAGAAGTCAGTTTATCTTTTAAAACTTAAAACTTTAAAACTTAAAGTTTAGAGCTTGCATACCAATTTCCTTTTGAAATCTAACATCTAAAATAGTCATATTGTCATTTTGCATGTGCCCAAAATATGGACCTAGCCAGTCACAAAAGTTCAACAGCTCACTTTCAGTGACCTGTTTTACTCCACTTTAGTAACAGCTAGCTCAGTGCATCAATTTCAGACTATTAAATAATAATAATGGTTTGATAAACACACATATTTCACTGCATTATAATTATTTTAAGGTGGCAAAATGTGTTTGTGCTCACAAATTATTTGGTACATTGTAGAGATTATCTAAATCAGTTTTGTTCAGCTACTTTCTGAGGTACTTGTTCAATTTTGACTTGATAAAAATACTTTTACAGCTCTAATGTTCAATTACTTCATGGCATTCTTTTTCAGAAAAGTCTAAAATGAAGAAACATGGAAAAAAACATAGAACAAACTGATGCCCATAGAAAGTGTTGCATCTCTCACCTCCAAAGAAAAAGACAATACAGGAGAGACAGAAATTTCAAAAGGAATTTCTTCTTAGCCATTTGAACAGTCTGTGAATCACAAGAACTTTGTTTTACCTGGAGATCTGCAGGAGGTTCCTGACTATGAGTCAGTTCTTTGAGTTCTGAAACTTTAGAGCTAAGCTGCTCCAACTTCTGTTCTTTATCCTTGACTTGAGACTGTCAAAGAGATTTAGTCAAAGTTTCATACCATACTATAAGGTTTAAAATCTTCAGAAGACTGCTCTATTAACTGTTAGATTGCCTTTCATTTCACCAATATTTAGCAACTAGCAGCAAATACAATTCTATGTTTTCTTCACTAAAGCACTCCTATTTCTTTTCCTTCATCTGACTTACTTCAGAGATCTCTTCCTCTCTATTAAATAATCATACACATTTTCAACATTTAAAAGGCTCTAATAGTTTTAGTATCATAAATAATAAAGCTGAATAAAAATGGCAATGTCATTATTTATTTCACTGGAAAAATCTACTGTTGTTGTTAGATTCCACTTAATGTCATGCACAGTATAACACGTTTCATTTGGTTTTAATTAAAGAGAATGGAACTAAAAAAAATAGACGCAGATCTAAATGTCAAAAATTAAAAATAAGAGCTAAACTAAAAATGCTGTTGTATACATGCTCACGCATCAGGACCTTATATTTATTGTAGTCATATAAATCCTAATTATAAAGAACTGTTGCATTTATTAAAAAAGTAATAGCATTGTGAAACAGAAAATCATAATTTGTATAATTGTAGTTTTGAAGTATTAGGCAAGAAATCAGGAGGCTTCAGATTACCCAGACTTTCATTTCTATAAAGAACAAACAGGACACTCCAATTAAACAACTGGACTATGGATTTCAGGATTAAATTACTTCACTTCTGTGCTGGAATGGTAGAAGTTCATCTGGCCCCAGAAGAACCTTCCAGTGGTATTTTGTGCTAGGAACATATAACATTAGCTGACTAATTGAAAAATGGAACAGTGCTGTGAAGTGAGTGATATGCTCATTTTTTTCTGTCGACCTTCATCTATTTCTGATTGCTAAAATGGTCCTTGTAAAAGACAGCAGAAAAAATGTGTTGTGGACTGTGCATTCTATGACTGCAGATCTATGCACAGTCCTGATGCCTTCTGCTATTCTGGCCCTTCTCTGAATCAGGTATACTTGGTTTCTGGATGTTGGCTGCTCTCACTTCAGATCAATTTTAATGGTAATAAATGTAGGTAGTTTAACTGTTATGGTTGTCAGAAAGATATTAGACAATGTTTGTCCTTGGGAAAACACTGATTTAGTATGATTTAATCCTCTGTTGTGTTTATTGCACTTCTTCATAAGGATATTATTTCAAATGAAGTAAAATAATACTCATTCTATGGGTGATCTGCTGTACGTTTCAAATCAGAACTGTCAGAACACTTTTTGAACGCTTGTTATACTTCTGGAAGTGTTTAACAGTATTTGGAAAGAAGGACATCATGTTAGTGACATTAAAATCTGTACTGCAGTCCACTGTAACTTTTAGAATACAGTCTGGACAATGTACAGAGATTTTAGAAATTGATCTTTGGTTACCTTCAGATAAAGTCTAAAATTTCCAACAGTTTCTATTGGAACACAGTTCAGTCCAATGCTATGCTTTTTGAAATTTTTTCTCTTGTAAAAGCACATACTCATACAGAGCTAGAGTGAAAATAACTTAGATGGAGTAAGATCTGTGCTGTTCCAGTTTCTGCTAGAAACAGACAGCTTCAGAAAAGGGTTGGAGTCTCATCAGCCAGCCACTGCATTAGTGATACCACTGCTTGCATAGGGAACGCGCTAGTCTACAACAGCACAGCATTATCTGTGTGCCTGGTATCACTTGAGAATTTGACCCAGAACATTTTTATTGGCAGTTTATGAGTAAGCACCTGAAAGTCTTTCAGGATGACCTCCATTCTCAGACTGTTACTCAAGTTGCTGATGCCTTCATTCAGATTAGAAATGCAGTTAGTGCACCATCCATCCATTTCATCTGCAGTTTTCAGGATGTCATCCCATAGAGACACACCTAAACTCAGACGGTGTATGTTGTCTTCAATCCTTTCTGACACCTTTTAAGAAAGGGGAATACATCAATACCATTCAAAAATTACTTTTACATTTATTTATTTTGAAGTCAGTTGTAAGACAAGTGCATCAGAGAACATCAGAAAGCCTAAGCAAAATAATTCTCCTCTTAGTGTTATTTCTAAATTATGAATTCTAATTCTAATTTAGTTTCCTGGATCATAAAATGAACAAAAATCATGCGTCTATTTTTAAAACATTATGGTTTTTGCTGAGTTTTATATTCAAATAAACTTTTTAAAACAGCTTTCTTATGTGATATAAGAATTTGCTAACAAAGCAGTATAAATATGAAAAGATAAAATATTAGTTTATTTGCTATAATGTTGTCTCTCAATGTAGGCACATCTTTTATGGTCCAGCTTTTTATGAATTACTGCTTTTTATTTTGTCTAACTTACTTGAATGAAGTATTAACAGCAAGAATACAATCCAGATTTACACTTGTAAGTGTACACTGAGTAAATCTATAAATATATGAATCTATAACATTTACACTCATACTTTTTAAATACAGGAAAAGTATGTCACAACTGTGACTAAAGTGAGTATAAAAACCTTACAATTAACTCTTTAAGGTATATTTCAGAGTAAACTTTACCAAACAATTACGATTTTCAGTGTAAGAAAATACAAGTACTGCAACCTTTGTTCAACTTATAAACTGTATTCCATGTAAAAACACCAGATTCTTACATCCAACCATTTGTCCACTGTAGAGTTCATATCTGTTTTCACCACAGTGCAGTCACAGTTATGCACTTTTTTCAGTTCTGCTAACAAATGTTTTCCTTTATTGGTAAACGTATCCAGGTCTTTTTGTTTATCACTCAGATCATTCTTGGCAGCTTCGTGCTGTGGACATAAATATGTTCTTGTTTAAGGAAGAGTTGAAGAATGAAAGAAACAATCCAGTTCTCCAGACATCATCTCTCAAGCTGTGGCAGTTGTTATAGATTTGATGATTCTCATTCAGCTTGCTATCAAATACTATATAATGCTATCTAATGCTTAATTGTGTCACAATATACAAATAATAAAATGTTAGAATTGTTCTTTTAAGATCAATTATTATCACACAGATTGGAATAATAAATTTCAGATTTTTCCTGCTAAATAACAAGCAATCAATGGGACTTCAGGCAAACAATTTTATTTAAATATTCTTTTATTCTTCAGAATCTACGTATCCAAAATTGAAGAATAAGAACACCTCACTGAATATTTAATATTACTATCAGTACTTATTGTCAGTTCTGGCAGAGCAAACAGAGTCACAAACAAAATTTAGAACCACAAATAATAATACAGAATACTCAGGAGAATTCAGTACAAACATGTTTAGAAAGGAATTAGACAAAATCATGGAAAGTCATTTCCTCTGAGCTACCACATATGCAGTGTTAGGCTTGAGGAAATCTTTAAAACACTTATTTCTAGAAGAGTTATTCTGAAAAAGGATTTCAGTGTCTCACATATAACTATACACATATGTATGTGTATATATATATATATCTAACACTGATCTGTTTTATATACATTTCTAACAGATCAGCTACTGATCTGGACTAATATGGCCATTCCTCGGTTATCATGGTAGAAGTTGTGCAAAATAGTTATTGTGCTCCAACTATTTGAGGTTTAGTTTAGGCTGCCATTGCAGTAGTTAGGCATTCTCCACAGTGAAAGTCTCATTTTAAAGAGTGATGTTGCATGAATTTACACATATTTCTTTGGCAGACAAGCTATGTTCCATCTTGCAGTTCTACTTAAAATGTCCATTAAAAAGATGCTGTAAATATGCACAACTTAGAATGAGGTGTGACTGAAGAATTTTTAATGAAGAGCTTAGTTTGCTTTGGCATAAAATTACTTTCCAAATCGATGGAAAGAATTTAACTTAAAACTGTTATTCCTGACAAGCTAGATAGTGATTTATAATGTTAAGAATATGATTTAGTGAAATAAATGGAATATGGGGATTCAGATTCCTTATCTTTGATCAATGGTCAGTATCAACATTATATCTCTTCAAATAAGTATCTTTAAGACATAAGAGCCAGATTTGCATTTGAGGAAACAGCAGTACTTTTTGCAATAGTATTTCAGTCAGCCTTTTTCTTTCACTGACCATTCCAACAAATTACCCAATATGGAAAAAGGTTAAAGTATTTTGACTGGAAATACATCCTTGTACTATGACCAAAATATCTTCATAAGATGTTTTTATATAAAGAGCAGATAACTTATGCCTTTGCAATATATTAACATTTTGCTTTTTCAGATCCTATAATGTTAAAATCGCAACAAACAAATATTCCTTCACGGACCTCGCTAAAAAGGAATATATTCTTTCCTCACCAGAATCAATAAAATGTAAATCCCAAACACCAAGATCTGACAGTAAATTCAAGGAACTTTAAAGGTGGCTTAAGGCTAATCTCAAGCCAAAGATTATTTAAATCCCTAAAATGAAAATCTAATTACCTTTGATAAAATTCGCCTGATATCTTCACGATCCTTCCAAATGGATTTTATCACTGAAGCACTGTCAGCACTGTCTATGACTTTTATCACTGTTGACTTCAAGCCATGATATTCCTTTATCAGATCGGTAAGAATGCAGGACTGCTCCTTTCTGTAATGGAAAAAGCTCTGTTAGCACAATTCATTGTGACATTTCTGACAGAAGCTGAATGAGATGTAGCAATTCACCACGAGGGAATCAGAATGCAACCTGAAACACTTTTGGAGTAGCCAAAAAAATACATACAGTTAGCAACATTTAGAATATTAACATTAAGTACTCCAATTATTGGGTGCATGCCTACAGGTTTAAAACATTACATTCTACCCCCCTGTTGTACAGAGACCAAAATAATCCACTGCTAAAAACAGGCTTCCCTTCCTCACCTCCTGTTCCCCAGAACAGCCTATTTCTGTTCAGGTAATGGACAGAAGAATGTATTAATTCTATTCTTGGTGTTTGTACAGGTTAATATGGCAAGAAGAGGTTAAACTCAAATAAATGGATCTCTTTTCCCCACTACAAGAAACGTCTCCTTGTTCATTGTTCACTGCTTACTTTTCCTGTATAACTTTCTTGGTATCCTCCCACAGCGATGCTAAATGATTAATTTCTTTGTCAATTTCAGGAGCAAGAGTTACATCTTTTTGAGCTATTTGCTTTGCTTTGTCCACGAGCCACTGGAGTTCATGCTGGTGAGAATTCAGTTCTTCATCCAACTGGTTAAAGATCCTCAATCTGTAAGTTAAAATGCAGATTACGAATTTATTCATTTTCCCTTTCAGGTGAGAAAAAAAGTGGGGTAAGGAAGACAGAAATAGCAGCTCATACAGTTATTGTGCATAAAGTTCAAGTTTTCTAATATTTCCTAAAATATCTTCAGAAGATAAAACGTTACTTTTTTTTTTCTTTTCCTACTACAACTGAACTCAGAATTGGATTTTTCCAATACATATACAGCTATACAAATCTGTCTTCACCACACACCGTCATTTGGAAACATCACAAAATATTTAGATTAGCATTTTATTACAAAAAGTGTTTTGATTCATTCAGCAGTCTTCAATTCTGAATGAAGAGAATCATCTATTTTGTATGGGATTCCTAATGACTACTGGGAGTTTGGATTCCTTTGAACAAAATGAAGTGTAGTGACAAAGATTCTCTTCTCTGTTCTTTCAATATATAAGATTTGAGGGACTTGTTGAATGTTGTGCTCACGCTCTTCCTCCATCCAAACATAAAGAAGTACCAATCTCAAGCATTAATATTGTTTTTACCTTTGCTGGAGGGCTTGCAGTGTTGCTTCTCTTAGGCCCTCTTTGTCTGCCTTTTCCTCAGTATCTTCAATACTCTTCAACAGTTCTTCTTTACGTTCCATGAAAGATCTTCTCAAGGTTGCAAGAGCTTCTGCCTCACTCTGTTTTGTTCCAAGCAGATTTTGAACTGCCTCTAGTTCTAAGTACAGATGGTCCACCACTGCCCTGCAGGAGGTCCTCTGCTCTGAAATCCCATGTTTCAAGTGATATTGGGCCTTAGTAAGTGAAGCATCCAAACTGATGGCAATAGATTCTAGCTTGTTAAGAGACTGAATAACATCATGGAGGTCCTTCTCCAGTAATTCTGATTTAGCTTTGTCCATATTTCCTGTTTTCTCCACTGTCTGCCTCAGCCGGTGGAGCACTCTTGATGCAGCATTATGGAGCTCCAGGAATACCTGCAGCTGATCCAGAGCCTCTTGCCTTTGGCTAGTTATTTGATCTGCCTCCTTGAAGATCTGAAAGCAATCTTCAATTTTCCCTTGCAACATCTGTTGGTCCTCTGGACAGCTGAAAACACACAATTTATCTACAACATCCTTCAGACTTTGTAACTGCTGTTTCTTACTTTCAATTTCCACTGAATGGTTCTATGGGAAAGAAAGAAAATAAGAGGGCTGGGTTTTCTTTTGCAACTGAAGGTTTGGAAAACATTCTATTATTGAATTTGCAAGTAAGACAAATACTATTTAACGGATTACATAAAGCACAGTTCAGAGTTATAATTTTGTTTCAGTCTGGTCAAATGATAGAAATGTGTATGTGACTGCAACAGAGTATCGGCTTTCAAGGACTGGTAAATAACATTATGAAAGTTTAAGATAAATGTTTATATTTATCTATATGCATGATACAATTTGTCTGCTTTTAATATTTACATCCAGAAGTTTACCTTATTGTGAGATGCAGCTAATTCTAGATCAGCTGTGTTTATCTCTGAAGTGGATTGTAGTTCAGCAAGAAACTGCTTAATCCAGTCTGAAAAACTGCACAGGAGTTCATCAAACTGCCCATGCTCAGCAACAAGAGACTGAAGGAAGTTGATCCTGTAAGATGTCAGATGTAAACACAAAAGCACTTGACAAAAATCATTTTTCAGAATCAAAGTCACAGCAAACTGGACAGCATAAAAATCACTGTCAGGTGGAAGGAAACAGTAATCTACATTACAAGTGCTAAGACTGCTGTGTTGATTGTTTATCTTGGAAGTACCAGTTTATCTTTCCTTTCCTACCATTTTGTTCATATCAACTGTTAGAAGGGCCTTTAAGAAACCAAAATAAGTCCTTCAACTTCTCTTCATAACGGTAGTCCCAGCAAAGAGAATGATAGTCAAGCTAAAATTCAGTCCTCAGAGCATGTTTATGCTATCTGCAACAGTGTACTTGAGGTAAAAGTCCAAGAGTGTAGGCTCAGTGCTCAACTTGGACTGAAATAAATGGAGTTATAGAGGAAGAATGTGTCCAGACCCCAGTAGAACTAGGCTTCTAAACCTTGATCTTAAAAAGGCCCTTGCTATCTGACGACTACACATCTTTCCTTAGAAATCTCTCTACATGATTTTCAACATGAAATGATATGTAAAAAATTATTAAACTGTAAAATTATTGTATTAATAAAGGATCTAAAAGATGCCAACAACCAGGGCCTGTTATTCAAGTCACTTTGCAAAGAGTAAAATGTGTATGTTCATCACCAATCAACTACAATCTAAATATATAATAATATATGTTTTCAAAAGAAGAGGCAGCATTCCTGAGTCAAAGATGAGCCAGAAACCTAACAATTGAGAATTTATAGTATTTACTGAAAATGGAACATGCAAAAGGGCTTTATAGAACAAAAGTATAGCTTTGCACAAAGTAAGTAATACAACTTAAGAAATGAAGAGCAGATATCACATATTCTGGAAGTAATTTAGGAAGTTACCTGGGAACACATAATTGAGGAAAAACATAAAACCATGACACAAAACATTAATCTCATTTCCTGCCTCATATTGCTTGTGACAGAAATTCATCAAAAAGCAGGGTGAAGTTATGACAAAAGATAGCAAGATAAATCTGTGAGATTTGCCATGCTACATTCCTGGAAGCACAGGGCACCCTTAAATCCTTTAACGTTTGTTTTCTTAATGCTTGTACTGTAGAAATAGGTTTCAGAATTGAAATTCATATTTTGGATATGAATTTCTCATTTAACACATAAAAAAATACTCTAAAGCACAAACCTTTTGTCAATAGTTTGTGATAATGCTTTCCACCTCTCATCCAGCTCTTTACATTTTTCTTTTATTGCTTTCACACACTGTTTGGAAGCTGTTGGGAACAGCGACGCATTTAATTGCAATAGGCTCGCAAAGACGGAAGCATGAGATTCAAAATCTGCTCGCAAATCCTGGGAAAACAATGGAATGTACATTTTGCATTTTGATTCAATATGACATCATATTATGCCAAATAGCAATAATTGTTTTAAAAATAGCTAAGGATTTCCAATACACCACTTTGAGAGAAGTGCGTGACTACATCTAAGTAATTAGAGGAACTGAGATCTATGAGAGCATGAGGGAACTCAATATCTCTTATAAAGCTAAATCTTTAATTATGATTCAGGAGGGATTCTTCAAAAGTGTTTTTGTTGTTTTTTTGTTTGTGTTTTTGCTGCCTTTTTTTGGTTTTATACTTTATGACAAAGTGGAGAATGCAAAATACCAGCGAGTTTCTTTTCTGAACAGATTATTTCTGTGCATTTGGCTTCTTGGAGCTTTATAGATCTGGCTTTTTTTTAGTCTGAATGGAATCTGAAAGGCTCTAATAATTATCTTTACAGAGCTCTGACTTGGAGGTTCAGCAGCACCCCAGCACGGAGAAACAAAACATTAAACCTACCCATATGACTCATTTGGAATATGACCCACAAACATGGCGGGAGAAGCAGACAACTATTTTTGTGAAGGGAGAACAGTCTGTTAGGAGGAAGACTTTCCAAAATATAAGTACACTGGCTGACTCAACCAAACTTGAGGAAAGCAGTTATGCCTGCTTTCTCTCATAAATATTAAACATTAGTGGAAGATCATTATATGTAGTTACGAGAGTGCATTAGAGATCCAGGAAGGGCTAAATCATCTTCTCATGCCTGTATGTGTTAATTTGAATGCAGGAGTCTTGAGAGCTACATACATATTCATCTGAAAAGGGAACTTCGCTCTCACTGAGTTACAGTACTCAAGACAAACGTATAAATTTAGCATATACCTGGAACATACTTTGAAACCAAACTGTTCAGGGCAATCCCCAGGACAAGAGACATGAACATTCTGGACAGCATCCAACAAAGGGCCACAGTTATCAAGGGACAAAAGCATCTCTTCTATGAGGACAGGGTGAGAGAGTTGGGACTGATCAGCCTGGAAAGGAGAAGGCTAAGGGAGCAGAATTGCATAATAAAGGAATTTCTCTAGCGAAATGACCATCTGGGAAGCAGATCAATATCTCTCTTTGATAAACAATAGGATATATTAGAACATAACTGTTCTTGAGCAGACATATTGTATTTGCAAATAACATTCTTCCTGTCATTTTCTTGTCTTTATGGTGCAATATTTCCCTAACACATTTCTAAAGCCAAGTGACTTTCCAGATGACAGTTGAGCAACTGAATCCTTTAAAAGTTACAGAAATGTGGGGAAATGTTTCAGTCTTCCTGTTGAAACATACCTGCAGTGATTGCAGTTCACCTTCCAGCTTAACTCTGTCAGCAGAAACATACTGTTCTGAAGGCCTGGCTGCAGCTTCACACCCTTGTAGCCAGATCTGGAAAGCACACAGCTCTTTCTCCTGCCTGAGAAAATCATGCATAGAGCATTACCAAATGAAGCCCTCCCCTTGGTCTCACAGACTGACTGCAGGAAGGTCTCTGTGTCCATCACTGCAGACATAGTAGCTTACTTACTTCTGCCATTGAGCCAGAAGAGTCTCCAGTAATATTTGTTTCTCTTTAGCATTTTCTAATACCTTTTCATATCTCTGTTGTAATGCTGTAACCTCCTGAGCAGCTTTTTCTTTGCTGGCAGCCTTTCGGGCACAGGCTGAGAGAGAGGCCAGTGTGTTACTCAGTTTTTCCACAGTATGACAAAGGTCCTAATGAACATGTAGAAGAAAGAGAAGTTGCATACGTAAATACCAAAGCTACAGTAATGACGTTGGAAAAAATGCTATACTTATACCCATAGTTTGACAAAATGACACATTTTCCAGACCACAAAGTCACTTTATATATTACATTTATCTCAAATCTATCCTACACACATTCCAAGTGTATCAATCACCACAAGCCTGCAGTGGGGAAAGACTGTCTTGTAAACAGTGTTAAAGTAAAGACTGCCAGGAAAGAGAAGTGAGATCTTCTGTACAGGTGCGCAGTGCAGAATGATCATGTAGGACAACCCTCTATCCAAATCCCTTATAGCATGCTTTAATTTATAGAGATACAGTAATTACAAATAGTCCCTCCAAACTAAGAGGACTGCAGTCTATGGCATGATAAAGGAAAGACAGGGAACATATACAGTGAACTTCTGTCAGAATGGGATAGATAAAGACTGTCATGGCGAGAACATATTACAAACTCATAGAAACAGAAAAGAAAAAAAAAAAAAGAAAGCTATATCATCAAATTCATAAGAGTTTTATATGCATCAGGTTTTACGTATATGAGTTTTATACGTATAAGGTTTTATAAGTATTCTGAATACCAGTCCATTGTTTCCTTTCTAATTATGATGGACCCAACCAAATGGTCAACACAGGAGGCTTCTAGCAGCTCAGATAAAATCTTGTCTGCCAGAACTGTTCAGTTTCTGTATTGTCCAAAACCAAAAAAAAACAAACAAAAATACCCAACAACTTCCAGTGTATTCTAGACATGTTTATTATCTTCTTTTTTTCACAATGCTCTAGATTCATAACATTGAAAACGAAAACCTGAAGATTTGAATCATACTTTTAAGGCTTTCCTTTCTCTAGAATGCAGAAAAGCCCTCCAAACATGTTGGAAACAGTGAAAGACTTAGCAGAGAATGTCTACTGGAACGTTCACCAAGTTGGCCCACCCTAGCAATCAGCCCCTGCTTCCATCATGGGCTATGTGACTTCAGGCAGACCCTGGCCTGGAGGTTTATTGGGGTTTTTGTAAGGAGCTCAGTGTGGTAGCATTTCCCTGAATTGGTGGCAGAAGTCACAGGCCACATGCTCACCGTGCAATCCTGTAGGTCTCTATATGTTGCTGATGATGAAGTGCATGATGTGAGAGGCTCAGCTAACTTAGATTCAAATTCAGACACTGACTGTTGCACCTATGAAGAAAAGGAAATAAAAACAGTCTGTAAACAGCAAGAAATAAAGTCATGCTTTAAGTGACATTTTACAAATATTTAGTGCCAAGAAAATATTATATTTTAATCTTTTGTAGTACTGAGTATTTTTTAAAGTTAAATGATCCAAACTGTGCACAGCTCCTTGGGACTGGGACAAGATAACGTTCTATTTCCTTATAATGTATCACATATGCACGCTAACAACCTGATTATAAATTTATATTTTAAATTTATACTTATAAATATGTTTTAAAAGACAGCTTACATTTTTCAGTGTGTATATTTTAATATCTTCCCAAACCTTCCTTTTAAGTCATTCAGAGCAAAAATATACCTACAGAGGTCTTGCAATTACCTTAAAAAGCTACTCATGTTCTAGTTCATTCTAGTAAAATATAGCATTTTTTATTCAGTTTTGAAAAAACAGAGCAATTCTATAAATAGCAGAAAATGACCCATTAGATTCTGTATTATCTACCTGTTTAAGACTTTCTTCATATATTTTCTGTGCTGATGCTTTCCCTGTGATGGTTCCTTCCAATCTCTGTGCGTGTTCTCTTAGCTCTTCCCAATACCTTTTGATATGAGTCAGTTTGGCTTTAATATGTGCACATTCTCCAGAAGTAACAAACTGGGTAAATGATTTGGCTTCTTCTTCTAGTTTTGAGATTCCATTTATTTTACCATCTATTTCTGTATTAATAACCTAAAATGTAAAGTAATAGTAAACAAAGAAGTAAAATTATTAAACTCTCAGAAATATACTGTTCTTCCTTCTTTCACCTTTGTTATCGCTATCCTTTATTTTAAAAAGAGGAGAGTTCATTGACTTATTGAAAAATCTAGTTATGAAAGTCTCTAATATGCCCTATAAGCTCTCTTTTTTTCTTGAAATCAGTCTGCCACAAAAAGGGTGCCTATCTTGTTTCCTTTTCTAATTTAAAATGTTAGTATGGTATAATAGAATATAAATTAAATTAGATGCTGAGTTAAGGTTAACGTGCTCCCAGGCAGAGGACTAAATAAAGAACTTCACTGCAATATAAATTGGATTTTACCATAAGACCATTGTGACAGCTTTGGTACTTTGCAGTTATTTTCTATGTCCATTACTAAATGTATAATACTGACTTTGTATTTCACCAGGTCTAAGACATCAATTTCCTCCTGTTGATTTTACTACAGTTTAGAGGGAGACCTGACAGCTACAATATGCAAGAGAGAAACTTCTGGTACTTTTTATTTGGTGGCTGCTTGTTCAGAAAATATCTTAGAACTTGGAGATGACTTTTTCTTTTCATGACAGAATTCTTTTGATTTCTGCTGATGTAGCATGTTCTTGGAGTTCTCTTCAAAAAAGCTAGAGAACTTATATCAGGAAGGGAACTGAGCCTAAATATCTCATTGAAATTGGAAGAGGCACTAGCATTCTCAGACATAACAATATTAAGATGTGTGCGTCTGTGACATCAACCTAATACTTTCCTGAAAACTCACCCTCATAGGCACTAAATATGCCCACTTTCTGGTATAATTACAGAAAAATTATGGTACCTTACTTGGCATTGGACAGCTCAGAAATTGCAACATTCAGAGTCTAGAATTAGTAGGGTGACAGTACAAGAAAAAGTATGTGATTCTGAAGGCATTTATAGTGTCCTTTTATGTGATATATTCTGAATTAATTCAGATTATAAAATATCTTTATTGCATGAGAACACAAAGCTGAAGAAAAATAGCATATTTGCCTATTTCAACTGAAATTATCTAACAATGCAGCAGATACAAATTAGGCAGCACTTATTTACTCCTACACTCTTCTGTTAAATTCACTCAGTTATATAAAAGAAGGTGTATAATTGAGGCCTTCAGGCTCTCACTGAGTCTGCCACCAGTTTTCACTCCTTGTGAGAACTGTCATTTTGTCCATCAGGAATTTCAGAGAAATGCGTAGGTGAAAATCTGGCTCTGCAGACATCACTGGGTTTTGCAAACGATGTCACAAAAAGCAGAATATTACCACTAATATGCATGATCATATGCATGATAATCAGCTGACCCCCAACCTTTTTTTTTTTTTTTAATCTGTTCATTCAAATGTACCAGAACAAATTATTTTCATTTCGCAATTCCTTACTAAAATGCTGTTCACTGAATTATGAACTAAATATGCTGATAAGCATTGTGGCACAAACTAACCCACCGGGAAACTTACACTAAAATACAGCAATATCTGCAAAATCACAGCAGTGCTGATGAAGGAGACCTCAAGCTAATTCCACATATCAGATGTTGTATGACTCATAACTGTTCATAAAATTGCTTTGCTCACCTGAGTTTCAATTATGAACCTTAGATTTATCAGGGTTTTGTGTCTGTTTACTCATTTAAAACAACTACCTTTCAGCCATTTCCATTCTGTTGATATGTTTAAATGAAGAATTGTGCTGCAATATCCAGAAACTTGGAAGACACTGATAGAATTACGGTCTATCTGCTTACATAGCATGGAAGACCTTGTCTAGAGCTTTGACCTGAATATACTAGTGGAGCTTATTTAGGCTCCATTTAGACAGGAAAGAATTGTTACACTGTAATGCAATATTAATATCATTTGATCCATTTATTTTCTGTCTTTAATAGAGGAATCCTATATAGTAACTACTGACAAACAAGAGTAGATGACAATGTATACCAGTGGAACTGGAACCACAAGGAAGCTGCTTTTGAGTTGTTGTAGCAATGAAGCAGAAATACAAGCATTGTTTTATTTTTCAATGATAAAAATCAATAAACTCGATTAGCTTGGTCTATGTGACCTTATGATCAAATAAAAACAAAAATGTCTGTAAGATCTTTCTATCATACCAAACCATGGGATCTTTTTGAAATATGTAGCATCAATCCGGTCCGTGACTGCAATAAAGCTGCACAATTTGCACTTTCTGAAGAGAAGGTAGGTCACAAATTAAAAAAAATTTTCGTCTGCGCAGCATATTAAAAAAAATATATCTGATCCCATAGAAAGACACAGCTCCAAGTAGGAACATTTTCTTAATGGAAGGATATCAAGGCAGACTTCGAAATGGAAATGCTTGGAAACAATATGCACCTTAGTTTGTAACAAGAAACTAAAAGACACAGAATTTAGAACTGCGTATATATAATTGCAATAGGTGGAATATAGATTTGCAAGCTACAAAAAACAATAGTTCCTTTATTAGTTCATAATAAAACATACATAACAAGAAGTTATAACTTAGCTTGAAAGATTAAAATGAAGATCAATATCCATTAGATTATGCATGTTTAATTTAAAAAAAAATACCACCTATGTAGACTTTGTATATATGTATCTACTTTTTGCTAAAATAAAGAGTATAAATTCAATATTTTTTAACCATATGCGCAAAGACTCCATATCTGTAAACTAATCACTAACAGAGAAGGCAGAAGAATTTTCCTTTAGCTTATGTAAAATGTTACTGCTTAGTATCTTAATATACTAAGCATGTCATCTTTATATCATGCTTCTTCTGAAACACATAAAATGTCTGTTCTTCTTGGCTTGACAAAAAAAAAAAAAACAAAAAAATAACAACTGTTCTTTAATGCTTTACATAACAAGAACTAATCACCTTGATTTGGCTGATCTGTATGTCCAAAGGAGATGAAGGTGTTTCCAAAGTTTCCAGTTCTTTTTCTTTTTCAGCTATCCAGGTGGACAGAGCTTCAAAATTTTTGCCAAAATGATCCCACTTGTTTTTCATCATTTCCATTCTTTTAAGACTAAAATTAACCAAATTAATTAGAGAGAATAAACAGTTTAATATAATGAAGTTGTCCATATTCTTGCTTGAATACAAATCTAACTAATTCAGACTACAGGAGGGCCATTTTAAAATAGCCTGGCTTTAGAAGATCAAGATATGCACTTTTAGACAGTGCACCTGCAGTCAAACAGTTATATTAGCCATAATGCAGACACCAAAAGGTGAAACAATACAATTTCATGGACCAGCTGTATGCAAAGAATTTCATGACAGCAGGAAGTATATCATATAAATCATATAAGTGTGATTTATATGGAACTACATGGAATTTTGATTATAGTAGGCATCTAAAAATCGATATTACTGTGCACAGATGCTGACAGAGCCTTTAAATCAATAAAGCAGAATGAGTATATGAGTATATTAGAGAAGTAAATGTTTTTAGCTATGATTGATGGCTTTACTGGACTTGCTTTTTTTCTACAACAAAACAATCTGCCTATTTTATAGGAAGTCGCTTTTTCCTGGGGAAGTTATTTGATATTGAGCCAAAGAATCAAGAGATATGACTCAACTACCCCCAAAGTGAATATATGTATATGTATATTTATAGGATTTGAAATATACACATATATATATTGGCTTTGAAACATAAGAGATGTCAAAAAGAGTCTGTATGAGTGATTTTTCTATCTTACGGATAGTAAAACACCCCCAAGTTTTGGTCACAAATAAGAGGTCTAAGTTCCTTACAAGGCCTAACATTAACTTCCTGTGGACAAGTTTCTGTTAATTTCTGGCCATTGTAAAGATATCAGTGCTAATGTGGGTCCTGCATGGAGTTTTTGTTTCACTGAATATACAAAAACATCATTAGAAAAGTTTGAATATTACAAAATTCCAAAATACATTTTTCTTCTAGCCTTAAAAAACATTCATTTTAAAAGAAGTTTTTATTTTCATTTCATTTTTCTCTTAGTAACACTAGAGGAAGCTGCAAGAAAATATGTCATCTAAAATTTGGCCTTGCTTTTTTTTTATTTTCAAGTAAATTTACCTTTTACCTTTTACTGATATCATACACACCATTTGTATTCAGTTTAAACTACTGGAAAAATGTTTTTATTGATATGAGTTCCAACATAGCTCTTACACACTGATTGTGCGTTCTGCAGATTAACTACAGAGAATTGTTCATATTCACGTTTTGCAGAAGGGATATATTTTATTATCTGTTGTATCACAATACTACAGACATTCTGTATAATCCATACATTCAGTTAAAACGTCTTCCACACTGAGATCAAAAAGGAGTATCGGCATAGCTTTCATTTAGATGTGGATGGCATTATTTCAAATATTCATTGTTGAAAGGATAAATTTCCTATATAGAAGAAGGAAACTAAAATCACACTTTTTTTTCCTGTAACTTTGGAGAAAAAAGGTAAAATATTCAGAAAGATATGGTAAAATTTTTGTCTGTAAATCGCTCCCATTACTCCATCATGAAGAGAGTGAAATAGAAAAAATAAATCAGACCAATAGCAATTAATAAGAATGTTGCAGAGGCTAGTTTTATATCTTCTCTGTTCAAAAACTGTTCTTTCACACCAGGGAGAAAAATGCAACTATGGAATTCATAGTAGTATGACAATGGTCAATAAGGGAAAAACAATAATGATGGCATTGGCTTTTGCTCATATTCAGATGGGACAGTGGGAATTCCACCACAGAGTATCTTCTCAAACTTGTATAGCAAATTTATCTGCACTATAAATCCAGTAAGACAACATAGATTAGGCCTATATTGTCCATCATTTGTGGGTTAGCTCTAAAAATGCAAATTTCAAACACACATACAAATGTATGTGTATATTAAAAAAAGGCATAAGCTGAAGTACAAGTAGAAGTACAGCTTTGAACTTAATAACTGAGTTACTTGGGAAAAAAAAAAAGATGAGACTTTAATAAATGCCAAAAGCTACAAATATTTACAGCAGTTAACAGTATTTCTCAGAAATTAAACATTATTACTTTAACCATAGTTTGGCAAATGATGCCTTCTTAATTTGTAATGGCAGAAGCAGCTTTTGATATTGTCCATGAAATAAAAACCAGGCATTCAACTAAGATAAAGGCACTTCTTTACATTTATGTAGAGATGGTGGAAACCGAAAATTGAGAACATGATAGCCATTCGCATATTTTTACTGAGAATTTCTGTTTCCAAAAGATTCAGTATTTGAGAAATGAGATTAATTACTGGGTCTTAAAGATAATAACTGTGACAAGATAAATGCAACTATAGTAGTTTTGTAAATAATGTATTACCTAACACAGATGTATTTGCATGTGCTTCAATTTTGTATTTTGACATATTTGATACTATAATCTTGTAGCTATGCCATGACAAGTTGAAAATGATGGAGCTGATGAAATAACACAAAATACTAGCAAGGGATTTTAGAGATCTAATACAATCGTATAGTAGAGAATAAACATTAGGACTTGTTAAGAACATACTCTTCTTCTAGAGTAACATCCACTTTTTTCACTTGTTCTTGGATGGATTTTGCCTGCTGCTGCAGGGCTTGTTTGCTCTTTGAACCAAGCTGTATCTCAGAAGAATTCTTCACCAAGTTTTCAGCTTGTACTGCCATGGCTTCACTGTGTTTAGAAAGTTCCTGTAATGATATGAGACATATTAGCACAACTGTACAGATGCATATATTTTTATCAAAATTATTTTTTCTCATAGTTTGTGGTTGAAAAAGGTTTTGCACTTTTATAAACTTATGCCCTAAACGTGTATTATGAATGTGTAAATACACAGAAGGAATCTCTAAAGAAGGCTTACCTACCATGTTGCCTTTAAGAAGATTTGTTTTGTTTTTAAAAGAAGTTTGTTCATTAAAAGAAAAACAAACACCTATATTGAATAAAATACAGCAAGGGAAACTATATACATTCAAAAGATTTTAACTCAACCAATGGAAATTAATCTAATAGCTATTCAAGAAAATTCTTTATGAACTTTGGAATATTATTTGTGTCAGTAATTATCTTTATTTTATCCTTAGACATGTCTTTGTAATATCTTGTAGCTTGTAATTTCACTTTACTAACTGTTTTCTGTCATACATGGTATAGGCAATTCGTACCAGCATTAGCAGTAATCATGGAAAGATCGTATGCAACACACTTGGAACATGCTAACAAAAGAAGCAGGATATCTCAGCTCTTGTGCTTCACACAGGGAATACCTTTGTCTGATCCAGTTCTGAGGAGAGGCTCTCTAAACTGCTAAAGTTTAAGATACGTTCAAGTGCACAGCTTGCTTGGTTAAGAAATTTTACTACTGTTTCTTTGTCTCTTTCAAACTGCTCCCATTTATTTATTGTGACCTACAAAAAAGAAAACAAGAAAGCAAATGAATGAACAGAAAAGGAACGACAAAAACAAAAAGGACAGACCAGAGAAAAAAAAATATTTTAAGTTACTAAAGGAGGAAAAAAACCAAATACCTATTATAAAATAAAACTATTTCTCCTGGAATGCTACCTATTCTACACATGAAAATGTCCTGAACCCAATAAAAGCTTTCATTTCTACAATGATTCACTGTTTTTGCACACTTTCTACTAGGAATATTTAAAACATGTTATATCTATAACTTATACATTTGAAGGGATGACTGCAGTTGCTTACAGTCTTATTGTACTGTAATGTACAGTACATTATGTATGTACTATATAATATGGTTATGGTGGCAGAAATCAGCATTATAACTAATAGGATTTTCAAGTCTTATCATGAAAAAAATTACAGTGGAAAGTTATGGAGAAACAAGGATATATATTTTTGATCATGTAGAATTTTGACCAACATTTTACTGCCTAGCACTTTACTGCCAATTACAAGAATTATTACAAATTATTTATGACAAAAAAAAAATATTTCCTTGATTCTGAAATAAAGCACAGCCAAATTAAGATTTTGTATTTGGGAAAAAATGTATTCATAATAAATTATTAGTTGAAGTTATTGAGGCTCCATTGATCATGCTTTGCATCATGTGTTTTAATACTGGGAATAGCTTTTATGATTGTAAACATTTATGTGAAGTAGTAGACAGCTACATTCTTATTCTTATTAGGGAAATATAAAGGACAATCCAGATGTGGGTGAAAGAAGCTTTAAATTCTAATCCCAGTTTAGTCTGATAAATTATAGAGCCTAAAGCAATCAATATTATTACTCTGTGACTGCTCCTTTCTTCTTTAAATTTAGGATGACAAGTACTCGAACATTCCAGTCAAAATTATATTTGTGCAATATCAGATGTTACTACTGTAACATTCAGTCTGAGTACTCCCAATTAAAGGTCATAGTCATTTTTATTAACCTGAAGAAACAACTAGCTAATTGAAACAGTAATTCACAGATGGCTACTAAAAATGATAAAGAATTTGGGACTTTTAAATACTTACAAACAAAATGCTAGTTTTCTTTATTAAGATGCATATAGCAGCTTCATAAATCTTTTATGGAAATACTGATCACAAAGATCAGAGGTGAGAAAGTACATCCTGACTATTTGAATACTATTTTTTCCCACTAATTAAAAAAAAAAGAAGGGACAATCAAGTAGATGTTTTTATTTTTGGTTTCAAGTACCCACTTGCAATTGCTCTTCACGTTTCTCCATAGTCTGCTGCATGTTCTCCAGTGTTCCTTCTAGCTTTAGTAAATCTTCCTGCATTGCACTTGGCAGCCCACCTTCAATCTGCAACTGTTTAGCCTGGAAAATCTGCTGTTGCACACCTTGTCTCTTTGCACGGAGTCTCCTTGTCCTTTGCTAGAAGGATTCATACAGCAAGAATGATCAGACTTTTACTCTTGTTTGGGAAATGTATGGAGAAAACACTTTTTGAAGTTTGCAGTGGGGTATACAATGAGAACAATGAATGGGAATAAACTGTGGAAAAATTACTTGAGTCTCATATACTCATAAAGTACATGACACAGATTCTGAAAAGTATATATACTTTATGTGGCATACAAATAGAAAGTGGCAATATATGGCCATTCATCTAAATGAACGTTCTAGAAGTTGAGTAATTGCAGCAGTATTCACAAGTGCGTGAATTTGTCATGCACTGTCTGAATAACAGGTTGAAATCTCAGATCAATCAAAGCAATATATCATCAACCTGCATTAGAAAGCAGTAGAAGGATGCCTGAGTTGCATAACGTATTTCTTCATATGCTTTGATTCATAGAATTATCAGAAAATCACAGTTATTCCCAGTTGCAAACTTTAATAAAGAAAATTATGTCACTGCACAAAATATAATTTGGTAATTATATACATTCTGCCTTAAAGAAAATGATAAAATGTGGACATTTATGGAGAAATTATTGTACCTGATGATGAAACAGTAGTTGCTGAGCTTGCAATAAACTTTCTGTATCCAGGATCTTTTCAGCTTCTGCTTGGGCTTCCTTAGAGTTGTTGATTAACTCTTCAATCGCACTTTTAACCTCTTCTTTGTACTGGACACAGTCTCCAACAATGCCTAATGCCCTTTCAATCTACAATTAATTATAATTTTAGGTATTTCACATTAAAAAGATACATCTATATTTTAAATGCACATACGTATTTGGAATAACTTTTGTAAAAATATAGTGAATTGTCTAAACTAAAACCACTATTATCTCCAGAATTCATGGCATACACTTTCAGCTTTACAATGATGAAGGAAATGTAGACTTAAAATGCAACTGTGGAGATCTTTGTCTTTTATAGGCATACTCCCTACTACACTCACAAAACGCAAAGAGCTGCTGTGACAACCTCTTGCTGATGATCACTTAGAAAATATGTGCTGTCCTCAGCATTACAAGCTGATTCAGATTATGAAAAGCATATGCTATTCAATTCATTAAAAAAAGTTTATCACTTTTCAGACCTTCTATAGCAAAGATTTGGCTAATCACAAATATATTAAAGCTCACTGTTACCTTTGTTTTACAGACTACAACATGCATGTGGTTTAATTCTCAATCTTAGATCACAGTCTTAGGAAGAAAATGATATATTTATTCAAGTTATCAGAAAGATCTTCTCTTTTTGTATGACTTAGCTAAGTACTTGTAACTGATTATCAGAAAAGGGTACATCCTGACAGTTTCTGTAATTTAAGATTTTCATAGCATTCTAGATTTCAGAAACAGCTTTCTTTCTATCCTCCCTTACACTCTCATTTTCCTTCCAGTTCATATTCACTGCAGAAGATCACTCAGACTCCTTGTGGCTTTGACATTTGGAAGAAACAAAAAGCCTAAGTACTTCCTTATTCAAAAAATATGATTTTGTAAAAATAATTTGAGATTTGGAAATCAGAATGTTGGTCCCCACTGATTTCCAAACATACTTTTCATACCATGGAAGTTCAGAAAAATTTGGTGGAACTTCTAACTTAATTAGAAAATCCTAAAAGGTCTTCACAAACTGACATTAACTACAGAATTTGAAATGAAATCTTTCTCTATACTGGACTGTTTTCCAAATAGATCTGTTCTGCCTTGTAAATGAAGTAGGTACCAGGTTTCTCCTAATCTGTCTTTTTACTGTTAAAGTCATAAAGCAATAAAGTCACTGAGATCCCACAGAAGTAAAAGATTTTCTGGATTCTGATAAGTTCTACTTATTGGCCAGAAAACTTCTCATGATTTCATAGTTCCAATATCTCATTACCATTCAGACCTCAGCATGTGCAGAATTTTTCTGCAAATTCAGTGCACACTTCATATCTTGATTGGAAACCACCTCAGTATTTTCTTTATTGCTCCAGCATAGAAGACACACAAATCACTATTAAAATCAATTTATATATCCAACAGTTAATGGACTTTGCCAATATTAACTGATTTTTAGAAAACTTACCTTTAGAAAAGATGAGTTTAGAAAACTTTTGTCTCTAAAAATAATGACATTTTGATATTTACTAGAAATATTTACTAAGACACACTCAACTTCTGTTAAAAACAAACAACCATCCAATTAAATAAAAACAAACAAACAAAGCCAACCAAATATAATGCTGCCAGCAATTTTTTACTGCTAGTTGCCCAGAAAACAAAATTATTCTTGTTGAATGTTTGCAGTTTAACTAAAAATACACAGTAGGAAGCTTGTGGAGCCATGATTTATGTCATTTCGTGTGACACTGTAAATGGAGGTTTCTTGTTTTCCTCATACTGTACCTCAGCCAGCAAATCCAGAAGTCCTTTGAAGTCACTGGAAAGTTTACAAAGCTCATCTTCTGTTTTCTTGGCCTCAACATCTGTACATATTTTAGTAATAACTGCAAGTCTAGATTTCAGCCAGCTGTGATTTTCTCCCTCCTTGTTAATACGCTGCCTGATTTCCTATGGAAGAAAAAAACATTTTCTCCAAGTAAACAAAATATTAATGATTACCATTCATGATATCAGTTCAGAGATTATTAATATAAACATAATATTTTTGCTGTTTTCTTCAAACACCAGAAGTGTAGTGTTTGAATCCCTTATTTATGTTCCAGTCAACAGTTATACTTTTGCTCAATAGACTTTCAAGAGCTACCTCTTATAACGTAATAGAGGAGTACATTCTCTTTACAAACTAGTACTTTTTACCTATAGAAAACAGATAGATGGTAGATACCACGTATGTATTTTTCATATATTCATTAAATCACTTAGTTACAATTTAAACCTTAAAGCTTTCTCAAACACAACCGTCATAAGACATTAATTTCTGTGTATTTTTATTATTATTACATATTTTAATAGCTGCTTTCACTCAGTTTTTTTGATGTCTTGATCTCAATACTAATGATATCTTGCTGGCAGGTAAATTGCATGAAAAAAAAAATCAGACTTTCTGCAGCAGGAGTACCTGTTAAGCTAACAGTCTTTCCGGTTTATCAAGGTCACCCTAATTATATTTTTCTGCAGAGACAGAATCACAGAATGGACTGGGTTGGAAGGGACCTCAAGGATCACGAATATCCAACCCCACCACCAGAGGCAGGGCCACCAACCTTCACATTTAGGAGGAGCGTCAGCCTTCAAAAATCTGTTAATGACTTTCACATAGCCTCCTATGGTATTGGCTATTTAGGCCCCCCAGAAGGGGGGGGGGGGAGAAAAAAAAGAAAAAAAAATGTATGTTAAGTTTTATCTGAAAGACCAGGACAGAATCTTCAGCTTTTCTACCATTTCTCTTACCAATTACCAATGCAAAAGTGAATAGCAGACTCTCTCTGCCTCCTTTACTATACTACTGTAGAAGAGATGTTTTACTATAGAAGCTTGCACTAAATGTATGACTGTAATTTGATCCTTCATATCCAGTCATTTTGACTTTTCTTTGTTCAAAACTTTTAACGATATGTGAAGCAGAAAGAGGTGCAATTACTTTATCCATTTGATTCTGTATTTTGAATGTTCCGAATATACAGTTAAAGGGATCTGTTATTTTCTAAAATAATAGAAGTAGCCACTTTTGCCACAAATTGTTGCATGCGGAAACTTCTCCCTGGAAATGTATTTAAAAATACCAAGAATCAGCAGAATTTATCTATGGTCTCCGTGCTAAAACAGCTTCACTACTTCATAACACATTTTTATCTAGCCACAGCTTCAATGACAGTAGCTTTGTTAGAATATAAGCCAATGTCTCACCCCAACAGATGATTTAACTTGCTCATATTTAGCAGTATCACTGACACTTTCCCTTATCTTCTTTAGCTCTCTTTCTGTAGATGAAATCCAATTTGCCAATTCAGAAAATCTGAAATAAAATATCACTTAATTTAAAGCAATGAAAAAATTAGACAAAAATGGACACCACTAAATGGTAACCTTTAAATTTACAGGGATAATTATAAAGCCCTCAAAAACCCACCATAATACGTGGAATCACTACATTAAGTATAATTATAGGTAACCTGAAGTTAACAGCACAGTATTTATCATTCTTTATGTGAATCTTTAATGACATTTAGAGGTGCGATCACACGTAAGACACTACCAGAACCATCTAGAAATTGGACTGACACCTGTTTGTATAGCTCTTCCAGATGTCTGAATGTTCTGTTAGTTTTGTGTATGTACTGTCTATCTGAGATTTGAGCTCCTTCAGGATCCGTTGGCTACTTTCCAATGTAGCCCTCACTGGATCAGAAACTGGAAGTTTGTGGCACAGTTCTTCAATCCGTTGTAATCTTTTCTCACAGAGATGGTAAGATCCCTTGTCACCAAAGAACAACTGATGGGAGACAAAGCAGAAAATTCAGCAAAAATATAAACTGGCAGAATTCATAAAGCTATCTACACTGTGCTCTAGGCAATAGTAAGCTCCTATGTCATTCATATTCTTAACTGAGCTCCTAGGTATTAGCATGAAAAGATCAATTCCAAAAGAAACTTTTTGTTGAATGCTCAAACAATTGATCTAATTTTGTGGTGCGCAGAGTATCGGATGGCTAGAGCTGGTTGGACCTTCTGTTTGTTGTTTACAGTCAGATGTACTCCTATGAATACCTACTTTCTGGCATGTAATTCATACCTTGTGCTCTTCAATCATCCTTTCTTTGCCTTCTCTGGTGAGCACCTTATTCTGTCGAGCTAGTTCAGCTTTGCACTCCTCCACTGTTACCAGGAGCTTGCTTTTCTGCACTTCAATCTTCAAATGGATCAAATGATACGGAGCTTCCATTTGAAGATCCTACACTCCCACGGGGTAATAAACAAGCACAGAGATAAAACAACATACCCATTATCTCAGTGTGAAGTTACTTCAGTTAAATTATCTATTAACACCTGATATAGAAAACGAAGCATATACTTGAATTAATATAAATGAATATTGAGAAAATCCTATAAGAAAATCAAATAACCCTTTTACCAATATCTAATACCTCTTATATATACGATAAATGCACATGTTTCTGGGACCCAGAATATACGTATACATATGTACATAAGACATGTCTCAGAGACCTCTCGATCCTTGGCAAGATACTCCAAATATTTCCTGTAGAAAAACAATAAAGCAAACAATAATAGTGAAGCTGTATTCACACCTGCTTCCAGAGGTCTCTGTTAGTAGTCCAGTGAGAAACTATTCATCCATTACTCCAGCTTTGACCTGCAACATGCTGTAGCAGGCAAAAAAATCCATAGCTTATGAGCAATACTTATTCTGCTCCTAGAGCTTTTAGCAGATGACACTATTTAAACTGATGGAGTGATCTCTTACAAATTTGTTTTCCTAAGGTTAGGATTATAACTGCAGTCCTATATTAGCTTAAAGAACAGCTAGCATCTATGCTCAGCAAAGTTTTTCAGCACAGTTATCAGTGTCTGCATACAGAAGATGACTGCTGGCCACTTGATCTGGCAGTTGGTGCTTGTAGATGTAGTTGTAGCTGATTTTGAAAAGCACTTTTTTAATATAATTGTATAAGAAACCAAAAAATGTAACCTCTTCCTTCATCTTCCTTAATATACATTCAAAGTAAAGGTCATGTGGAAACTTTCCCGGGTCAAGACTTAGAACTTCCAGATACACTGTTCAATGTCACTCACCTTCCACTGCCTGTGGAGTTTCCTCACAGCTTCCTGCAGGCTGTGTTGCTCTTGTTCAGGAAGGATGTCAGTAAGTTCATCACAAGCTTTCAGGAAGGCATTTAGGACTCTCTGATCCAACTGGTTAAAAAATTCCTGAGTTTGAATTGGAAGGTAGAGAAGTGAGAAGATGGAAACAGGTAATGATACCTGCTAGCATGAAGTTCCCTACTGCACTCCATAAATTTCAACTTTACTTCTGCTATATAAATGAAGTGGAATTTGAGCTACAAAAAACTTCTAGCTATTTATAACCCAGAAAATGAATTAATTCTGGGATGCCTAGACAGTACATTGATACAGGCTTTTAACAAATCAGGTTTTAAAGCCACTTGCTTAAGTAATGGTTATAATACAGACATGGATTTTCATTCATCTGAAAACTCATCAGCTGATGTGTGAGTTAGTCAAAATGTAGACTAGTGTTCTCACTCCAAACAGTTCTTCAAAGTCAACCCTTACCTTTAAGGGGTTCTTCATTCTGCACTTTCTGGTTGCTTATATTCATCAATAAGAGGGATTATTATTTTATTTTTATTTTTATTTTTTAACTTTTCCTTTTTCAATCTTAGTATTAGTTTGATCTGATCTGTATAACTTCAACACATGGAAGAAACCCATGACAGTTTTAAAATTAAGTAGTATTTTTGCACTCAAAAATTTCCACAGAAAAAAAAATCAGAGAATTTACTCACGCTATGCTTTCTGAGAAGCTCTTCAGGATTTCCTTTTTCTTTTAAGCAACAACTGGCAATCTGTATCACTTTCTCCAGTTCTGCTCTAGACTCCTCAAATTTCTTCATCAAACGGCTATTTACTTCTATGTTTTTCCTCCAGTCACCAGCTTTCCTGACCATGTTCTGAGTTATAAACAAAGAAAATTAGTGGGCACTTTCTCATTGCTATTTACTGTTTTATGACAAAAATGCATTTACTTGGTGTCACTTTTGCTGATACAATCCATTCGGAAATGCTTCTCTTGTCCCATTCATACCAGCATTTTCCCAATTCTACTACCTACACAAAGGTTCATGTTATCTTCAATTCTAATAAAATGGGTAGCTATCTGATGGAAATGTGTGAGATACTTTCAAAATGCCTATACCATTTGGCAAGCATTTCTCCCTTAAATGTGAAGTGTAAATGTCAATTTCTTTCAAATGTTTAAACATTTGTCATTGCACTTTTCCTGGCAGCACACTACACTCTTCTGCATCAACCTCTGCTTAAAGGAGAGAGAAATGGAAAGAATAAAGATGGTTCAACCTACAGATCCAACCACTTCCACATTACAGAACTGATCTGGAGGAAATTCACAGTAACCACACTAGTAGGCCACATGTGCATCCAGATAAAAAGCTGCTTAATACAGAAGAGATTTGCGATTTAGTTTCTACTCCTCCTCCTCTTGTTTTGAAAACATAGTCACATTGCATTAGTGAATCAAGTAATAAAATTTAACAGAAGAAACAAACTATTCACTACTTAGCTGCACCAAGATAAATCCAGCACTTCATACCAACCACAGACTTTATTTTCTCACAAATTACTCATCCCAGTGTTAGAAATTGTAAGTTTTACCCAGTGAGCTAATCAAATTCTTAGCTGTCATTTTAAATATCTTGCTACAACTTCTTAAAGGTTGCAGATAACTTTGTTTATAGTATTAGAATCATGTAGGAATGCAGTTGTTATGTGAGTAAAAGCCAGTTTCTGAATTCATACATTTTTATGTATGTGTATGCTGAGAGATAAATCATGGTTCATCCTTACAGAACCAGAATAATTAATGTTTAACATGGTAAATTTCTGTAAGCACAACTGTATCCATCGCTGTAAACATAAATATAATTTAAATAATTTCTAAATTGTAAAAAGCAAATTGTGAATCTTTAATGAGAGCCCCCAAAATACAACATAAATTTACCTCTCAGGGACAACTACTTACTGACACAAATAATTTCTCTTAGCTGGGCATTCATGTAGAACACTACATCTGGAGATCTAAACCTAAGACATTAGTGAGGAGCATTCTGGACTGTGTCTATGTAGTCCTTAAAATATCAGTATTATTAGTAACAAAATACAAATCTAAAGGCAAAGGGGATCCTAGACCATTTTATGCATTTCTTACTTTAGGAAATGTGTATATGCACATTTGCAACTTCATCTTCAGAATGTACTGCATTTTCTGAGAAAACACAGAGCCCCGGAGAAGTAACAGCAACAGCCAGACTTTGTCTTCCATGCTTTGTGTAAAGGGAAGGTATATGAATATAAGAGTAAGTGTTTAGTCAAGGCGAGAAAGTCAAGGGAAATAGAAAATGGTGTAGGAGCTAATGGGTTTAAGACAATCCTCAGCTCCCTGACTACTTGCTACCAACAGAGCTACAGAGCAATGAAATACTGATTTGGGAGGATGCATCAGCTGCATATGAATAAGGCTTCAAAAATATTCAGTGAAGTGTAAAGTAATTACCTGAAAAGTAATTTGAACTTGTGTAACTTTCTTCTGAAATGTTGAGTGATGGAAATGCTGTAACACTTCACTAGAAGCCATGCACTGCAGGATACTCTGACTATTTCTCTCAATAAGGGACAAAGCTTTCTTGCAGTTTTCTTGATAAGCTACCAAATCCTGAAAGAAAGAAACATATATCCACCCTGGCCAGGGACAAAGGAGAAAAAAGTTTGGCAAAATAACAGGAAGATCTTCTTTTAACAATAAGAACAAAAGGAACAAATTCAAAGCACCAAAAAAAAAAAAAGATTTTACAAAATGTTCTCTGGAATAACACAAGACAGATAACTCCATATATGCAGAGTTCCACACATAGATTTCTATCTGTTAAAAATAAATAAATAAATACATAGACACATACCGAAGCCATTGGGACAGCTTTTGGAGAATACAGGTCAGTATATAAATGTGACAACTTTTATGGGATGTTTGATTTACTGTACAATTCTAAGTTGACACTGTCAGCTACTAGATTTAAAATTTTATTACAAATAGCACTGAGTAATTATTAGACATAGGAAAGAAAAAGAGAAAAAACACATGAATTCATACACTCTGAAAAAAAAGAAATTAAAAATATTGTGCTGAGGAAACTTTTCTGTTGAAAGAACACTATTCCTCAGTGCAAATTTCTGTTTTATCTGTTCTGCAGAAGTCAGTATCCTTCACAGGGTGGAGTAGATTTCAGCTATTTGATGGTAAATAACTGCAGAGGAAAGGTAATTTTATCACAACATTCTGCATTTGGGCAACTTTTAGAAGACATTCTGCATTTGGGCAACTTTGGGCAGCTTTTAGAAGAAAGGAGCACTTAGAAGCTACTTCATAAACAGCAGACTGGATATGTCAGTAACATGGTGTTCGTATATGGAAGAGAAGATTGAACAGTGAAAGCTCACCAGATACTTTTTTTTTAATAATATGAACCCTTGAAGTCATTAGGAAATAAGACATTTAATGCATATATAAATATACACCAAATTAACTCTATTGTTGTTTTTTTTTTAAATAAAGTTCTGCTTCCCATTAGAAAGATCTAGAAATCAAGTAGTGAATACTTAGAGAAAGCAAAGCTTTTTTTCTTTAAAGTGAATCTGTTTCTAAACTTACTTGAGCTTTTTGCTTAAGAACAGCTGTAGGCTGTGCTTCAGGATCCAGGATAGAAATTATTTCATTGACCTTTTCGAGAGATTCATAGAAATTTGTGATTTGTTTCTCCTGTTCTTCAAGTGGAGACAGCAGATGCTGGCATTCATACAGTAGGGCACAAGAATTCTCCTTGACCTTTTAGACATTTTAAAGAAAAATAATTATTAAGAAGGCAGTAAATTTCAATAAACAGTAGCTTTATAATATAGTTGCTACTTGCTTCTTTTAAGGTCAATATAAATAATATGTTAATTAAAAATAATAATCCATTTAAGGATGACAATCTTGAAATGTAGAAGTAATAACATTTTCTACATCTGAATTAACTCAATTGTTACCATAAATATTTCTGAGTTGTATTTGTTTATTTCTTTATTGGAGCTTAGTGGTGACTGGTTTAATTAGTTTAATGTCTGTAAAAAGAAAAAGTATTCCGCAACCTTGCTCAGCTGCTCTTTGATCTTTGTTAAAGTTGAAAGCATTTCATTTACTTCTTCTTGGGAAACTTCTTTTGTAATCAGTTGTGCTGTTCTTGTGACCATTTTGTACTGAGCTTCCATGGCAGGTAATTTCTGCTTAATATTCTGTAACAAATATTTTATAAAAATAAAATGAACAAAAAAGTCAGCAATAGCATTTATACATTCAATGAAATGTAAGAGATATATTCCAAATTTTGTCATGGTTGACTGGGGAGACTGGACAATGTTTTAAATACTTCAAAAGAAAACTGTGTATCATCATAAAATCATGACAATCGATCAACTCACATATATGTGAACTGAAGCTAAACATAAACCAATATCCAGTTGGAAAGAGTTTTGGAAATATTCTCTAGAAATGTCAGCCATAGAATACAAGGCTTTAATTCAGCTATAGGATAAATTATTCAAGAATACGACTAGTGAAAAACAGAAGAGTAATATTGGAAATATACCCAAAAATAATTTTATGTTTGTACCTTTATAATTAAGTAGTTACTCATTTTGTTCTTATGAAAGAGAAAGAACAGACGGAAGAAAAAAACTTACCTCTAAATCTTGTACAAACATCTTCACATCTAAGAAGGACACTTCTATGGGTGCTGAAAATTTTCTATTGCTTCCATCAACAAAATCTGTCAGATTAGCCACACTGTCCAGGTATTCTTTCTGCATTTTGTCCAGTTCATCTGCCCGAGCATACTGTGAAAATATACAGTAAAGAAAAAACAAAAAAAACTATCAATAAATCCCAATGTGGCAACTAAGCAATTTCTTGAGGGAATTAGCATGTTTTCAGAGCAATTTTTTCACTAGAAAAAGTCTATTTAATAAAATACAAAATAACGGAAACTAATCTTCTGAACTGAGGTTATTTTTGGTAGTGCTGATAATTAAAAGAATGATAATCATTACAAGTGTTTAGGCTTTCTAAATGGATTATTCAAAGAACTCATTTGTTTCTATCTTAGAATCAACATCTCAATTAATTCCTCATTACTTACAACAGGAATTTTGAAAGGTCATCAAAAATATTAGCACACAAAAAGTCTAGAAAGGCTGAGGAAGGGAAACGCCTGTAAAATCTGCTCTCCCAGTGAGAAATTTCAACAGCTAGGGTGTTACGGAAGCTGCATATGTGGGGCAAGAAATGTATTTTTCTGGACATTATAGTTTCCACAGTGAATCAAAAGCAAAAATAATAATATTGAGAGCCATCTAGTTTGGACAAATTACAATTAAAAAAAAAAACAGGGGCACTCATTATTTTCATTTCCATTTAACTGATGGAAATTACTGAACATTTAACTGAAATAAGATAGAAAACAGATTGAACGTCTTCAATTGCTGATTATGTCACTGAAAAAGGAAAACACTTGGATATATATAAGGATAATTAGTAATTATATTTTCTTATGTGCTTACAAAGTGTGAAATACTGCTGCATAACCCTATCTTGTCTCTGCTTTCTAAAGAAAACAAACTACTTATTTTCCAATGTGTTGAATGTCTTCTAGGGAATACGTCTTTTCTTTGTTGTTGTTTGCTTGTTTCACTTATTATTAATGATTCCTGTTCATGAGACTGATCTAATGTCTGACTGATTTGCGAAACACTTAGCTAGCTTGCATCGCACCTGCTTGTGGTTGCAGTACAGTAATTGAACATAACTGCAATTAAAGAGCAGTATTTGTGTTCACCATTTTACAGCTTACAGTAAGAAAACGCATGTAAAACTCATTTTCTTAAAAGAAATTAGAAGTTACGAATGAATAATATTCACTTTATTGAGACAGCAAAGATAAAATACAGACTATATTATCTATAAATGTATAAAAGAAAAATTGAAAAACTGTATAATCAAAAATATAAACAAAGCAAATGTCCCAATAGCAATTAACTCCTGTCAAGGTTTCAATTTTTATATAAAGAATTATAAACAGGCAGTTTAGTAAGTTGTTCTGCAGTCCTGCTAGTTGGGTAAATTGTCTTCTTGGCATAGAAATATGAAAGTAAATAGAAGTATTTAAAAGTAACAACAGCAAAAACACATACTTGCTTCACTTGCATAAACAATTCTCTCCATCTTCCATTTAGTAACAGAAGTTGCTGCTTAAGGTCCCTGGAAATGGTTTCATCACATGTTTCAATCAGAAAATTACCAGCATCATTCATGGCTGTGTGCTGTTGGATCCAATGGGGTAAGTGCCGGAAGAAATCCTGAAGAAGAAAATGAAAGCGCCTTTCCTAAACCTTTGCAAATAGCATTTACCTTAAATCATTAAACTAAAATTTAATCACCAGCTAATGGTTTGATAAAGCTCTTTGAACAGTTATTCTCTGAAGCCATATTGGCTTATGAAACTTACAAAATTATGGCTTATAAATGGATATGTCGTAATAAAAATTTATAATGGTTGAGTAGTCTACCAGATTAAAAATTGCCACTGGTCTACTCACAGCTTATTTTACTGTAGTGAGTAGCTTTAATTAAACTGGTGGAAATCCTCCTTAAGAGAAAGGATTTGGTTTGTAACTGAAATCACTCAGTATTCATCCAGTTTCTGATCTGAGAAGATGAATTTTTCACCACTGCTTCCTTCTGTTTCAGAGCAGATGAGAGGGGAAGGAAAAAGCAAGACTCACTGATTTTTTTCCCCCCATTCCAGTGAGACAGCCTAAATAACCCACCCACTGTGCCAAATGCTTGCCTACATCTTGTAGGCAAGCACATACTCATGGGTTGGCAGAGAAGACAAACTTCCTCCCTGCATCCCTTTATTTTTGTTCTCCAGCAGGATGAACAGTTGTTCCTACGAAAAGCATCTCCAGGCACTATCGCCACAGACATATCAGTAAACAGCAGGATTCAATCACTCCCGATTGGCCACGTTATTTAATGGTTCATATGTTCTCTAACATCATTCTGCAGAGAGGGACCTGGGCATCCTGGTGGACAACCAGTTGACCATGAGCCAGTAGTGTGCCCTCATGGCCAAAAAGGCCAATGGCATACTGGGGTGCATTAAAAAAGAGCGTTGCCAGCAGGTTGAGGGAGGTGGTCCTCCCCCTCTACTCTGCCCTGGTAAGGCCTCATCTGGAGTACTGTGTCCAGTTCTGGGCTCCCCAGTACAAAAAAGATAGGGATCTCTTAGGAGTCCACTGGAGGGCCACAAAGATGGTGAAGGGCCTGGAGCCTCTCTACTATGAGGAAAGGCTAAGCAAACTGGGTCTGTTTAGCCTTGAGAAAAGAAAGCTGAGAGGGGATTTGATCCAGGTTTATAAATACCTGAGGTGTGGTGGCCATAGTGGCGAGGTCGGACTCTTTTCAGTAGTGCACGGGGACAGGACAATGGGAAATGGCCAGAAACTGCAGCATGGGAAGTTCTGTGCAAATGTGCGCAAGAACTTCCTTATGGCGAGGGTGGCGGAGCACTGGAACAGGCTGCCCAGGGAGGTTGTGGAGTCTCCTTCTCTGGAGATATTCAACACCCACCTGGACACCTACTTGTGCAACCTGGTGTAGGGAACCTGCTTTGGCAGGGGGCTTGGACTCGATCTCTAGAGGGCCCTTCCAACCCCTACGATTCTGTGATTTTGGCATCTGGCAGCTGCCCTTCTCCCAGACAGTACACAGTTCAGTGGAGTGTACTGGGCAATTACTGTTGCTAGTGGACTAAATCAATGAGTCACCTTTTTTAGGGAAAAAAAATAGGGAAAAATAGAGCCAAATGGATGCAAGCTGCACAAGCCCACTTGGTCCTCAAGATCAAGGAAGGGGCACTGAACCATTTTATTAATGGCTCTCGATCTACTCTAAAAATACAAGACTCCTCATCTGACAGTGACACTTTTATGTCCCTCCTTGCTTCAGATGCAGGTGAAGAAAAGTGCACATTATGAGGGAATTATGACTACAAGTGCTTAAAAGGCACCACAAGCAAGCAAAAAAAAAGTTGTAGAAAAATTGGCTTGTTTATTTATACACTGCTGTTAAATTTTGAGTACATTTTACAATTTTGATTACAGGAGAAAAATACTACTGCATATTGATTTACTTTTTTCCAATTTTTCTGTGACACAGGTTCATAATAAAACAGAGAACCCAATGACAAAGTTAAAAAAGTTTGCAAAAAGAACAAGAGTACTTACTGGTTTTGAAATAATACAGAACAATGGATAGAAAACAAAAGTATAAGTGGGACAGAATATGGTGGTGTTTAATAATGCAGGTAAAGGTTTCAAATAAGCACCAATTAAATCTTTATATAATATAAGCTGCTCTACCATACACTTTAGGGAAACTGCTTTAGTTGGGGGTTGGACTAGTTGCTCTCCAGAGGTCCCGTCCAATCTCTACAATTCTATGACTACTGATGTATTTGTAATTTTACAGAACAAATATTTGACAGTGTTTAAAAAGTTTGCCATACAGCAAGCAGAAGTTATCATCTTTCACTTGGGACTTGAGATACTTGGGAATGACAGCTGTATAACAATACAAACCCATAAGTACTTTTTAAATAAACAAATGTTAAAACTGCTAATCAAAACTATCCTTGGAACTAAGTGAACATTATTCTGTGGAAGTCTAGATTCAATATTAATAATAGAAGTAACTTAAAATATGCATCTCAGTCTACAGGTGGTTTATCTTACCTCTTAGTAACTGTGAACAGTTTTGAGGCAATAAAATATATTTAATATATTAGCATTCTGTGAAGAGTAATACTTTCATGTCTAAAGGTTTTCAGCATTGCTTTTAGAAATTCTTCCTATATCATAAACATTAAAAGTAGCTTCTGAGATTAATCCATTCTTCTTGCTTAGTATTAACTACTTTTAATATCTGTATTATTTCATAGGTTTATATTTAGTTTAAAAGTCTATTCCATTCTTTTAAAATAATTTAAAATTACCCAACTTCCAACACCTAAAACTATAGTACTCTGTCATGTCTCAAAGTCAGTCTGATATTTTACACCTTATAAAAACCCAGAAATGAAAACTTCCTACTTGTATCCAACCTCAAAGTGCCAACTATTAAATGTAGCATTATTCAGTTCAATCCAGGTCATTACTGAAGCATTATAAACATGAATCTTAGCTCTTCAGTATCAGAACATAGCATAAAGAGACATTATAGGACAGTAGGTTCCCAGAAGGAACTCTACAAAGAAGTTCTAGAACACTTGGGAAACGGATTAATTACTTAACTTTCCTTCTTTGCATTTATACACACACACACGCTATACAAGTAAACATTGAAAAATCAATTATCAATATAGACAATGTGCCAGAAACTGAAAAATATTCTGAGTATTGCAATAAGGATTTATCTATCAATGTAACCACTAAAAATTGCCAGTGTGAACATCTCCCTCTTGAATGACATTTTGTAAAATAACCTAATAAATGCAAAAGCACATCCCATATTTCATATTTTACAAAATAGTCTTATATATTTGGTATTAGTTCGTACCTTTTTAGACTGTTCAGTCTGATTAAGCATTTTTTCAGCATCCTCCAGCCAGGCTTGCAGACCTGCCACAGTGCTGCTGTATCTGTCCCAGTTAGCAATTACTTCTTCCAACATGCTTCTTACACTTCTCACCTCTACCGAGAGGTTCCTCCACTGTGCTGTTGTTTCACTCATGAATTTCATCACACTCTCAACTTCTTCCACTAAGATACAGGAAAGACATTGATTATTTATATTCACTATTATTTCTGTGATGCTTCATGTTATGCTACGCTTATCTAGTCTCATCAGAGAATTATATTTGACTAAAACTGCTATTTCAGAATAGCTTTTTGTTGTTGTTGTTGTTTTTGTTTTTCTTTTACACACACGCTCGCTCTGTTCACAGCTCAAATTTACTGCAGTTATTTCTGAGAAATTAAGCATTCACTTTAAAGATTGAGGGTACCATTTGGCCTCATGCTAGAGAAAAATGCAAAATTGCTATCACAAGCCATAGACTTTCAGGTGGATTCCAGCTGCTATACAGCTCTACTGCACTAAATAAACAACTACCATATTATTATTATTTTTTTTTTAGGAGATATCTATGTCTAAAGAGATAAAATATCATCCCCACAATAATAAAAACACAGGCATTTACCTGAGCCATTTGCTTTGGCATACATTTCAGCTGCTCTTTTCAAGATCTGGTATGTAACTTCGTATTGCTCAAAGAACTTACTATTTTCAATAACAGACTGAAAAAGACATATTACAACAGAGAAAATAAATATAAATGTTAGAACATTTCCTCTGAAATTACACCAGGAGAGCAAGGACAGCTTTATTTTTTTATTTTAGGAGCTTTTTAGCTCCTAGAATATTATACATGGAACATTCAGAAACTGAACAATAAAAGTTACGTGATCAATTAAATAATTTTTATTAAAAAATGTTTTAAATTTCCTCCGTTACAGAAGGCTCCCACCAAAAAAAAAAAAACCAAAAAAAAAAACACCTGCTAAACACTTAAAAACTTTCCTGTTTTTCAGAGAGGCAGATTTTGTTTTAAGAGATGAAATACACGTCTTATCCTTCAGTTTGCTTCTACTTTCACTGAAAGTAATAAAACTAAGATTAAGGAAACAATGAAGAAGAGATGCTGCTTTCTGAAGTGCAAAACAGTTCTTCTCGTTTAGGAGTGGTGGTTCCACTACGCAATATGTTACAGAATAATGAATAATTTATATGGAAATACTATGGCCATAAACTTGTATCTCTTTGTACCTATTTATCAATGATGCCAAATGGCACTGATTTATTTTTTTTTCTAATCTGTCAGAACATTACTTCTTTAAATGCTCTGTATAATTATACACCTATGTAAGACAAAATTATATTATACTGCACCTTCCATTATCACTGCTAAAAAAAAGGGGCGGGGGAATCCTTTTTTACAGGACTTTTACACTGCCCTCCCTAAAGTACTAAGCTAGAGTTTTGGAGTGGCTTTATAACCTATACTACATGCCGTGCCTCCAGCTGCAGATCTACACATCTAAGGCAAATGCATTTCCATTGTGTACATAGAAGTTCAGGAATGTCAGAATAGACGATCCTTTATTCGTACAGCTGTAAGTTTGGTAATACAAGGTTTTTAACAATACTGGAATTTCAATGTTTAACAAAAATATTTAAGGTCAGTGTATTTTGAAAAGAAAAATTAGATTTTGTGTTCATCAACCCACATTATATAAACATGATAAACAGTTTTAAAAATGAAGCCACCAGATCGTAACTAAAAATCCTCTATTGTAAAATTTGTTACAGTTACTATGTCAAACCACCAGTTATATGGCATATAATTTAAAAATGTGTTTAAAACCGGAGAAATTCAAAACAGTCAATTTCTTCTGCCCTAATATTAAAAAATAATAAAGCCAAAGCCTGTCAAATACAAAGAACTATATTCTCTACCATGGACATTTGACAAATTCCTGACTTTTTTTTTTTTAAACTTTTGTTAAACTGATACCCACAGACATTTCATCCTGATCCAAAATCTCTTCATATGAAAAGATTGTACCAAACTGTTTATACAATACTGATCACAAGCATAATTACAAATATATTCAAAAATGAAACAAATTTACTGAGTAAATTCCTCCCCTCTGTCAAAATCACTTAAAAAAAAAATATTAGGTATTCCCAAGTCTATATAGCATATATTGCCAAGAAATGTGTTAATACAGTGATGGCAAAAAACAGTGTTATGGGTTAAAAGCCATAGATAGCTGTATCCAGTATCTCTATTGCAGCTGAGACTTTGGTACAGTATATTATTCAGTTCTATGATGTACAATCTGTACTGACCTTTATTTCTGGTATATGACACATAGATGAAAAGATGGGATAAATTAGCTACCAACACATTTATTTTTAACTACGGTACACAAATACTTTCTGGCCATGTGTTATAATTCAGAACCTAACTACGCATGCTCTTAGAATGCCAGTATAGCTCTGACAGACAAACATAACCTTTTTTTTTTTTTTAATTTCCTGTAATATAATCACTGGAGGTACTGATTACAGCTTTCCTAGTTAATACTCCTAATTAAACAGAAAAGAAACATTCAGCTCCTGCTCCTAGAAACTTGGCTGGACTGCCAAAGAACGTATTTTTCCATCATGGGACACTTAGAAGGAAATTCAAATTAAGGTCACCAGGAATGAAACTGAGCTCTATCTTCTTGTCTGAGTTTCCTCATTTTGATGTTATACAATTTCATAAGTAACGAAAGGAAGCATTTTCTTTTCCCTAACAACCAGCTCAACATTAGTGGTCAGAGAACATAAAAGTAACTATGGTAATCATGAAATGACATGCAAATTCACCACTTAATGTTCATTCTAAAGCTAAATAAAAGTAGTAAGAAATCAAGATAAAATAATTCAAAAATTAAGATATCTACTCCCTCATTATTTCTCTTGACACCATTTAGCAGTCTCTGAGATAACCTTATAAAGCATACAAACAGACCGTAACTCCAAGCTACTGCAAAACTCTCTAGCAAACTATCTTATTGTAAACGTTCACCTGAGTTTTGCGGGTTTAAAACAAGGCTTAATTCCTGAAATATTTGACACTCTAACTGCTAAAGCTCAGAAAGGAAAAAGTATCAAAAGCCTTCAATTCTCACTTTGTGAGGAACTTTGAGTTTCAAGCTGGCTTCTAATGCAATGAAAACTAGCAGGATATATGGGCATCAGTAATTTTCTCTCCAGTGTCCTGTCCCATACACTTCTATAAGTGTATGAGTTCTTTCCAAACTGAATTCTCCTGAGCAATTTCATCGTATAAATCAAATAAAAGAGGAAAAATATTTATCCCAGCCCTACTTCTAAAAGAATCCCTCGTATCCTAATGTAAAGTGATGGCACCATCTTACCAGACAGTTGACAATGCAAGCAAGATTTTAACAAGATACAGCAGCATATGACTAAATGGAAACACAAATGAGCATTTGTAAGTCAACAGCCTCTGTACCTTAATGTGATACATGGATGATGCAAAGTTGGAACAATTTCTTTGCAGGGGAAAAATAAAGTAAGTGGATAAATATAAAAACCATGCCTTGAAAGAAAATTACTCCACAGCAAGTATAATACATTCAACAAATACATGAAGACAGCATAAATTTTTTTTCTCCTCATTTGGAGTACCTTAATAATACGTGAACTGTGGAGGACTGCACCCCAAAAATCTCCTCTATTTCTGCACTTAATTCACTTTGTCACAATAAAGTGCATCTATTGAGTTGTAAAACAAGAAACTGAATTCTCTGAAACTATTATCTAAAACAATTAAAAGTCTAGGATTAAAAACTTCCAGATATTTTTTACCAAGTTAGTGGTCAGACATGGTTAGCATTGGGACATTATTTCTTTACCTGAGGATGTAGGGTAAAATGCAGCATTTTGATTTTTAACATTTTCCTCCAGGGGATGAAAGAGGTACTACTTGAGATACTCCATATAAATGTAGTTAGAGGTTTTGACTGACAAGTCTCATTTCTCTTTCAGTTTTTATTACATTCTAACAATCTCAGATGAGAATATTCCAGAAATAGTGACAAAAAGACGACAACTCCAACTCACTATGTAATTTTGCAGAAGTAGTTCCACTGAGTCTCTTCTTCCGTATTTAATAATCCATGATTTTAACTTTGATTCTGCAAGGACTAAGAGTGACAGTAGACGGTACTTCAGTTCCAGGAACTCCATTTTCAACAGATGGAGCTCAGATGAAGAGACAACAAAATTAAACCTAGAAAATGAATCATACTGTAGTAAAATACATCAATACATATATTTTTTTCCCCTTCACCCCCACTCTTTTTTCCCCACTTTCAGTTTTTCCTGAAAGCTTTATTTGCAGTTCAGATATTTCTTTAGTCTTTCACCTAATTAAGCTTACCAATATTTAATTATGTATGATGATCATTCTGATAATCATTATTGAATAGCAAATGAATTATAGTGGCATTTATTCATAGAAATGATCAGTTTACATTACTAAGTTTTGCAAAGTCATTTTTCTTAAATTCATTCTGACTGTCGTTACATAACATTTCTTTTATGGGCAAGTATTAACAAGATTGATATAAAAAAAAAAGGTATATCTTCCCAAAACACAAAGCTTATGTTGATTCTCACCAATCATTAATGCACAAGGCTTTTCAACAAATTTTCATTTACATTCAGGGAAGGATTTCCTTCCAATATTTACATGCTTGCCATTAAGAAACATTATTAGAAAGCAATCTGTACATGAACAGGTTAAAAATCAAACAGGTTCCCTTTCATCCACAGAGGATTTTAATTATGGGTTGAAAGCCTTACCTCTCTGCCATATCCTCTAATTGGTCAGGTGGAACAGGCACTCCATTAACGGACCTTGCCCCGTGGATCTCATGGAATGTCTTTTTGTGACCTTCTATGTTTTTCAATAGATCCTGATTTTAGTAGAGAAAGACAGAGTGAGAGAAAAGGGGTGGGAGAAGAGATTGAGAGAGACAGAGAGAAGGCTCACAGTAGGCTACCTAATAAGCACATTTTGAAGCCTGTACAGATGACTCAACGTAGTTAACTATTTGATCATGCTCTCACATTTGCATGCAACGGTATGCCTACCAAAAATCATTTACATTAGGTTGAACATTTACGCAGGGAATGGCTCTGTTAAAGCTGTTTCTCACAATTATGAAAGATTTTAAAGCAGAGAATACACTGCAATGGTTTAACAAAAGAAGAAATCTTAATTGTATTTAAAAAAACGCCCAAAATGCAGTTTGTAAATAATACCACCATTATACAATCATGCTAAATTTACTGTTTACATCCTTACAGCAGATACTAACCTTTGTTAAGTATTGATTCAAATTTTCAGCAACTAATCTCTACATACAGACAGGATCCAGAGGTCCTTATGTAAGTATCAATTCAATATTCAGTGAACTTCTCACTCTCTCAGCTTCAAAGGATTTCAGGATTACTCGTTATATATTACACAAATGAAGTCAGAATGTGGTACTCAACCAGTATTCCTGTGATAAGAACTGTACCAGCAAAAAACCTTACAGCAGAGCACATTTCAACGGTAACTAAGCAACACCGCTTCAAACAGCCTCCTGGAGATTACATATTAAAATGAATGACTGGCAGTAGCCTTTGCAGAGATACGGTAACAAAAACAAAGTGCCCAGTGGCTGAAAGAACACAAAACAATTGATATTTTGCTGCAAACGGACAGTTTCTGGCTCAGAGTGCTCAGAAGCCTGTGAGCAAAAGGGAATCATATAAGGTTGTCCCCTTCTCACTTTGGGGAAAAGTTCACACTCATATATCAATCGCATCTCTTGGCTCTGCCCAACAAATAGTCACATTTAGTGACCCACCAATGTTTTCACTGTTTTCCACTTCAGCCAAGACCTGATTGTGAAGGAAATGAATCAGACTTTCTCGGATGCAGGTGGTAGGCTGGTATTACCGTGGGGAAAACTCCACTGAGGATATCCTCTGACTAACATACTCTCACATGAAACAGTGACTCGGAACAGGTATCACTTAGCTGCATTTGGGATTCTGTCCAATGAAGAGGGATTCCCCTAATTGGTAACAGTAAAAATGAAACAACTGTTCTATCTAACATCATGTGGAAACCCATAAAGCATTTTATACAACATACTCACCAAGACAAAAGTGCAAATTAACCCACAAAGAGCACAGTCCTGAATTTCTCAATCTTGGTGAAATTAAGTAAAATCTTAAATTCTTGCTTAATTCCCTGAAGGTTTGTCTAAGTAAGCTAGTATTTTTTGCATTAGTATCAAGTTGACCATAAGGTATAAAGTTCACTAGAATAACTCATTATTAGATGAGACAAAGATATAGGGAAGGTGATGATGTTATCTGAACAAACACATAACAAAAAATACAAAAAACTTTCTCCCAAACAGTGACTGAAAAGAATTCTTTAATGCATTTCTGATACTACCCAGTAGCACACCAGGATACAACAATGCAAATCCTAGTGACAAAAAAAGTTCCAGGAGCCAATATAATCATACAAACTTCTGCTGAAGCTTTCCCTTTCCTATGGGAAAACTCCCCTGACAAGCGAGCTTAAGTCAAAACTCATGTTTTAAGTAGAAATCACCCAACACAGTACATCTGATGCTTGTTTAATACAAGCATTTTTTTAAAAATGAATTTATTAAAATAATGTCTATAGTATTTACACTGTAAAAACAAAAGTATTTTACTTGCTTTTTTTTTCCAATTGAAGTTGAATCTTATGAATTCTGAAATATTTTATATCAAGAAAACTAATGAAATATACCCTTATGAAAGGATAGACTTTGAAAGATAACAATAAACAATACCTTTCACAGTTTCCAACATTATTTTCGTTAAAATTTATTAGCTACCACTTAGAAGAGCTATTCTATAGCTAGTTCTAATAAAGAATAATTGGGATATGCAACAACTGTCACAATTGTGACGTCCAAAACGTCCATGAAAATTACCAGCTTTTCATTATGTGGAAATACTTTTACTTAGAAGTGGAAATTTTTAATGGAAAAACAACAAGACCATACATATAAAAATCAAACACACATCCATACACAAACAAGCAGGTTTTAAAATATTAATGATAGAAAAAAAAACAAAACAACACCACGATGTTAGAAAACTGCCTTACTCTCACAAATGCAGCCTTTCTATACCCTATTTCTTTCTCCTTTTTTCCTTCATACTTTCTGTTTCAGTTTCTTTCATCACCTCTCCAACAACTTTTCCCTATAATTTTCTCATACTTACTGCACAGACAAACCACACAATTTTGTTTTTAAAAAGAGAACATATACTCAAAGAGTAATGACAATGATATTTAATATTGTATGGACAAATTCCTCTTTACCACAGCAGAGGAGACTTCTTATGCTACTTGTCTTTGCAACACAATGAAAAAAATCACTTTTTTCACTATTATTTCCCATCTTGGCAATAATATCACCTGCAGTAACCAACAGCACACTTAGTATGTTTGCGCTCTCTCTCTTCTTTCACATAGTAAGTTCACACACCTGAATTGTGTACCCAGCTCATCAGCTCCCTGTAGAATTTTATCCAACAGAAATGGAATAAAGAAACAGTTGAAATGGTAGTACTTGGTATCTTTCAAAAAGTGGAAGCAGTCACAAAACAATCTTGAATATCACTTGTAAAATATACAGCTATCACAGCTGAAGTTATCACGGAAAAACACCTCATTTTTAGCTATCACAAAGGTGACACCATTCATACCAACTAGCCTTCAAACCATGAGTATTTTATTGATTTCACAGAATCACAGAAATACCAACGTTGGAAAAGACCTACAAGGTCATCCAGCCCAACCACCAACCTATCACCATTAGTTCTCACTAAACCATATCCTTCAACACAAAATCCAAACATTTCTTGGACACCTCCAGGGTCGGTGACTCCACCACCTCCCTGGGCAGCCCATTCTAGTGCCTGACCACTCTTTCAGAGAAGTAGTATTTCCTAACATCCAGCCTGAATCTCCCCTAGCGCAGCTTGAAGCCATTCCCTCTAGTCCTATCACCAGATACAGGAGAGAAGAGGCCAACCCCCAGCTTACTACAACCTCCCTTCAGATAGTTGTAGAGAGCAATAAAGTCTCCCGAGCCTCCTCTTCTCCAGACTGAACTATCCCAGCTCCTTCAGCCACTCCTCATAAGGCCTGTGCTCAACTCCTCACCAGCTTTGTTACCCTTCTTTGAACCTGCTCCAGGGCCTCAATGTCTTTCTTGTAGTGAGGGGCCCAAAACCTGGACACAGAACTTGAGGTTCACCAGAGCAGACTATAGGGGGGACAATCACTTTCCTGTTCCTGTCCGCAACACTGTTTCTGATGCAAGCCAGAATGCCATTGACCTTCTTGGCCACATGCGCACACTGCTGGCTTATGTTCAGCTGAGCATCAATCAATACCCCCAGGTCCATTTCCTCTACACAGTCTTCCAGCCACTCTGCCCCAAGCATTGTCTCAAGTTGTTGTGGCCAAAGCGCAGGACCTGGCATTTGGCCTTGTTGAACCTCATCCCATTGGTTTCAGCCCAGCTATCCAGCCTGTCCAGATCCCTCTGTAGGGTCTCGCTGCCCCCTCGCAGATCGACACTTCCAGCCAACTCGGTGTCATCTGCAAACTTACCAAGGGTGCACTCAATGCCCTCATCCAGGTCATCAACAAAGATATTGAAGAGGGCAGGCCACAGCAACAACCCCTGGAGAACACCACTCATGACCAAATAATAATCATGGATCATTACAGCCTTGAAAATAATGAAATAGAGTGCATAGAATCAATACATCTGGACCTACCTTAAGTTGTTCAAGCTTCCGGTGTATAATATTCGCTGTCTCCTCATGAGCTTGCTGAATGCTTACTTCTTCTCTTAGAGCAGTCTCTGCTCTATAGAGCCAAGCACCTATGGTACCCAAAGGTGCAGGAAGAGATTTATCAAGGTGTATGTGCCAGTCAAACAGCTAGGAAATACAAAAAAAAAAAAAAGCACTGAACTTACTTCCTTGCTCAATTAAATAAACAAGTACTATCAATCACGAACACTGCAATTTATTCCTGCTATTGCAATCAGGTAAAAATTAGCCTAAAAGCTTCATTTGTTGATAGAGAATTCAGTATTTTTTGGACAGAAACATTAAAAATGTTGTGTTAGAATTTTTAGTTATTGCTAGAGTCACTAGCAATTTTCATTAAAGTATTACATGCCAAGTGTGCATTTTTCATGCTCGACAGCACTTTCAACTTGGCTATGCACTGCTAACACAATTTCAAACAAAAGGAAACCTCAAAGTTTTACTTATCTTTAAGTTTGTATTCTGTCTATGCAGGAGCAAGTATGAGAGATAATGATGATGAAAACATTCACAAACCAAATACAATATAATCTGGCATCTCTGGAGACACGGTCCATATTTAGTTTCCAAATGCCTAACAAGATAGTAAACGGTTTAAAATTCTAAATAATTTTAAATTCTCATACTTAATAAGAAGTGTATAACATAATAAGTTTTCAACTTACCCTGGAAGAAACTCTTTCCCACGCTTGCTTCACTATAGCTTGATCAAGTGATAATTTACCATCTTTCCTTAAGGACTGAGTTACAAGTTCAATAGGTTTCCTTTTCATCTCATACTGGATCCTGAAATGCTTAAATGACTGCACAAAGAGAAAATCAAATCAATGTAATACATAGTCAAACAAATTCTGTAACATTTGTGGTATACTGTCTCCTGCATGACAATTTCGTATGGAGAGCAGCTTTAATACTTCTTCTAAAGGAATAGCAGTTAACTGGTGTATTTATAGCTTTCACTGAATTGTGTTTTATTTAAGGTTTTAATAGAACTTAAAATCCCCATCAAACTATGTATAAGACCTAGATATTTCCCTTTAGTTACCAGAGGCCTGAACCCTGTCCAAAATTAAATAGTAATTGAATAGAAAACTAGCAAGTGAATTAAATGCTAGTTGAGACAGATAGTGATTGCTTTTAGGAAACAGTTTAGCTTCAGGAAAAAATTGAGGTCAAAATTTCTGTTATAGGTTTTGACAACTTTTGAAAGAAGGGTTGAAAATGAAAAGCCCTGTCCTGAAAATGATTAAGCCCTGTCCTCTTCATCTGTCACCTCACCCAGCTTTCAGCCATACCTCCTATTTGAGCTATATAACACAGGACCTGGAAAGACTGTACAGACACATGCTCACTTCTAACTAGGACAGACCTTATTCATGCTGCTAGAAAAAGCTCTCTGCAAGGAAAACCATCTGTGCACTGCTCTACGTAGCAAAGTTGGAGCTGTCATAATTCCTCCACCAACAAGAAGTAACACAATTTGAATCCTTACTTCTTTGAGCTACAATACATAAAACTGCATATATGTACAATACATCAAATTGTATATATGCAGATGATGTAAAATACTGCAGCACAGTGTCACAAAATGGTGGCAATAACATCTTACTCTAAAGATCTTTCCCAGTTGCTTACCTGATATTTCTCCTGTAAGCTTGTTTCTGCCACCTGTGCCCGTGCTAAATCTCTTTCAAACTGTTCTGCCCACACTTTTAAGTCTCTCAGCATCAACTTGTCTTCCTTCTATGATTAGTACAAAAAACATTGCGTATTATTAGTACAGGTGTCAGATATAGTCCAGAAATGAACATCTCTGTGGCAATTAAAAGTCATTAGTTATAGTAAAAAAAAAATAAATCAATGGAGATCCCTGGGCCAAATTCTCTCCTTATTTACCTTCATATAGTTCAGCTGAAAAGCACTTGAGTCGAAGGAAGAACTCAGCATTTAGACATGAATCTGAGAGAGGTGAAGTCATGACTGTTAGGGTCATTACTGTGTAAGCAACACTACTTTTAGTTCTCATCTGCTATTAAATCAATAGAAAGTTCTTCAAATAAACCACAACATCTAATTTTAGTTTTCCACATACATTCAAAGGGAATTTCAGTAAACGCTAATTGATTTGAGACTGGAGAGGATTTATTATCATTTGATCAGTTTATGACCATTTTATCATCTTGTCTACTACTCAACTACCACTTGGGGTGCAGCAACATTAGAAGAGAAAGTGCAACAGTATGATCCACGCTTACACACTATTTTCTTAGAAATTTCAGGACAGTCCTTGACATCAAGTTGAATGAACAGAAACTAAAAAATATTTTGGTATAGAAGGTTTTAACAAGAAAAATGAAAAGAAACTAAGAAAATCTGGTTCTGTTCAATTTCTTTTGCTTCCATGACATTTTACGGTTTTAAAAACAACATACTTGTTTTACAGTTTTGCTTTAACACTTCAAGTCTATCATTGGCACTGGTGCTTTGCAAGGCTGCTCGTCAGAACACAGTGACCTGATAGTGAGTAGAAAAATACTGGTAGGAAATCTCAGGTCTTTAAGCATGGTGTATTAAAAGGTTAGCAGACAACAAAAAGCTTTTTTGTGCACTAAGAACACTAATCTTTAAGTAGGATACAAATGTCCATCTCAGATTTCCAACTGATGAAAGACATGTTATGGCTACTGATTAGAAACCACTTTTTGAAAGCAAAAAGGTTATATTACTGTAAAACCAGTGACTATCAGAAACACATCTATTAAAATGAACAAACAGAACACATTATATCAGCTATGAACATAAAATGAGTGACTAAGACTCAAGCATTACATAAGAGATAAAATTGGACCTTAACCATTTTAACAGATTAGAAGTATTGCTCCATTTCAGCTGAGGATCATCTTTTATGTATTTCCTCTACTCAAACCAGTGGTAGTTGGCCAGACAGAATTTACATAGAAGATTATTGGATTATTACAGGTTGCAGAAACATTGGACAGAATAATAGAATGTGCAAATATCACACGTATTATACTTGTTAACTGTTAATTGGATATTGCAGTAAGGTTAACATTGTGTTATGGCAGCTGCATTGAAATAAAGTTCCCTATAGCTCAGGTTCCTGTCTTCCAACATGTGCTTAGGCTGCTGCCTGAAAAACAGTATGGGACATCTATGACAGTTCCCTGCTCCAGCTATTTCCAAAGCTGGCATTTCCTTTACTTCACAGAAGGTCTCAAGATGCCAGAACTCCTACTGCTTCCAACTTGTCACATAATTTAAATATAGAGAAGAAAAATAAAAGCACTACTCTTCTGGCATGATAATTTGCTCTGTGTGTGGAAAAGTAATGTCAAGATTCTTCAATACAAACAGCAAATTCATGATCACTCCCATCAAACAAACAAAACAAACAGAACATAAACTATCAAAGAAAAACCAGAGAATTATGTTTGTTCTTTCCTCTGCATGAGGATCTTCTATCTATGACCAAAATTATTTTAACTTTTCTAAGCCACTATGACTTATTTGCTCCATGCTACATCTAAACAGAATTTTAGAATATTAATTTATCTTCATGCCATTTTAAGAGCATTTCACTGATTTGCAGAGAGGAACAACAAAGCTGGAGTACTCAGCCACCAAAGAACATGAATGAAAAACACCAGAGAAAACTGCTTATTAATTTCAATATGATGAGGGCACAACTTAAATTTACATATAAAGGTTTTAGACTAGACTCAAAACTTTTTTTTTTTAACTGTCTGATTAACAAATTACACAATACAGAACTTTCTGGTTCTTATAGAGCTAAAAATACGTATCTGCATTTAATGAGAAACTTGACAATATACTTTTTTGAGTTCTCTAATATGTAATTATTAACCAGAACTATTCAAATTCTCAGGCACAGCATGGATAGGATTTTCAGACAGGAGCTTTTGAATCTAAAATAATTTATCTTTTTTTCCAGAGATGCTGAATTACTGTATTGCCTATTTGCTGGAAAAAAAAAAAAAATCAAGTCACTTTTACAATGTATATATATGAAATCAATTAATTAAGCTATTCCTCTTGAAAACACTGAGTTATATGTATGTGTTATAGAAAGACTCAGACTGACAATGGTACCACAAATGCACTGTGAATGCTGAGCCAAGCATCACCTTCAGCAATGAGCTATTAAAGGCAGACAGTAAGCTACTGGAAGAACTCAAGTTATTTTTACAATCGCTGCTGAGGAAAACCCTCTTATAACTGGGAACTCTGATGGTAAAAATAGGTTGGAAGTGATGAGTTTATCATATGATTTACTTGTTATTATCAGAGCACAAGAAATGCTTTACATCTGATATATTATGAAGGAGTGTACTTCTTCTGTATGTAAATTGATAGTGAGATGAAGCAATTTCTACCACTTCACCTCTTTGTTATGTTACGCAGCACCACAGGACTATGTAAGGCTAAGATTTTATATTTTATATTTAGGTCTACTCAAAACTGCCTGAACTTTTGCTTGAATGGACTGAGTGGGAATAATTCCGCTATGGTTATTAAACTTTATTTCAATATATATGAGTACTTGTACATGCATAGCATGAGATGAACAGTCAATCAACCTATTTCTTATAGAGTAGGAAAAAAAAGCCAACACACAGGAACTAATGTTGAATAAAGGTAACTCTCTGGACTAGGTGAGACTACAAACAGAACTGACTGGCTACAATGACAGCTGCTATTTTCTTCATTACATTTTCACTCCTGCAATCTTCTAGCTTTAACTGAGTGTTCTGAAATATATTTGAATTACCTGAAATTTGTTTGAATGTTCATTTGTTCATTTATATAAAATTCTATCTGTTGGATTTCTCAATTTCTCAGATAATGCTAGAAAGTTTTAAATATTTAAATGTCTCAGATAGTTACAAAGGTATATCCTTTAAAAAAAATCATAACTTATGTGAGAACAGCTGAGCATATCATGTAATTAAACATGAATGCTCTCTCCTTCAGACACACACCACATACACCACTTACACAATCATATATTCAGTCTAATATCTACTCTATAAACCTAAGAATATATAACAATATCAATCTAAAATGAAAATAGATGAATAGATACAACAATTTGTAATTTTTTTTCTCATGTTTATATCTATAATTAAGAAAGCATAGTCTGAGGCTTACTATAGGTAAGTTTACTTCCTTTTCTATATTTCTATAAAATTATTTGCAAAATTACGCATTTGGCTATAAGAAATAGCTATTGTAAGAAAGTAGACTTAGACTCATTATGTTCATCTGTTTCCTCTTGCGGAAAGAATAATTTGAGGGTAACTAACCAATGTCTATTAAAATATCCAAAATCAAAAGTTGAATATGTTCAAGAAAAAACAGAAGTTATGAAAGGCCCAAGGCAGGACCATTATTCTGGAGCATATTATCCTTACCTTAAATTTCATAAAAGAAATGACAAAAGTTGGGATTGATTGAAGTTCCTAGCAATATGAAACAAGTGAGAAAACAAGAGGGGAAAAAAAAAAAGCAAACAAGATAAAACAAAGCAGGTAGAAAGTCCAGAAGAACAATACAAGAGCTATACGTGCAAGAATGCAATTAAAGATGCACTTAAAATATTATCAAATGCATGTGCCTGTATCATATCTTGTAAAGAAGTTCTCTACTACATCTGACTTCTGGATTACTAGTCACTATATGATTTGCTTTATCTGGAAAAAGCAGTTACTTTAGAGTAACTGATTATTTGTGATGCGTTGCTTACACAGATGTATATGAGCACAGCTGATCCAAGCATAGTATATTAGACTCCCTTCAATTCTGCTAATCCATCACTGGCAAAATTCTCATGCCTATCAGTGATCTATGTCCACTCTATATTTGACCCCATATGCTGTCAGTCATAACTGTCAATTCCATCACTTTTGCCCTTGGATCAAAATGATAGCATAAAACAACTTCATGGAAAAGAGATCTAAATGGAGCCAGTTCATTATACAAAGTGTGTTAAGTCCCATACCCCAGTCATTGGTTCGAAACAGTGAAATACACTGAAAAAATGATAACTGGATAGACATAAGCTCTCAAGTACTCTTGTTTAAACTTCTGGCAAACTTGAGTCCTCTATTTTCATAACCTTTTGTATTCTGTATTTTCCACAGGGAGAGAATTTTTTTTTAATTCTTTTTTTGTACTGTGGGATTCTTTATGATTTTTCCAGAGAGACTCTGTCAACAGATAATCAAATCTCTTACACAGAGGTTTTTTCTCTTTAAGATATTTGATCTACTCTCAAGAAAATCATGACGAGTTTGGCAGACCACTACATACAGATCCCAAGAAATATTAGGGCAGTAGTTTACATGGTTGTGGACTGGGTGAAAAAAGGGAAGCAAGAATTAATGAAGCTGGATTTTGTTGACTGCACAATAACTAGATTAAATATGATATCCAGATTATGTTTTACAAATGTCATTCAATTATATTGCATTATATTATGGAGAGATTCCAGTGCTTAAAATTCAACAACATGAAGTTTAACAATACGTAGACACAAAAATTTCTTTCCATATTTAACATATATTTAAAGGGAATATTAGAAAATAAAATTTTAATCTCATATTAAGTAGTGAAGTATCATATGGAATTTCTGCACTGCAGTGGGTCTTTCCATTTTATAACCCACATTTTAAATTGTGCATGGACTGGTAAAAAAGTAGATAAAGTGTGATTTAAATCACCAGATTATGTAAACTTACTGTGAACATGGATCCACATTAATAGTGCAGCCAGTAGGCTAAAGGAGATGATCTTTCCTCTCTCCTCAGCTGGTGAGAACGCACCTGGTGTGCTCTGTCCATTTCTAGGCTTTTCAGCACAGGAGAGAGATGGATATGGCCTAACAAAGTGCTACAGATACACTGAAGGGACTGGAGCTGCTCTCCAATGAGTAAAAGATGGAGACTTTCTCCAATGAGAAAGATGGGACTGTTAACTTGGAGAAAAGAGATCTCATAGCTGTATATAAAACTCTGAGGAGAGAGTGCAAATAAGATAGTTCTAGGCTCATTTTAGTGGACCCCAGTGCCAGGGCAAGAGGCAGTGGGCACAGACTGAAACATAAGAGGTTTTCTCTAAACAACAGGAAACACACATTTAGTATATTGGTTGCTGTTTTACTGGGATGTACAATTCATGGTCATTCTAACATATACCTTGGCTAAATTAACTAATTGGGAAAAAGTAAAGGAGAGATTACTCATTTTCTCAGTGCACAGAGCTGACAGTGTATCAGATATAAGCTTTTTCTGTGATTATAGATTCTTTTTCAAGAAGTATAGTTTTCTGATTCTGTTTTGGGTACAGAGACATATGCAGAATCAGATCAGACAAATAAAAGTTTTGTGTTGTTTTAAATAGCAACATTTGTGGAAACTTATTAGTGAACTGTATGCCTTAATGATAACTACAGCTAATAGTGTAGGTAGAACAGTGTTTATTGTCTCTATTCACTCTAACCTAAAGCTTCTATATCCATTACATAGCTATCCTTAGGAATTTTGCATTACTTGGTTGTTGCTTTTTATTTTATCTATATAAGATTAATCCATCTTTAAGAATCAAAAATCTAGATACTTGTGTATTGCCAATCTACAATCAGCAAGAGATAGATACACTTTTAGATGGTCATTTTTCTTAAGAAGAATAAATTGTCTTAATAGTGCATAGCATTTCAAAAGTATTTAAACTAACCATAGATGAACCTGACCCTTAGTTAGTGATTGATAAAAGTCTTGGAATCAGATCCAAGAATCAAATCCACGCAGACTTTAATTTCCTGTGAGTGATATACTCCCTCTATTCTTAGACTTCTTTTATTCCCCCTGAAGTATAGTATAAGAAAATAATTATTACAGTGTTGGAGTACACGTACCTGAGAGAGATAACCTGACAAAATTATTATCTGCTAAACTCCTAGGGTACTCTTAATTCCTCATTTCCTAAAATTAAGCACTTTCAGGCTGTATTTCATCTGACTTGTGTTACATGCTTGCTACAAAACAAGATGCACTGAGCAGCAGATATTACTGTATTTTTCCATTTGTCAAAATTAACTGAGATTGACTATCTCAGTATTGAATTCTTAGTCAGATAACTCCAACCTCATAGGAAGTGTGCATGGGTGGTTTTCAATAGCAGGGGAAGTAGGAGAGAGGTGAGGAAGATTGCTGACTTTCTCTTTCTCTGCCTCTGAGCCAACTTAGTTCCAGTACGTTTCTTGAAGATGTGTTGTCCACACAAATTCTCATGCTTATCCGCTGCTCAGCTTATAACACATTGCACTGGAAGAAGTGAAGTAGTATTGGAAGTTTTGTGGTCATTTGTGGTCAGAGGGCCTAGCTGTTCACATGGACATTTCTAGAATTAAAAAAAGTCTAATATTTCATGCCTAGATCAGCTGTGCTATGTGCACATAACACAACCACAGTGCAGGTGACAAGCGTGATGCATAACCAAAAATACACAGAGTGGTGCAGCTAGGCTGGTATCTACAGATTGTATAGTTAGAAAGATTATCACAGTGGAAAGGGATAATCAAAAATAAATGAAAATGCTCACCCATACCCTGGGCTAAAAGGAAACTACCAAAAGGAGCAATCTTCAGGAAGAGATCCTTCCTCAATGGCAGTCAGCCCTTCAATGGGGTTTAAGAGAGGTGGAGCCAGACTCCACCCCTTCTGGTCACACAGCTGAATTGCTTTCACCTGTGCTCCCACGGCTGACTCATTGCTTGCCTCAGGTGATCAATCAGAGATTCAGGCTGTGATTCAGCAGATCCCATATACATGGCCAAGTCTGTTGGCAGCAGGTGCTGCATTGTGTACCATGGTATGGAAGCAGCAGAACAGGCTAAGCCTGTCATGGGTCAGAGAAGGAGGCTTTAGAGTTCACTCCCTCTCTCTTGCCAACTCAGCTTCATTACTCAGTGCTATGGCACTGGTACATTTACATCCTCAGCACAGTTTTGCACTAAGGAAAAAGAGGAATGCCAGTGACTCAGGCACTGAAATCAGACAGCAAGGCTACAGCTACAGCAAAGCTATTAGCCACACCTAATAAAGCGAAACATAGCCAGAAGGAAGGAGATTCACTCATTTCAAAGCTCTTCTGTAACTGTAAGGAAACCAAAGAAACACAAAAGTACTGCCTCTTTCTTTCTTGCTGGGGCTGAGCAGATTGTCTCAGCAGTGCTTCCTACCATTTGGCATGAAGGAAGTAAATGATCAGAATTAGGAAGTGAGTCACAATCACTTGGCATCTGAGTGAAATCCTTTGCACTACATCCTAGCGCAAAGCCAGTACACTATCATACTCAAAACACAAACAAGAAAAACAAACAAACAAAATAGCAAAGCAGTTCCTTAGAGCAAACAGTCTAATTTTATTATACAATAGAAAGAAATCCAAGTCAAAATCGTAACTGCCTTTCAGGCCTAAAAGATCACAAACTACTTCTAACCATTCTCTAGGACAACTCCTTTTCCTATCCACAAATCCACTGTGATAGAAACAGAACTGATGTGTTGCTTCAGGCAACAAACAGCTTCAATCTTACTAGTATTATGCTTGAAAAACTTTCAGAAAATTGTAGGATCCATTGGTTTGCTACCATTTACCGTATCTGTTTCTCCTTGCTTTGGCTGAAAGGAAAATCTTGGCAGGATCACCATTCTCTTTTCTCCATTTATGCAACACTGCAACACTGGTTCCTTTATTCTCAGTTAATCTTTCTTAGCTTTTTTATCGTGCTTGCTTTTCACTTGAATTGCAGATAAAAACAATATAATAATAAACTACAAGGGTTACAAAATGTGTTTAGGAAGCCCTCCCTGTGATAAACTGATTTCTGTAAGTATGCAAGAGAAACTTACATCATTCTCCTGCACATCAGCCACTGTATGATGAGGATCAGGATAGTACTTCAAAAACTGGGCTACGTAGGTCATGATAGACTTTTCATCTGGCTTGTCAACATTCACATCTATACAAGTATAGAACACAGTACAGTAAGAGATAGCTAAACGGAAGAAAATAATAGTTAAAAATTTAAGCACTATAAATCAGCATGTCTGGTTTAACTCATTCAAATAGTTCAAGCATTTTTAAATTTAGATACCTTCTGGATCAAGGAGCCTCGGAATCCCTAGCTCTGTTTCTGCGAGTGTGAAGGCTTCTTCCAGGTTTTCCCTGTTTGATCTTCCTTTTACTTTCTCCATGTCCACTAAATCTGGACGGATAGCGTGAATAATGGAATGAAATGCAACACCACTCCTCCAACTTTGTCCAAAGTCTTTGATTTCAATTCCAACTTGCCTTAAGAAGATGAAAGAGAAAACAGTTACTCATGTAAACATCAAGATAAGGGGAAATCCAGGAGGAGAAAGGATGCTCCAGACACAGACTAATTTTCATTAGGCCTAAAGTACCTATTGTTCCTACAGGGCTGGTCAGTTCTGCGACAGCTCCATCTGTACACTGCATAAATTAAACAGAATCTTTTAATATGCATACTGCATGTGTCTCCAATGAGCTCACTAGTGGCAATAAGCCTAATGAAATACACCAAGTGACACACACAGTCTGTGGATGTATGCAGTTCCTTCCACTGCACTCCATGAATAGAGAGAGGTTTTTATCTCCCTGCATTATAACTATCACAGTTTAGTTAAGTACATCAGCATCACACAAAAATAAATACATAAAAAGAATGGCAGTAATCTGCTATCTTTTAAAATGAAAGCATTAAAATATTATAAATGACATCACTGAGTGAAAGTCAGGTGAAAATGTAATGCAAATATATTTTTATTCTCATCAAAAACATGAGTGAGACTATTATTTCCTCCAGAATTCCTATATTTTCAATGAAAAATACACATAAACAATGAAGAAATCCCAATAAATAATGAGAGAGGAATCAGAACTGAATCACACTCCTGACTGGTGCTTTTAAAAGTAATTCTGATAAGTACAATTGTCCACAAACTGCAAGCTTACTTGGAAGACACACTTGATATCAAAGTGCCATTGTGAAGTTCACAGGAGTACTGCACTGCACAAATGTTTAATTCAGTGACCACTGTGATCGCTAATAAACTTCCACAGACTTCAATGTGTCCTCAGCTAGCCCTTGCAGATTGCAGTGTAAATGAGGAGTAGGCAAAAAAAGTACTATCCTTGCTTTAGATTTCTTGCAACACATTTAACCTATTCTTTCCACAGTGTTGAAAATGTGATTTAAAAGCCTTTTGTTTCTTTGTATCTGTGTCGATGTGTCTAGAAATTACAGCTGACGATTGTCAGTGGAATGTCTCTTCCTAACAAGAGCTCAATAGGAAAAGTGCCAAATCAGACCATATTGCACTTTAAGTTTTACTGTGTTCTACCTGCTTATTGGATAACTGGAGGAAGTCTGTGTCTTTATATTTCTTTTCTCAGAGGCACTATTCCAAAACTTTTCATTTCCCTTTACATTAATGCATAATTGAGGTTTTTTTTTCAAATGGTGCTGATTACTTAATTAAAAAAAAAAATCCTTTAAAATATTTTAATGTATTTTTTTAAATTCTTACAGTGGAAGCCATTAATTACTATTATTTCTTTGACTGAATATATTTTCTTTACATGAATTTTGTAAGATGAGCAATCTTGGAATAATTCTACAAAATACAAGCAAGATTTTAAGGTTAACAAGGAATAGCGAGAATAACTCTGAAATAAATTTTGTTTTACTTGGCACAGCCTTTGTTTAAAAAGAAAGAAAATTCAGGGCAACTTTATCATAATATATTTTTTTTTATCTCAAAACCACAGAAGAATTTCCATGATTTTTCATCACCTGTCTTTTGACAGGAAGTGTTGAAATTCAGTGCAGAATTCACATGTGATGTCACTGAGTAATGCTGTCAGTGCGGAGCTTGCATTATAGCATCAAGTGTTTGGGCAGCAGAAATAATGCACTGTCATTCAGATAGCTAATTTCCCTTTCAATTCCTCCCTCTGTCAAAGATAACCCCATTCATTACTCAGAGACTATAAAATGTGCTTGTAAAATTAGTGCAAATTATAAATAATTACTTGCTTCTTGTTATGGCACAATACTTAGCAGCCTCTGTTATCATAAAGAATATGATCAGAGGCCAGTGCTATATAAACAGAGAGCAAAAGGATAGACTCTGATTGAGAGAGTTTAAATTCTAAGGAAAAAGTTCACACCTAAGACACAAATTTAATTCATCTGTAGGTTACTTACCTTGCTGCTGTATACTGGATCCATTTTAACAAAGCCTTCCTGGCACTTCCTTGGACCTTGGTTACCACCTTCCGTTTGCTTGGGGGACTTGCAGTTTCTGAACTGACAACACTCTCCACAGAAGACGCACTGCTAGACAATGACTGCAGCTGTGGAAGATTGCTGGTGAGCTCTTCAATCTGTGGGGAGAAAAAAAAGTTAAATGGATGTTTGTGGATAGCTCGTTTAATTTCCACCTGTCTCATAAATAATAAACTAATAGGCCTGACAAAGTAAAGTTGGGCAGAAGCTGTCACTTTTAGATGCTGTATTTTTTAACTGTACTTCAAACTAGGTTCAAAGATTTTAATGTATGTCTGTGCCTATAAGATGGTTGTAATTTCTGAAATATAGGAAACCTAGCAGTCATTGACCTTCCCAACTACATACAGCTACAATAATGTGTGTTATCTAGTACAACAAATTATCATTGAAATGATTGACAATGGCTTAAATTGAGCTTTAATGCACATTATAAAATGGTTCAGTAATTTCAAAGGACACTCACTAAATTAAAGAAGTTAAATTACCTTGATCATCATCCTGATAGTTCTTAATTTAACATTGTACTCTTTTGGCATAAATTTAATTTGGCTCTGCTTAGATGTAGCTTGTGATGAAATAGTCCATGTACTGTAGGCAATGTGCTGTAATGAAACCTGCTCAGCATTTATAGCACTTATTTGCATCACAGTTTCCGTCAAAAGTAAATCATTAACTTAACTGACAATCTGGCTGTAACTCGTAAAAATTATATCCAGAGGATAGTGTAAGATTGGTCTCCATCTAAACAGTTTACAGCTGAGTATTATCCTTGCAAATATATTCATGTTCCAGTGAAATCAGCATGTTTACTTATGTTAAGCTCAATTGCTGTCTGACATCACGTGCACTGGAATTAGATGGAGTATAATCACCAACAAGGTTGGTAATGGTACTTATAAAAAGAATCCAAATTCCATAGTTTTCTTTTACTGCTCTTTTGCATTCTTCAGAGGTATTGGAAGTATGTGTTCTAGTGATAAAAGAAAGATATTCTGTGTGCATTACCAAGACAGGTATCTTAGTTTAAGCAATAGGAAGCAGACATATCTGCTACTTTATTCAGCATCAGATCCCCAGTTAATTATATACTATCAAATATGTAATTAAATACTGAAAATGCACAAGTTCATTTGCAACAATAAGCTCAACCACTATTTGAGGAAGCAACACTGAATTTAAAAAACGTTGTACCTGAAAATATAAAATTATGGTCCACACCAAGCCAAGCACAATAGAAGGCCGACCATCAGCAATATCAGTTGAGTTTATGTTGACAAGCTTTATCTATTTAGTAAAGAAAACATGCTATTACTACACACAAGAAACAATAACAATTAGAAAATAAATAGGTTTTATATTTTAATACATTTTTGCAACAAAATAAGAAGTTTCTTAATATAAAAGTATCCCATAATTATGTAATTTCACTTAAGGGTAGCTATACATAATTAATGCGTTTTAGGTCCATACATGCTAATATTGTAGAAATAATATTTAACTTCTGTAGAAAAGTTAAAAAGTGATAAAAATTACATAAAAACATTGTACAAACCGGAGATCCTCGGTACACAGACTAGCATGAAAAGTAAGAGGAAAAAACGTTACAAAAATAATATTTAAGTGATTAAGTAAATGTGTTAATTTTAAAATGTAAAGAAAGCATAATTTTGCTTACAACTTAGAATATGATTAATAAAGAAAGCAAACTGAATACTCTGTAACAGTTTTTAAATTATGTAGGTTGTCCTTGCTACTTGTAACAGGTATAGCATCAACCAAGAAAAGAAAGTTTTATAATAAAAAAGAAATAAGGGGAAAAAAAAGCATTAAAGAAAGGGAAAAAGGAAAAAAAAAAAGAAGAATGTCACATTTCTTCAGGGAGCTTCTTACAGTAAAATATTTTACCATCACTAATGAAGATTCCATTTCAAGACAAATTTGACTATAATTTTTAAAAATATAGAATATGAACATTTCAGTTGTCCAAGGTTGTATTCAGTTTATCAAAAGAAACATAAATAGGTCTTAATTTCCAAAAGCTTCTCTATATTCTGAATAAAGTGTCACCATAAAATAATCTCAAAAGAAAAAACAGCAGAGACAAAGGCTATGTATAAAGGAACTAACACGTAGACAATGTTTAAGGAAATTGAATAGAATAGGTGGTATCAGAATATCAGGAAATACACTAATCATTCACTCAGCAAAACTAGGAAATTCTGCCTTTAGTCCTGACATTAATAAGGAGGGCTAGTAAGCAGTTCTGGCACACCAAACATGGTCATGGAAAAGAGTTATGGAAAAACTTTGGAGAATGGGTTTAATAAAAGCATGAGATTGACTTCTGGTGACATTGTTTGTATCCACAAAACAAAGCAAAAACTGCAGTCCTCTGAATCAAAATCTGGAAGCCCACTAGACGATGCCATTATCTACATAAAGAAAAAAGCACCATAAGTCTCAATCTTTTAGCTGGCTCAGCTCCCACAAAAACTTTTCTTTTTCTAGAAAGCAAGGTTTTACTTATGGATATTACAGATAAAAAGAGTCAGCTAATTCTTTTGATTATGCTACTGCTCATAGGGGCATAGTGCATCTATTCTAGTTATATTTGTCTTATAATTCATTAAAAGAATTTAAACCTATTAAATAAAGACTTCAGTAGCATTAAAAGGAAACAAACAAAACACAAACATACAAACCAAAATAACAACAATAAGAAAGGTTTGGTCCAGAATAACATCGGCAAAATCTCAAGTGCATTTCTCAGTATGACAGCCAGAAGTCTGTCTGGATTGTGAAAATATGAAATTGAATAAATCTGTAATAGATGTTACTTGTGGGAGAGCCCAGGGAGGAAGGAAACCCCCTGAACACACCAAGTGCCACAGGCAGCCACTCATCTCCCTTCATTTGCCTGCGAGTAAAAATCAGGGGCTGTGCTTAGCTGCTGAAAAAGCATTTGTTGTCTGAACACATCCCCATCTCCTCTGAGAGGAAAGGGGTGACAGACTGTATAGATGCTTTTTCTAAGCTGCATTCAGCCTACAGCCACCTGCTAACGCACACCAATCTACATTGCATACTGTTTATTTCCATTTCCTTCCAGAAGGAAATCCGATATACTAATACACAGCACATACAAAAAATAACTAATAGAGAAAAGTCCCCAAACTCCTGCTGCATTTCATCATAGAGAAATAAAATAAATTTGTTGTTATACCTGCATTGAAAAAAAAAGAACTGAAAAGCAGAAATAAAAAGAATATCTCCAATTCTAATTTAAAAAAATTAGATATGTCAGCGTAACACAGAAAGACTGTTTTTATTTTATATTCATACCTAGAATACATTGAGTTTTTTCTTAAAATCACTGAAGGGTTTGTTGGAAGCAACCTTAAAGATAGTACAACTCCAGTCCCCTGCTGTGGGCAGGGACGCCTCCCACTAGATCAAGCTGCCCAAAGGCTCATCCAATCTGACCCTGAACAGAACTTCCAAGGATGCAGCATCTGCAGGTTCTCTGAGCAACCTGTTCCAGTACCTCGCCACTCTCGCAGTGAAGAATTTCTTTCTAATATTCAGTATAAACGTACTGTCATCTAAATAAACACTATTACACCTTGCCTTATCAATACAGGCCCTGGTAAAAAGGCCCCTCTTTATTATAGGCCCCCTTTAGGAACAGAAAGGCAAGGTATCCCTAGAGACTTCTCTCAGACTGTCTTCGTACTAGAGGTACCTCAGCACTCTGATCACCTATCATTTTCTATCTATATGTTGAATTTTTATAAAGTTTTGTTACATCTTGTATGTTACATCTAAAACTGCCATAGTGGTGACTACAAGAATCAACCCAGGTATTAACTTGGACTTCTGTTATATAATAAAGGGTCACACTGTCCTAAATTCACGTGTATAATTTCAAGCAGCGTTTTTTATGTATAGTCTTAAAGGACTGCCTCTACTGATCTGAAAATTTTTCTTAACTTTGATGAGAACAAAAACAGGGAAGCAGGGAAGAGTTAAAGAATACAGAAAATAAAAGGAAAAAGATAAGCTAAGGTGATTCTAACCAAAATCCCCAGAAAAATTTTCCTGTTGATTGCTACATTTTAGTGTAGAATCTTGACAATTTTAATTTACAACAGCTTTTGTGCTCGAACTTACCCGTCTTCCTTCTAGAAACTTAAGTGCTGTGCCAATGTTGGCAACCCAGTGAATTCTCTTCAGATGACGTCCTTGCTCACAAGGCTTTAAGGAAAAGTGTACACTACAATTAGATGCATTCCACATAATTACAAACACATATGTATATGCCATAGCCTGATTTACCTGTACAGATGTTTTTCAGAGCAAACTGTGTTTTTGCATAAAATCAACAGAGAATTTGGGGACATTAACGTCAAAGTTCTATTATCAAGCAAGTTTTAGTTCTTTAATGAATTCAAAGATTTAAAGGTCAAAGATTCAGTCTGTAGACTTCATAAAATCAGAGAGTATTTTTCTTACATAAAATAAACTAATTATGTTTATTACATATATCTGAGAGAAGTTAAAAGTAAAGTCTCAGTAGCATACTTCTGCCTGAGAAATAGAGGTGGTCATTATTATTAAAATTCAGTGTGCCATGAAGAAAATTTTGCTGAACTTCAGACATGTAAGTTAAAAATAATAATAATAATAATAAAATAGAAATCCTTGAATTAAATCAAGAACATATTTTAGGCTCCTAATATTATGAATTTGAATTTTAAATGTCCCCTTAATATTATACTGACATTTAAATTTGTATTGATAAAGTTATTTTTAACGAACGTTTATTATAAATTCTAAAACCCCTTCTGAAGTTACTATAGAACATAATACTCTGTTATACATGGCTTTTTATTTAATCAGAAACTGCTCTCATTCTGTGATTTGTATGGGCAGGATATTATCTAGCAATAGTCAATTAACCGGCACCTTCTCCAAAATTCTTTCCCTGTTTTACTACTATGTTGCCACAAGAGGGAGTCTTCTCATATGAACAGAAACAGCAGTCGGTATGTTTCAGCAAAGCAGAAAAGCCCTTGAAAGCATAGCTTACTTCTCATTAAAATCTCTTTACAGTCACTCTTGTAATACGAATTACTATTAATTTCAGCTAACCCCTGCTGCATGAACAAGAGGCAAAAGAATGGAACATGCAAATAGTGTGAATGTAAGGGAACAGGCAAAGTGAACGGTAGTTCTTCAGCTCTCAGGTGCTGCCCTATGATACATGAGCTGGTTTGGAAAAAGTGAGAGGTCTTGGCATAAAAATGTTTAATTCCTCTCACCATCACAAACACATTACTAACTTGGGTTCCAAGAGAAAACTTATCTGGCATGTACAAATTGTAGCCTCATTACACAGTATGTCTGTGAAATGCCATTTGGTATCAGATAAGGGTATTTACAGTGGCTATGTATCTGTCAGTGCACATGGATATCAGACTCCATGATATCCGGGGGCTCACAATTTCTTAAGAAGAAAACCATGAATTACACAAGAAAACCTGTTATTATTTCTTCAGGACATACAGAAGCAGCTTGGTTTTCAGACCATATCTGTGTCCCAGTAGTTACACTATAGTAACAGCAAGGTGAATTGTAAAGACTAAAATAATCAAGTTATTTTTATAAGCCAGTAAGCCAAAACTGAAATAAAATCTATGAAATCAAGGTTATTAGTCTGCAATTATCTCATTTTGCATTGTAACCAAATAGTCTACTCTGTGAATAAATTTATTTTGCTTTTTTTTGTTTGTTTTCAAGAGTACTCAAATATAGAACCAAACTAGAAGTTCATATCCTAGAAAAGTTGTGCAACCATCTCACAGATTCAGAAGGAAGGAACTTCTTACCAGCTTCTGCCCTGAAAGAACCTCCAAAAGGGCTATCAGCATTACCCCATCCTTGATGTCTTCAAACAAATCAGTGACCATCATGGGAGGATTGCGCTGAAAAGTGAGGAGACCAGATATTATAAGGGCAGCAGGAGCACTGTCTTGTCTCCTTTCCTTCCAAACAGAAGGCTAAGGAGTGGTTGAGTCCCCTTCTTTATGTTTTACAACGTTTAATATTGTTTTGCTTTTAAACCCTTTCTTTGCTACCATACTGTTTGACTCTGTAACATTTCTGGAAAAAGCATGTGCTCCCTAAAATAACCAAAGAAACAAAACACCTGCCTAGAGTCTGTAAAATACACTCATTTTACTAACGTAACATTACAGTCACGTTTCAGTGTATTGGCATATTTTGCCTGGTGTTATGTACGTCACAGAAATTTCACTTTACTTGGTTGAGAAATGAGCTGTGTGAAGAAAAAAATCCCTAAAGCAATGTGGCTGCCTGAGCAGCGCTGCTGCTTTCTTACGGCTAACTGTTGTTTCACTAGATTGTCATATTTTCTCTTCTTTCTTTCATTCAGGCCTTGCAGGCTTCAGTGCTGTTAGCACTATGACAACTTCTACTTAAGACAAATTGCTTAACATATGTCTTTATGTTTGCAAACACAAGACGATAGCACTGAAAAACATGTAAACAGATGATATTTCAGGAATTTTGAGTAACAAAGTCCCACCTCTGAACTCCAATTACTTAAATACATACCAGTTTGTAGCCAGTTTGGCTAGCATCTGGTCAGCACTTTAATGATCACACGATATTTCATAGTAACCAAAAATTTAGAGTGAAACTTGGTTCTGTTGAATTAAAGGAAACAAACGCCCTCCAGTTTCTATGAGTTTGTTAGAATTCATATTCCTGCTAATTCACATAATGATAATATTTATATCTGCTAACTGATTGAAAGGACAGACTACAAATTTAGTTTTAAATTACCTTATGCTTAGTAATTTATGTTTGGGGTGCTTCTAAAAAGAATGCTTGTACATAACCTTGATCTATTATACATTTGATGATCCTAAGAAATGAAATGATGCTCATGAAAAGGTAGATATTAAAAAAACAGCAGACAGCAAAAATTTCTACCTCCCATAATCAAAATACCCAGCATTCAGTGTTCAGTTTGGATGAAGTAAAATTTCATTGACAAATAGTTTTGGTCTAAAGTGGACTTCATTTAGGATATGGCATGCTCTGATAGCTGCAATAATAGAGAAAATATGTTCTCAAACAAGTGAAACAGCACTATTGCAACACATTGTAAGAGTATATTAAGTCATATTACTTTTTGTTTTTCTAGTAATGTAATACATAATGGCTAATGTTCTTCTTTAATATAACACCAAAGAAATCAGTGAAGCAATCAGTTCACTGGAGTTTAATTTGTCCCATTACAGGCAGTTGATGAAAATATAATTTATCTTCTTCACCTTTTGTGTTATTGTTTCCTTTTTGAAATCTGAAATAGTTTTGGTTTTATCAGTATTATTGTGTGATCTAAAGTGAATAAATATGTATTAAAATAATACATCATTAAAAACAACCATCTGCCATCCTAATCCAACAGCAGCTGAAAGCCTGAAAAATTTCACCATAGAAGTAAATGCTCCAGTAGTCAAGCTTGTCTCCTGAAGCTCACTCTAAAGTTAGGAAGAGAGGGGCCTTTAAGGGAGGATGATTTAGGATATCTTCTGATGAAAGGGTATGAGAGATTTACAGTGCCCCATAAACATTACACCTGTAACATGCCCATCAGATTAACTGTTTGAGAACAATGCAGATTCCTTACAGCCTGCATGCTCTGCTATCCTTATTCTCAATGCACAGTACACTCCAAAATTTGTGTTATTCCAAAATAAAGTCAATACCTATCTGCAATTCATGTGCAAACCAAATGTGGGATGTACCTCTTGTTCCCAAGGTACATTATTTCATGCTACAGACAACCTCTCATTATCCATTTCAATTTCTTGCTTTGAAACTTCATGAGTCAATCCTTTCTTAGAGCACTTGGAAAAACTAGATTTGAAGGCATTACACTAAAGAAAAGTAAGGAAAGTACCCCCCAGAGACATAAGTCAAACTAACACAGTACCCTCCTTTCAACATATATCAAATATTAGTACAGGGGAAAACTAAGGAAAGGATGAGAAAGCATTCAAACAAATAAGAGAAAGAACAAAGAAACCATTGAATGAATTATATCAAAGTTTACAAGACTGACTGTTCTGAACTGTGAGAATCAAAGAGTGAAATTTACTTTTTGTTGCTGTGAGCTTTGTGTAATTGTACTGTCAATGTTTACCATCATACATCATGTACATTAACACTAATAAAACAGGGAACAAAAGTAGAATAGCCTCGTTGCACGTCTTCTATGTGGTATTCCTCTTAAATTGAAAATTAGTTAATTAAGCAGACTATCAAAATGGTACTGTGTAATACAGTTTATAAGGTATTTCACTATCTGAAAATGTTAACAACTAATTATAACAAAACCTGTGGGTTTGTTGTTGGATATTCAACAATTCTTTGCCTCAGTTTTCACTAGCATCTGTGCTTCTCATGACTCTTATGTGCCTGTACCTCTAGGTGTTGAGTAAAATTCCCCCACCCCAAACAGTAGCAGAGCAAGTAAAAGACCACCTCATGAAACTGATTGGGTCCAGATGACATCTGTCCCAGTGCCCTGAACAAACTAGCTGACTGTCCATCATATTTGAAAAGTCATATCTGTCAGGTGACATCTCCAGTGATTGGAAAAAGGGAAATATCATTCCTATTGTTAAGAAAGGGAGAAAGAAAGATCCAGGGAACTACATATTGGTGAACCTCACCTCTGTTCCTGGGAAAATCATGGAATAGATCATCCAGGAAGGTGTTATAAAGGTACAGAGTGATAGAACAAGTGGAATTATTTTTAAACTAAAAGAGAGGAGATTTACATTAAATGTTAGGAATAAATTCTTTACTCAGAAGGTGGTGAGGCACTGGAACATGTTGCCCATCCCTGGTGCTGTTCATAATGAGTTTGGATGGGACCCTGGGCAGCCTGGTCTAATGTGAGGTGTCCTTACCCATAGCCATGGGTTAAAACTAGATGATCTTTATAAACCCTTTCATCCTGACTGTAATTCTGTGAAATATCTGTTAATTCCATACTTCAGATTTTGATTTTACAAAACTTTGTTTACTGTGTCAGAAGAGAAGTATCTAATGGTGGTATATCCATCATATATTTCTTTCTGTGAGGCTTGTCAGTCAAACGTTTTTTGTATACACTGATGCTTTTTAACTAATTCATAATATTTCCTGAAAGCTGCAGGAAAGGAGATCAGTTTGTAAGAGAAGTATAAACAAAACATCCTCATCAATTCCTGTTAGGGATCAATTCTAAATATAACAATTTAAATAAATGTTTAATGGGAGAAGAAAAAATAACCTTTACAATTAATTCCAAATTTATATTGCTCCTACAAAGCACATGAATTTGGCTGTAGAATGCACCTCTCTTCTTGTGATAAGACTGTTCCTAAATGTCATCGCCGCTATAAACTAACTACTGTACTAAATCTGTTGAAAGAGTATATACAATAAACTATGTAGAATATCATTTTGCTTTCCAGGAGAAGCTTATGTAATACCAAATCAAGCAACAGAGCATAGGAAATTTCAGTGGGGACCTGATGAACGGTTGAATTAAAGTTTGTTGCTCATCAAAGAATGTTCTGATTTTAACCACAGAATTTTGTCAAAAAGTTTATAAGATATTCTTTAATACTGTAAGATTTCAGAAGCTTATTTCATGCACTTCTGTAACATTCTTTTTGCCTCATTTAAGAATTACTTCATTACATTTTTCATGCAGTCCTTTCAGCATTCAGTATATAGGTTTTAGGACTATCACAGCCTGTTACATGGCTGAAGCTACTCAGTTATAAGCATAAAGCTAAAATCCAGACTAGATTCAATATTTTCAAAGTCAGAAAATTTTAAGTTACTTTTCACTCTTGGCTTTCACTGATTTTAATTAATATTTTGGCTGCATACCATGGCTATCAGATAAGTAGGTATTAAGTCCTGTTGAGTCTCTAAAATAAGTATTCAAGAGATTTTTACTGATTACAACTCTTAAAGGAAAGTCAGAACAGCACAGTGGTTTATTCTCTGGTAACCAGTATAATAATCGTAGAATGGCTCAGGTTGGAAGGGACCTTAAAGCCCACCCAGCTTCAACTCCCTGACAGCTTTCAACTCCCTGACACCCATTGGATCAGGCTGCCCAGGGCCTCATCCAACCTGACCCTGAACACTTCCAGGGATAGGGCATCCACAGCTGTTCTGGATAACCTGAGCCACTGTCTCAGCACCTTCACAGTAAAGAATTTCTTCTGATATATAATCTAAATCTACCATTTTTTATTATTTAAAAACAATACCCCTTGACCTGTCAATATACTCCTCATTAAAGAGTCTTGCTAAGCTTCGCAGTTGCGCTCCAACTTTTTTCATGTTTCATTTCTCATTTGAATCTTTGCTACAGGAATATTTTCCTCACTCCCTGTACTTAACTTTTCTAATGAATACACTGTATTATACAAACAACAGTTATTGGAACCACTATGAATGCTAACGTGAACACTGGAAAACTACCTTTACTACAATCATTTTCAAATAATATTTCAAAAACTGCTGAAAAAATGCATGAAAATCTAGCCACATGCACAAACAGGAATAAATCTGTTTACTGAATTTGCCTCTACTTTGAAATACACATGAAAACAGGAAGGGGAATGTGAAATTCCACTTATTCTATTGTTGCCAGCCCACTTGTCTGCCACAATTTCATAAATTCTTAAGCACTTATATTTTGATGCTCCTTGCTATTAATGTCTACTTTTATGATTGGACTCAGAGGAATTGGGCCCTAAATCTAACATGACTAGTTCCTTCACGCAAGTTAATTTTGTGAATGCTAGTTCACTCTTTGTTTAACATTACAGTTACATGCAGGACTTGTTAAAACATACAGTGAGCAGAAAGCTGTAAATCACATTTGTTATCAAGCAGGTAAAACTGACTTCAAGTTTTTCCTCTGTCCGTCACTAAGATAACTAGGAGTCTTTGTTTTTTCCATTTGAAAAAGGCAGAAATATATATATAATTTATTTGGTGTAATTTTACCCCATATTTAAAACTTGGACTTAATGATTCCTCCAAATTTACACAGAGGAGAAGTTAAATTATTTCTACAGATTTGAAGGCTAGAAGTCAGTGATGGAGTGAAGTCTAGTTCCAGAACCTTAGAGAAATATATATAAATAGCACGGGGTTAGAAAGCTCGAATGTTCCAGTTCTGCTACAAGAGCATATCTCATTTATCATTAATAGGACTGTACAAATTAAACTGGACAGCCAGAGGACAAATAGAGCACTTTAATCTGTTATCTTGACCTTAATATCTGCAAGTGGGTGGTAAAGAGACAGTTTCAGGTTGCTGAGTCAGAATGAGAGAATGGACAGCTTGAACTCTGGAGGGCAGATGGACCCATGTAGCCTAATAATAAAAGCTGACCCAAGATGAAACTGTTATACTACCTGTTAGTAACCATCCTTGAAGCTCTTTCTGCCACATTTGTTCCCTGCGAGACAGTGCCTTGTGGATGAGGGCACAGACCATGCTAAGGCTGCTTTACCTCAAGCTTTCATTTCAGGTATCCCGTAATTTACTAAGTCTTCTATATATCTTGTGTATTGTGAAAACATATATTTGGATTAAGAAATACAACTTCAAAAATAGTAATATTCTACTGTAAAAAAGAATATAAACAATCATACCTACTCTCTCTTACGGAGTCCAATTAATTGGTAAACTCATTTCATTTAAAGTTCTGTTCATTCTTAATCAATTACAACCCTACTCTCAAAGTTGTTCCTCACTTTTTATAGTGAAAAAGACATTATTTTTTTTTTTCCCCAACTGACTTGATGGACTTAACGTAGTTACTGAATTACTGTTTTAATTGGAACATGACTCTTTAGAATAAAATAATAGACCAAGATTTTGATAATAATAAAGTGAATAATCTTCAGTCATAGCAATCCCTGACAAACAGTCATATCCTTCATATCCATCTTTATTTCTCCAAATTATTTGTTTCTCTTGATTGAATCAAAACACTCCATTTCCTTTTCTTTCAAATCACTAACCTTCACAAAGTCAGAAACTGTTCTTTTTAATTCTTCTCTTCTCAACCAGTGCACCTAAAGGATGAAGTCTATCATTGTAGAATTTCCTCTCTTTTGCCATCCATAAATTTATGTTTCCATCTAACAGAGTTAAACTCCATGAGCCACTGCTTAGAAAACATGAATTCCTCTTGATTTTGAACTTTCATGCACTTACTCACCAGTAGTTTTTCAAAAACATTCCAACTCTATTCATTGATGGAACATTTTTCCTGTAGCCATGGTTTTAGAGTTACAGTTACTTTATTTTTAATCTTAGATGCTGTTTTTTTTTTTTTATCCTTCTTGTTGCTGTTATTATCATTTCCTCCTATTACTTTTTCAACTAACACATTTACTGAATTAGTAAAAATGGCAAGTTCATTCAGGCATTCTTGTTATTCACTTTCATGGTGTCCATATGAACTTACTTGTTTTGGTCAAAGCACTTCCCAAGCAGTTTAGAAAGTCAAAAATAAAACAGAAGAAACAAATCCTACTACAACTACTCTAACTTTCATATTTTCCATAAATCTGCAGTTTGAAAACTTTCCTACTTAAGCTAGTAAATGAATGATATCAGAAAGATCACATTCTATAATTCTCATTAAAAATAAAAAGAAAAGCAGCCATTACTAACTTAAAGTATAAATTCAGTTACAGTTCTATTACTAAAGTTCAAGAACCAGGAAAATTAGTAAGTTGCATATGACAAAATATTCAAATATTCATCTTACTGTAGACAAAGTTATATAAATAATGATGGGAAAAATTAGTCTGGCTTCAATCAGCACTTCCAATAATTGATGCTATTTCAGAATTAGGGTGCACATAGCTCAGAAGGGAAGTAAGATTATTTAGAATAAACTGAGTTACTATATAAATAAATATATCAGACATCTTGTTATCAGCCTCAGAATTTTCATGCACTCACAACTATACTAATAATATTTATAGTACTTGTCAGTCAAATCTATCACTATCTAAAACAGTGCCATTTTAACTCTCTTGTCTCAATAAACAGGCTGTTAATACATAGAGGAAAGGTTTTAACAAGAAGTAGTCCTGAAAATGTTTACAGTACAAATAATTTAGGTAATGTTAGTAGCTTTACAGTAGCCACAAGAAAATATCCTTCTCCACCAAAGCCTGCAACATTACTTATTTCAGGAAACTGCTACTCTCACAGGTAAAACTTCTGACAAATAGCGAAAGCCTTGGAACAAAGCTGTTGAAAGCAAAGTTTCCTTGCAATCTTAATTCTTCTGGACAGAATATATTGGTGATGAGGCAGCTAGAAAGTTGCTCCGTAATAGGCATGTGCATGAGAGTTACATGGTCACAAACTGGGATGATCTCTGCTCTAAACATTTAAACAAAACATGGATTTCTTTCTATCTCAGCTTTAGTAAATGGAGCATTTGTAGAGTGTTTACATTCTCTGCTACATGTGGCTATTTACAAATATTTCAAAGAGAAATGGGAGACAGATATTATTCCCAATGAAGACCTACTGTCAAGAAATTCTAAAGTTAACCTTGTTCTTTTAGCTGAATTTGCTAATGTCAGTGCAGTTCATTTCACCGTAAACTTCTCATTTAAATTCTTTACTAGTAAAAATAAAAGTTATTACTCCACTGTACAGTTTCATCAGACCAAATCACATGATATAGCATGGTAAGGCTTCCTGCTTTACTCCACTCATTTTTTGTGACCTTTATTTGCCAACTCCTTATACAGAAAGTAAAACTGTAATTATAGCTAATTCTTGTTCAATTTTCAAATTAATTAATCTTGATAATTTAAAAATATCTATTCAAAGAACACCTCTGATATATAAATATTTTGGTTTACTGGTCTTATTAAGAACTATGGGTAGAGCTGTGCTGTGAGAAAACTCTGGGAAGTGCCAAATTAAATCTCACTGCTCACATTATCATATAAAGCTGGTACCAGTTGTAACAATACTTGAAAACTGTGTGCAAATCACATCCTTTATTCCTCTACTAACACCAGAAATTAAACTTAGGTTGTGGTAAGAAAGAAGCAAGAATAGTTTTGTGAAAAATCCTCTTATGTATCAGATAATGAACTCACACCAGATCCAAGAAGCAGACTATTTTTTTGTAACTAGTCCAAGATGTTTCTATCAAACTGTACATCTGAATCAAGTTTTATTCAAGTACATTATATATTATGATGTTAATATTTTTTCTTCATGGAAAGCAGTTTCAAATCTTTACTCTATCTGGAACAGCAGCTAATGTGCTACTTTCAGATCACATTTTTGGCCAAAGGAACTGAGCAGTGGCCTGTAGATGCAGCAGTCACTGCCACACTGAATCAGCTTCATCCTTGATGGTGTATAAATGATGTGGATTCCTTTTTCAAGTTTATGTCATTCTGCTCAGCCAAATCTGCAATATGCTATATCTCAGAGTCTGTATATATAGAAATAAAGAAAATTTGATCAAAAAAGAATATTATTCAAGACAAATGTTACCTTAGCCAGATGAGTATTGATCCATTTTGTAAAAGTCCTCTTTTGTACCAACTCTTGCTCATCTAAGGGAGGAAAAATAAATGTAATTAAACATTGCTGAATATCTTTTGATTTACATGATGGAATAATAATATTCTCTAGTGAGACCAAGTACGTTCTACATTAGTCAGTAATGCCACTATATTTCTTGAGACAGTTCTGCTAATTTTGTCTTTAATTATCCCTAACAAAACCCTCATAATCTTAAAATAGTGCTCAGACACTCGACTGTTTGAAATTTCACCACAAAGTTGAAACTTTAAGGAGTGACTGGAAAGTAAGACCATTTCAAATCTGAAAGGGAAGACAAATTTGACTTCAAAGTTTATGTTATAAATATTTACCTGAGGTATAAGCATCTAGAACTTCTATTAAACTCTCCAGTTAGAACCCCATCTCTGATAGTCAAGTTGCTTTTATTTAGAAAATCAACTACAGACCTAGGAAAAATACACTTATAATGTATAATTGCAAAATTTTACAGTGTTGAATTTAAAATGTAAATTTGCATTATCAATCTTATTTATCCTCTGGGAGATCCTGCCATAGAGGAGCCAACAGCTAGTTCAGATAGTTTGTAACCTGTTTCTTACTGCCTCCCTCAGTCCTGATTTTGCAGCATTTGTCTGATTTATAGTGAGTTCTACTGATTCTCAGATAGTCCATCAGGGACTGTTACAAGCTGCATAGGCAAAAATAGCTCCCAGATATGCTTCACTAGCTTTTGCAGCTCAGGTCATGGCTGCTGAGGAAAGAGAATGTCAGTGCCATAGCCAATGCATGCAGTCCTTTCCCTTCCTCGCAGGGAGCAGGTTTTGACACATGGAGTACTTTTACACCAGTGGAATCCACATATTTCTATAGGGGACCTTCCTTTTGAAAACAAAAAGAAATATCTATTTCAATAAAAAAATACAACGAAACAAGAAAAATAATCTGTGTCACTCTGTTTTTAATAAGTATCTTCATTCCTCTACAGAAAGTCAAAATAAACAGAAGTCCAGTTAAATGTTTACTCTCCTGTAACACACACATATATCCAAAAATCTACAGATGGAAAATCTAATTTTAGTACCTGCTTTTCCTATGGAATTGTGTAGCACTGAATTGTGATCTATCATATGTGTAAAATTAGAAGAGAATATTCTTTAATCTCCTTAAAAGCTCTGCAGTAGATAACCAGTAAGTTTCATATACTTTGACGATTAAGCTCCCTGATATACATTAATGTAATGCTGCTCCATAGTGAGAATACAGAAAGATACAAATCACTGCACAAAATTATTCACCCAAAATGTTATTTTAAATGGGACAATAATTCCTCCCTGATTACTTACAAGCTCCTGAAATGTATTTGTGCATTATGACTTGGAGATTTTATGTTCTCTTTACACAGAGACAGTATCTTGCAGGTAAGAAATATCAGAGGGAAGGCACATTTCTAGTATGCATTGGTAGATTAGCACACTTCACATCTAAGAAAATAATTTTGCTGCCTTTCTTTTCCTTTTGGTTTCAATGAGTAGCTTGACTTACATTGTTTTTGAAATATTCATCAAAGTTCCCAAAATCTACTTGTTGCACTTACAGGCAAGTTACAAATAGAAAAATAAATCACTTAAAATACTGCATTGTGCTTCAGTACCAGCTGGCAGAGGGTTTCTTTGCATGTGAAAATTGTATCTACCCTGTTTTGGAATCACAGCTTTTATAATTTTTTTTAATGAAATACACTAACTTGAGAAAAATTAATTCTGAACTGATTTTAAAAAATGGAATATTTGATGACATACAAAATAATACAAAGATACAAGAAATAATATCCTGTTAAATATTCCTGAGTTTCTACATTCTGGAAAACAGATTTCTCATAGGATAGTTTTTACACATAAAGATGACGTCTGTCTTGTGACACACAGTAAATAACATTTCTTTCCTGGCAAACAATTATGTCTATAGATAGTCCAATTCATTTCAGTGGAATTACTTGCATGTTCGAATGGCACTCTCTGTGAGTAGGTAAGTGTGCACAGGATCAGTCCAGTCTTGTCTTCTTTCACACTACTGAAGCTTAAAATGCTCCTGAAACTCAGGCAATGGCTTATCAAATAATAACTGCTCCAAAGGGAGTTGAACTCTGAACACAGAAATGAGTGAGAACAATTTTTGCCTCTAGTTCCCTAATTTGTGGTGTTACTGGATGTTTCTTATTGTACAAGTCATCCTACAACAACTGGAAATCAGAGAACCAACTTCCAGCCTCCAAATGGTTAGCAGCAGTTCACAGATGTAATTTCAAACAGACACAGCAGAAATAGCACTGACAAAGAATCTGTTTCAAGAGAATACATGTGAATAATGCATTTGTTATGAGCTCTACAGCAACTATTGATAATAAAGTTTCCTTTCTTTAGCAATTACTTTGTACAGGTTTGAAAGAGGAAAAGGCTTTACCGATTAAAATAACTTATGTCTGAGCATAATACAAGCAATGGGTTGATTTTACAAATTCAGTGATATGCTTTCTACAGATCTCCCTGAGGCAAATGTACTATTTTCATTGAACTGACGTAAATTCTCCACAGAAGTACAGCTTATTCCAAACCTAACCAAGGATGCATATGTAATACAGTTTGTTATGCTTTCCCCACTCACACTGGATCCTCCTCTTTGCCCCACTTACCCTGCCGATGCTGAAAGGACCCAGGAAGCAGATGTAATGATATAACATTTCTGCCACTGGCACCTTTGTAATGAGCCATAAGTTCTGCTTGCTGCTGTTGCCTGGTGTAGGCTGCAGCGTTTCTTCAGAATACAGCCAGAAGCAATTTATCAAGAGCAATTTTTCTCACTCAAAATGAAGGCCTTTTATACTATACCCTCCACCTGTTCCTATCGGAGGATGCATGTGCACCCAGACTGTAAAAACATCTTTATGTATTCTTGCAGAGATGCAGCAGCCAGATAAAGCCAGCTGTGTTTGCAGCAGCTCTACTAGTCTCACTGCCATCATCCTTCTCCACTGTTTTTCTGAAGAAAGATTTTATTATCCCAGCAGCAGCCAATCTGTGCATGGAAACCTCTGATGTCAAGAGCCTGAATAATTAATTCATCCAGGCACTGGGACAACCCTGCTGCACGGCAATATGTGTGGCTGCAGAAAGCAATGCAGTCTTCTCAATGATGCTTTTGTAATAAGACACTTATTAAGCACAGAAATGTCTAAATGACATAGCCCTTATCTAGGCAGGCTGCTTTTTATAGTAACCACCCAGGCTCCTCATCGCATACTCTGTTCAGACATGGAAGTCCTTCAGCTTTCAACTGAAACACTGAACTGGAAGAAATAGCAAACAATGCATCTGAACAGATATTTGGGCCACTTAGCTTTCAATAATATATTTGAGCTGTTGTATAAGAAGGATGAAACAAGTAAGGATGCACAGAATTTTGGCTTTTATCTGGGTCAGCATGCAACATTTTGCAATTTCTAAAAACACACTATATTTGCCATTTCATTAAGTCATTAAGTCAAGTAACAGATCATCTGAACAATATCTATTTTGCTCTGGTAAAACAAAGACAGTTATGAAACAGCGCATGTAGAGATTCATATGTTGTTCCCTGACAGGGGCCAACACACCATATATTATATTGAAATAAGAACAAAAGGCAACTTTTAGTGAGTCACTATAGCGAATGAGTCACTATAGAGGCTTAATTCAAATTTCCGTATACATGAAATACCGTGACTGATAAGATAACACTGAACAGAAGAATAAGTTGCAAGAAAACAAACAAACAATTGTTTAGTGAATTGTCTTCCTTCAATTATCTGGAAATAACTTCATATTCTCATAAACCTTTTCTCTGCTAATGCATCACCAATAAACTGCATTCTATGTCAATTAGGAAAAAAAGACGAACACCTTTGGATATATTTACATAAAAAAATTTAAAATATTTTGAATAATAAAAATACGCATCTTCAGGCAGTGATAAACATTCTGGTGAAATTTTCAAAATGCACGTATATTATAATGAGTATGATATAATGATCATACAAAAAGAGATGGACAGTAATGGACTCAGCAGGGTAGGAGTTACTTTCTTCTAGAGACAGTCTTCCCAAGCAACCAAACCCCTAACCCAATTGTAGAGCTGCACTTGCTGCATCTGCATGGTATGTGGCGGCATCACACACCTCTGGCTTCAGGTGCATAGGGATTGGCTGGTGGGAAGCAAGTGCAGTATGAAGTTGCACAGGGAGGGTTGCACTGTTTCTGAAAGGTAACACAAGGAATCTCTTGCACGGAGTGAGATGTGATGGGGTAAGTTCACACATGGCTAACAAAAGCATCTTTTCTGATTCTTGGTGACTGAGCATTGCGGAGATTTGACTTGTTCTTTCTTTAGTGAAATTCAAGCTGCTCACAGTGCCTCATTATTAGCATAAATTATCCTTTTTTGTTTTCGTTCATTTGCTAGTTCCGTCCACAAAACACTAAACAGCCCCCCATCTTTTTTTTTCCCACATATCCAAGTGCTTAGGAACACTGGTAAAACAACCTGGAAGTGTAAAGGAATGTGCCAAACCACCTGCAATGCTTCAAGATGTTGCTTGAGAACATGCACAGTGCAGAGAGCCACTAACAGCAAGCATCCTGCTGGGAAAGTGTGTTTGGTCAGCAGTTAGACACAAATTCTCTAAAGTTTTCAGTAAGAAATGCTATATGGCAATTTCCATCCTCATTGTAAACATTCTTAAGACTGCTATATAAAAACTTGCAGAGTTGAAGCAGTAATATGAAGAGATTGCTCATGAAAAGGATCATTAATCAATATTTAAAACTAAGTATGTTTAACCAGCATCTACATTTAGGATTAACGCACAGAATATGCAGGAAGATTCAATTCTTTTCATCAAGTCTACAGTTAATAGAATTTTATGGGTGAAAAAATTTGCTTTAAAACAAACGCTTTTGACTGTAGCTCTGAAGGTAATATACAGATAAATTTAACCATTACATTATATACTTCAAGAAGAAAAAAAAAAGTAGGAATAATGTGCAGTGGAAGTGAAATGAAAGAGAGGGGAAAATTGATTTTGGCAGCCACTGCAATGCAGTTAGCATCAAAGCTGAGCAGTAGCAATACAAAGAATGGAAATATATTTTAAAATACTTTATGGACTTAGCACTTTGCTATATTTTTATATTTTGAGGGGAAATATAGGGTTTGTCAAAATGTGACTTGGGAGATAGGTCCCTACTTAACATGTATTATCAGAAACAGTGTGATAGACCCATTAACAGATCTGTTATCTAAATTTTCAAGCTCTGAGATGTAGGTACATACATCATCAAGATTCTGCCCCATTATTCAGCACCAGTTTGCTCCCCATCAGTTTCTGCATAAAGAAAATCCATGCACAAAGGCTGAAATGCAAGCAGCCATCCACCATGGCTAAAGCCTCACTAAGGAAAATGTTGGGGTTCTATGCAGCTCTATGAGGTCCATATTGGCATACATCATTGCTCAGTATGAAGGCTGCTCAAGAATGGTGGTTCAGAGAAAAAGGATTTAAAGCTATTTGATGAAGTGAAAGTGTTCCACACACACTGTTGAAATAGCTATAGGCAACTATAACATGGAGAAGTAGCCTCACAGATGCAGGAAGCCTGCCTGATGTGCAGCGTGCTGCTGGACAATAACTGGCATGTTGCTGAGAATTTTCTGCCATTCAGAAATGTCTTTACAACATATGCACTTGATTTTACACATTTTTCATTTATTTCTATTATTTCTGAGGCAGAAAACGCGTCTATCCAGCCAACAGTAAGAATGATACACAAAGTGATCCAATTTATGATCCAAACAAGCTCAGGTGATAAATTCAGGATCACAGATCACTTGCTGTGCAGTGTGGAAGGGGTCTTAAATGCTTGAAACCTGGGTGCCCAAGAGTGTGAGCTATGTCAGTGAGCATGTGATTTAACTTGGACTACTGGCTCCACCTCACTGCAGCACTTTAACTGTCACAGTCATAATCTGGGATTTGGTAGACATCCAGTCCTTAAATCTAAGGTCATGCTCGGTTGTGGCCACATTCTCACACATCTCAAATGTTCCTACTACATCCAGACCCACAGCATTGCTCTACTTTTCAGATCTGATGTCTGGGTGAAAATGAAAAGAGAATGGTGTACAAATATACTCTTGACCTTTAGTACCCAGGTGGGGCACAGCATGGTATTTGCAGTGGATTGAAAGATATGCACAGAATGTCATCTTTGTGACTTGGTATGTTTTTCCCATGCCTAGTCTTGTGCGCTGCACCTGCTCTTGTTTTGTGTTTTGAGTGGCTGACAGAAACATAAGTAAATTGTTGTGCTCCATAGCACCATCCATCCTGGATGGGCTGCATTTTGTTCTCCATGCGTAGAAGAGAAATATTCTCAGAACTAATCATTGATTGTGTATGTATTTTATATTTAGGGCATTTTTGCCTGTACTGCTGTGTTACTGCTGTTCACACCATCCTGAACTGTTCCCTTAAGCTTCATGTAGACATAAATACATTACTTACTTTCACAGTATCTGTACTTTTCTGAATACATTCAGAAATGAAAAGAATACCTATTAGAAAACAATTATGAGCCCATTTAATTCATTTTGAAAGTAATATTCTGAAGAAAAATATTGGCTTAAATCAGAATATTCAACATTTGAGATGGCTGTTTTTGATGACTTCATTGCTTTCTGAAAGATGCAGGGCTGACAGCTCTGAAAGTGTCTGCTTATTCACCAGTCTGACATGAGTGACAGTGAATAAAATGTTCACGCAAACCTATCTTTCCCTGGACTGAAATACAAAGTGAAAAGAGCCTGATGCAACAGATCAGTCAGCCCGATATTTGTCCATTCAATTACTCATTTTTCTTAATCATCATCAGTCAAAACATCTGTAAGTATAAATCTTAGCTGGAAATCTGTAAAATCCAGTGAAGTTCATTAATAACTATTCTACTTTACAAGAAAATACTCTCAAATTTTAGTGCATCCATTCTAATAGATAGGCACATTGGTTTGCGGAAGAAGTTTACATAAACTCATGTAAATAAAGGCACTGATAAAAAAAGTCCAAATGACCACAATCAAGAATTAACCTGAACAAATCTTTGTGCTTTTTCGATTCACCACAGTTTGGCAGCTGGCACCATGTTACTATTTACACTGCAGTAATTCTTTCAATTGACATGAAAAGGCTGTGCATAATAACGTTCACGTGTCAATGATTCCCCTCCCCTAATTTTTTTTTTAATCAGATTGAACAAAATATGCATTATGCTAAAGAAATATTTAACAAAGCACTTGAAATAGCATTCATCAAATCATTTGAGCAAAAACGCTGAAATCCAGATCATGACCAGTAAGTCCATAAGTATCTTTGTCAGTCGAAGCTTTTAAAAGTTATTCTGCAGTCAAGAAGGGTACTTAACATGCAATAATACAAACTTAATATGCAGTTATACAAAAATACCTATGAGATCAGATTGAAGGTAGCATATGTTGGAAAACTGAGAGGAGAGGCTCCAGTTTCATACTCACTTTTTGGCACTTTTTGGCACTTACATGGGCTTCTAAAACAACAGAAAGCGTGGGTTGCTTTTTTTGTGTGTGTTTTTTCTTTGTTATTTTTCCCTGAAACCAAACATGTCAGGAAGGCCAATTATTGCAGCAGTTGTGACTGATTTTCAATAGATTTGCTAATAGTATATGACACTAATAGGACTGTTCATAACAATAATCACCTCATGCTGGAGAGAATTTGTGCAAGAATATTTGAAATTCTTTTTCATTTAAAAAGGCACAGAAATTTCAATTATTTATGTCAAAGGTGCAGCATGGAGCAAAATCCCTACCACCAAAGCTCGTGGGAGTCTGAGGAGGTTGACTGTTTTTCAGCCTGTTGACTGAAAACAAGTCTGTGTTATACCCACCTACACAAAAGGCATCAGAGAAGACCCAGGAAACTACAGATCTGTCAGTCTAACCTCTATAACTGGAAAAGTTATGGAAAAAAAACTGTTCTGGGTGCTGCTAAAAAGGAATTTAAAGGACAAAGCAGGTATCAGGTATAGTCAACAGGGATTAATGAAGGGAAGACTTTTTACCATCATATCTCAGTGCAGTTTATGTCTAAATATTTCTAAGAATATTTCACTGAAGGTTTACAACAGTATAGAAACCATTTACTCTGTAGAAAGTCTGTAATTTGATGAAGTCCATTCACTATGAGTAAGCTCTTTACATAAAAGCTGCATAAGACTGCATTCTGAACTTCAGCAACTGCCGTGCTATGTGCCTCTCAATGATTGAGCCTTTCAAGTCAAGCAAAATACACAAATGATATTGTGTAAAATTTGGTAAAAATACCAAATACACAACTGAAAACACTTAATTGTCTACACTTGCATTTCAGCCAGCCAAGAGTAAAAGGAGATCCTATTCTGAAGTTAGGATTTATTTCAATGAAAGATCTATTCCTAGAGACAATTCTATTATGGTAAATAAAGGCTGTTGAGGCCTGAAAGGCTGTCCAATTGTTCAACAATGCAAGGATAAAATGAGGTAGTAAAGAAGCAAACTGACAAAGAGCTACAAACAATGAAGAAATATAAACAAGTTTATAATTTGCAGAAAGCAGTGCTTTCACAAGCCAGTGGAAATAAAATTGTTTCTTGTTCATCCACCTAAAATCTATTTATGATGCAAAGAGTCTTAATTTTAGATTAGCTACTTCTTCGCAAGTTACACATTTGGCAGGATGCAGAACTGTTGCTGACCCTAGAAAAATCTATACTGATTTGTCCAAATAACAAGCCCATTCAAATTCACTGCACACCTTTGAATGCTAACACCTGCACCCTCCCAACAATTCACCGTCATTCTCAATTAAGCATGCTTTATCTCCTTGATGGATCACCATAAATAAACTCTTCCCACAAAGAGTAGGTGAATTGTTTCTGCTCAGGGAACCCAATAAAAAAAAAAATCAATCATTATTATCCATTAGAATGTCAGCTTCAAATAATCCCCCCAAAACTTTTCTGCATGCTCAACACTTCTCCTCAGTTTCCCTCCTAATGGTGGCACTTAGATTTAGCTCACTGTTTCAGGCACAGAACAGACAAAAGCTACATTAAAAGAAGAGATCTGAGAAGGAAAAAAACAAAACTATGAGTTATCTACGGAGCATGTAGTCAGCAGGTGGGAAAGAACTCTGACTGACAGCTGAAAAAGTGAAAGAACGAGGCAGAATCTTCTCATACTATAAACATCTCTGCCTTATAATGGGCAATACTCCATAGTCAAAACAAAGTTAAATTGCTAGGTATAACCTTATGCCTGTAGAAAACCTATTTTCTCCCTTTTTACACAAGTAATAAGATCAGTCAAATTAAGCAACTCAGCTCTTTGAAACACCTGCAGAGGTATTCAAAGCCAGGTTGGATGGGGCCCTGCATAGCCTGCTCTAGCATTAAATATGGAGGTTGGTGGCCCTGCCTGCAGCAGAGGGGTTGGAGCTTAATGATCCTTGAGGTCCCTTCCAAACCAAGATACTCTATGATTCTATGACGATAAGGAGCCACACAGGTTTTATCCAGCGTTCATCAAGTTCTCAACAGGTCACAGGAAGATTTTTCATTTTTCTTTTCTTGTTGGAATCCCATTCTAGTTACACTGACTGCATCTTGATGTTGGCAGACATTATTTTGCATAAAAATAAGAAAAAAAAATATTCCCTGATTAAGAATTTCACACATAACAGATATCCAAAAATGTATTCAAAAGGTATGAAGAAGTAGAAATGATAAGCATATTCAGTGCAGCTTGATTAATAAATAAAACAATAAGGAAGAAACATCAACATCATAAATAAATAAACAGCCACAAATGAAGACAATGATATCTCAGATTTCCCCAGAAACCATGCCATGAGTAAGTAGTATTATCACTTCCTGACAAACTCTATCAGTTAATTACATTTTCAATTAGGAAAATTCTTCTAGGTTTCACTGTGGTTTTATAAAAGTGAATGATTGCAGACTGTCTACAGAAACAACACAGTGAAGGAAAACCCAGCTCCACTGAAGGAATAGAATGCGTTGCTAATTATAGTAACAGAGTTTACATTTAGTTCACAATCTTCCAATACACGAGCACAAGAGAACAGCAGTGAGACTGTCCACTCATCCTTAAAGAAAAGGGAAGTGGCCACAGCTACAAATATTTAGAAAGTTTTTGATGAAAAATGTGACCCTTATTGAATCTCAAAAGTTTTAAACTTTACAGAACCATCTTGTTTTCACCAAATCTCAGGTTCTGAAATAATCTTAATGAATATTCCACACTGTCAAGAAAAAAAAGTACTCGATCCCTAACCCTGATACAGATGCACCTGCCAAGTGAATGTCTGAATCTTTGACAGTTCACTGCTAGCAGTTACATAAATTAACAAGAACATCAGTCCCAACCAGAACCCGTAAGGTTAATAAATTTTGATCTACTAAAAAGTGCAGATATTTTTTTTTTGTCTTGTTCTAATTCATAATCAAAAATGAAAATTGTACAGTCAAGGAAAGAATAATATAATTGAAAAGTACAATCAAATAGATGTGTAATCAAAAATAAACCAATAAAGAGTTAGGCACAAAAGGGAACAAGAGAAAATAGGTGGAATGCTTACCCGTGCAGAGGGTTCGCAGTAAAGGGCTCCAAAGGAGTGGATCTCTCAGAAGAGATCCTTCCTCCCTGGCAGTCAGCACTTAAATGGGTCTAGGAGAGGTGGAGCCTGGCTCCACCCCTTCCTGCAGCACAGGTGAATTGCTTTCACCTGTGCTCCCAGGGCTGACATACTGCTTGCCTCAGATAACTAATCAAGGGTTCAGGCTGTGATTCAGCAGCTCCCATACAAAAATACATTGCAATGAAAAAAAATCCCCTTTTCTTCATTTCATAAACACCTTAGTTTCAGGAGAATGCATCTGCAGGGTAGATATACACATGTATGCACATTTTCTAAGGCATTTGATGAAATTATCTGCAACTAGGTGAGTTTAACAATAAATACTACAACACTGTAAATCTAAGAATTTATTGAAATGTTGTCATTTCAATATTTTATTCAGCCGTTATGCTGAATGTTACAGCTCTTCCTGATTCTCTAGACTTCAGCATATTCTGGTGCAGCTCCCCTGTAGAATAGGCAGAGCAGCATGGAATTTGTTTCACTTTTCTATATAGAAATAAAACCTAACAAACATTCTGTGTTCTAAATTCATCTTATTCTGCTGGAGTAATATGAAAGCAGGTTTCCTTGAGTCAGGGATCTAATCCTAAAATGGACTAAAATCAATACTAGCATGGTTTGTGTGTTTCAAATACCTTTATAATATGCCTGCTCTGAGAGGATACTCTGATTGCTTTCAATGACAGTGACTAGGCATCTAATTATAAGTTCATATGGCATTAACAAATGGCATAGTAACACTAGTTTGTGTTTCAGTGGGCACACCATGCCATTTGTTAGCCATAAGTGCAGAGAAAATAACCTCATGAACCTTGAAAGAATATTGTACAAGCCATATGTTTGAGGATTTCCATGCATCTTCTGTGGATCAGACAAGAGTGGAGTGTATGAAGCTTCAATATGGAGGAAAAATTTCTCCTCATAAATTCTGGGGACCATCTAACTCCACTAAGATACAAGTTCAAACTTACTTCTACCTAAATTGATGATTTATTTATCTTCCTGGAAGCATTACAAAAACTCACTGGATATATTTAATCGAGTGGATTGTATGATCCTGAAATACACCAGATGTATGTATTCTTCCCACTTCATAACAGAATGACACCTTGACTACACTAACTCCTTGCCACCACAAGTCACCAGAAGTTTTCATTAGGAAAAGGCAAGGATATGAAATGACAAAGGACACCACCTAGGTGACTTCTCATCTGAGTGTACAGGCCCAGAAGTTGGGGCATATGTATTCAACTTAGTTACAATCATTACTGCAGACTCCAAGTTTCTTGTCCTCTGTACTTTACAAGATTTATTTCATGCTCAGTAAAGTCTTTATTACTGTGTAATATCATACTTCAATCCATTCAGTTACCGTGAAAAATATTATTATTGAAATACAAAAATGCAATGCCTTGTGTAGAGCTTATATCATCTAATAAACAGCCAGAAAAGCTCAATAAGGTCAAAATAAAAAATACTATAAATCCACTAAGTTGAATATGTAATTTATAACAAAATTATCACAATATTTTCTTTTTAATGATAGGAAAATTAAATAATAAACTACAGTTAGTAGTATAAAACTTTTCTAAAATCTGTGTATATTAACAGAAACAGGGTAAAACACCAGAATAAAACTTTCTGTCAAATTTATTTTTATTTTTTTTGTGAAAGCAGTATCTTAGTGGGTTTTGTTTGTTTGACTATATCTAGGGAATGTTTCTTTTGTTCATTTTGAACAGTTACTGAAGTAATAGAAAAGGATAAAAAAGTAATACAAATTCAACCCATGTATTCTACTTACTTTGTACAAGAATTGTTTTATTCACTGTATTTAGCATGTGTGTCTTCCTATTTTGTGCCTGTTTCCTGATATGTCTGACAGGAGTTTCTAGAAAACTCAAGATTTCTTGGCCTGGTTGTGCTTTCCCACTGAGCAATTCCACTGATATCACTGGGGTTGCAGGAGAGTAAATGAGAGAATTACAAGAACCACAGTGAGTGGAACTTATGTTATTTGGAATCTGTGTCCTGTTGTAATGGGTAAAAGGAAATGAAAAGAAAGGAAAAAATTTAAACATTTAAACTTCATGCTTTTTAATCCAATGTTTCTTTTTACTTTAGCTACTATACCTAGTATGTTTATATTTTATTCCCCAAATAGCAAAATGAAGGTATCATGAGAACTCACAGACACTAAGTATCTGAATTTCATAATTAATAAAAAATTCCCCCAGACCCTTCAGGGATCTTATAAGCTTTTGTCAGAATATAACAGAACACTGAGAACCAAAACCCGGGGACTGTGCTGTGGATTGGAATATCACTATTATGACGATGAACCCAGTGCAGTGTTCACCAAAATTTACTACCCCTGGTCTTTTGCTTGTATTTAGTTTTATATTACATTTTTTTAAAACAGACTCAGATCTGTGGTTAAGCAAAACATCCAAAAGGTTAGCTGCAGTATAGTAAAGCTACCTCTGCAATCTGAATTTTGGACACTGTTTGAAGTGGGAGTAGCAACTGCTGCTTCCTAAGAGCCAAGACCTTCTGCTCCCACAGCAGTAGCCACTACCCTGACTCCAAAGGGGAAGCAGCAGCTCCAGCCTGGGCTTGCAGGGCTCTGGCACTGACAAGAAGCAGCACAGTGGTGAGCTTGTTCCTGTCCAGCAAAGTGCTACCTTCACTTCACACATGCCAAGGGCACTCCTGTTACATGAGCACCGTGAACACTGCTGCTGCAGAAGGATGCAACAGTGACAGGAAGAACAGTACAAGAGATGGATTTCATTACCTGCTTAGATATATGGCCAAATATTAACTATATACGTAAAAAAAACCCATCCTAAGCTGGCATGGCATGGCCATGTGCTGTAACCAGGATGCACTAGTGGTGCTTGCTGGCACATGAGCACATTTAGTGAATCAGATTTACAGAACAGAGAGAGATTTTCTAGCAGACAGTAGCAACTGGTTAAACTTGCACTAAACACCACCTTCCAACATAGGAAGGACATTTGCCTCTTACTTGCATTTTGACAAGAATAGCAGAAATAGGTGGCATTTCTGTGCTTACACTTTATCTTTTAATAAATGTTACTTGTACAGTTTTCTGCTGTTTATGATAAGAGCATAAACTTGGCCTATCCAACATCTTTACTGAAGACAACTGATTTGCTGCAGCAAAATAGCTGAGTCTGTGCTGCTCTAGGAAGTCATCTGCTCATTCTGCTTCATGCATGACCACCGGAGAAAGAAAATGCCTTAAGCCATTTTGAACTAATAAATATATATCAAATACCTATACATTATATTAGAAAATAAAATGTTTGTTTATGCTAATTCATATTATGTAGCATTATCTGCTGATAATTAATTTCATGATTTTCCTAAAGACATTATAAAGCTGTAATTTCTTCTATTATTATTTCTACTGAGACATATAAGCCATTATTATAATATTTAAGTCCTATTGACTAGCATTAAACCATATTAAAAAAATCCCATTAATGATAAAACATATTACATGAGTGAACTTCTGTCTCTGCCCTTTTGCCACTTGCTTTTTAATTTGTGCAGCAGACTTCAGCTGGTGAAAGAGAACTCTTGAAGGGGAACTGTATTCCAGATAAGGTACACAGCTCAGCTAATTATTAATTAATCAATTAATTTTGAGTAACCTCTGTTAAATGTTCATGGAAGGGTGACTCCCATCACAGCATCACGCCTGAGGGGCCATAGCTTGGAGACAGCAACTAACAGAGGATGGAGACTGTATCCAGGCTTGTTGGTAGAGCTAGCCTTAGGGCTGAGCATCAGGACAGGCAGGAAGTGGCTGCAGGGGACATGGGGAGGCAGCAGAAGAGTCAGAACTGAATTCCTTCCCACCAGGCTGCACTTCACACCATGGTTACACAAACTCTTCCCTCATTAGTTTGGTTACGATTTTCTTATGATAAGTGTTTGCATTCAGTGACTGTACCTCTTGATTTTGAATTGATTCTCTATTCTGAAAAAGGAGTATTTGTTGTTTTGTGACAAAGTAGAATACCTAAATTCAGTCTGGTCAACAAACAAGCCCAAACATGCCTGCCACAGCACACAGAGCTCAAATACTTCGAAGAGCTGCATAATGGCACAAAATGTTCAGAGTTACAAAAAAACTTTTAAAGTGTGTTTTCAGCTCACCGAGCTTTTACATCCTTGGCATGGATGCTTGACTGCTGATATAAATTCATTCTAGAAAACTAGAAAAACAGAAACAAAACCGATTACGTTCTATGACTTCATACAGTGATCAATGCCTCAAGAACTGATAGGTGCATACCACAATATTTCTAATTATTTTGGCAAAGGAGTCATGCTTCCTGAAAAACACTAAAGTTTTGAAGTTATTAATCCAAGTCCAAAAGTACTTATTAACTTTAATAGCTACAAGCTTAAGTCTTAATCCATAGAGAACTTACTACTCAAATGCTGTGAAAAATTAATTTCTCCATTGGTGAGCCCAAACTCACTGATAAACTTTGCACATAGACCAGAAGAGTACAGGATAACCCAAGCAACTCTGAAGATAAAGATCTATAGGTAACCCACAGAGCACAGCTCATCTAGGATGGAAGTAAGTAGGTCTTTCAGTGAACTCAGCAGATGAAGGACAACTCTGTAACCTTAACTTCAATAGCTAACTGCTATTCAAATACTAACAGAATTAGTAGAAAAATAATTTGCATAATCATTCTAAAGGTTTGAATAGAAACATCAACCCACAACAGAAAATATATCACGTTTCGAGACCACAGTGATTACATCATCTCCATTTATGTATTTTGAAGTTAAAGGAATATAACAGCCCCAAGAAGAAAACATGGTGGAACTTTGTCTTCCAAGAATCAGTTCAAATGAAAGCTCCTGCAGGAAGGCTCACATCAATTGCAAAATGAATAACAGAAGTTTCTGAAATCCTTTTTCTGCAGAATATGCACCATAACCAGGTCAGACATAGCATTAACAATGCATATCGACAGAAGTTATACAACAGGACCAACTCTCCATAACCATGTCTTGTTGTTGTTTGGTTTTTTTTCCTTTACTATGTTTAGTTGATCTTTATCTTCTGGACCCATACGCTTATTTTTTAAGCCTCTCTCTTTGTCCATAAAGAATAGAACATGATGTATTACTATATTTTAATGCTCTACTAATAACTGAATTCAAGAACAATCAAGTGTTATGAGAGTTGGCCACACTGCCAAGCTTATTGCAGCATAATTTCTGGCACCTTCACAGTTCAGGATTCCTCATCTGTTAAGTAAAAATTTAAAGCATTCACCTGTTCTGCCTGAAACACACACTGTCAACATCATCTTGTGGGGAATTTCCCATTCATTTTCAATTAATTACCCCCAAAAAACCTGGTAAAACACAAAAAACCTCTAAAACTGTAACTACACTTTATCTAGTGAGGTTCTTTTTTTGTTTCTCTGTGCCTACCTATAGCACCTTAAATAACAGAAACATCCATCTTCCCATCACCCCTAAAAATTTAAACTGGGGGAAACAAATAAGGGTGCATAAATTACGGTATGAGAGATCTTTAAAATGGTAACATGCCCTAAAAGTAGAAGACTGGTTCCTCCAAGTTACAGCTACATTATGTCAACTGAAATCAGTGAAAATGTGTTGCGTAACTGTATCCCTTTTACCCAACTTACTCGGATATAATGGAACTCCATAGGAGATTCTAAAAGCACACAGTCAATTATTATTAAAAAACACTCTTCAAGGAAACTTTTAAGATCCATGAACTGAATTCATGTCAGTCTAATTCTATTTTTAAACACATGATTTCCATTTGATTTAGGAAACGGAACAGATAAAGCCAGAGAGAAGTAACAAAATTCAAGACTTTTTCACTACATCCACATCTCAGAAAGAGAGGCATCTACCAAAATCACGTATCACACATTTACGTACTCTAAAACTAGTAAAGTAAGTATAAATGAAAATGTGTTTTAAATACTTCACTATTAATAAATTAAATTACAGTAATTTTATGAATTTAGATGCTAATATGAAGATGGTAATTTTCTCTTAAACATATTTGGTAATTTTCTCTTAAACATATTTAACCAAGATTATGATTCCATGGCAGCCAGGATTCATGGAATATACACACTTTCAGATTAATCAAGTTAGTCAGTTTTTCTACGTAGACAGATTTGCAAAGAAGTGCTCTGCAAGGAATGCAAAATCAAAATTCAAACAGACATTAAATTATTCTTTCCTCACCCTAAACTTGGCATATCAGAAATAGGAATATGTATAGGAATTGTGTAAGGAGAACTGAATGGCTAGAGCTGGAAAGAGTTTCATTCTGTAATTCTTCTGAACGGCCACTGAGATCTATCCAGAGTTCAGGTCTGGACAGGCATCATTACTGACTGGTTCAAACATCAAGATAATCCCAAATGCAAAGGCCCCAGTTATTTCTAGGACACCACATTTCTGCAGATCTCTTATCATTGGCTTTAATACATAACATTTAGCTTGACAGAGCATACACACACAAAAACTATTTCTAATTCTAATTAAACATGTATATAATTTGAGGGATTTGGTTAGCATTAGCATTCCCAAGGGTTCATTAATGGGGCCTGTTCTGTACAATATCTTTATTGATGACCTGGATGAGGGCACTGATTGCACTCTCATTAAGTTTGCAGATGACACCAAGTTGGCAAGAAGCATCAATCTGTCTGGGGGTAGAAAAACCCTGCAGAAAAATCTGGACAGGCTGGATATCTGGGCTGAGGCCAGTGGGATGAAGTTCAACAAGACTGAGTGCTGAGTCTTCCACTTTGGCCACAACAACCCCAGCCATCTCTACAGACATGGGGCGGAATGGCTAGAATGTGTGGAAGAAACAGACCTGGGGGTGCTGGCTGAAATGCAGCTGAATGTGAGCCAGCAGTGTGTCCAGGTGGCCAAAAAGACCAATGGAATCCTGGCTTGTATCAAAAATACTGTTGCCAGCAAAAACAAGAAAGTAACTAACTCTCTGTACACTGCACTGGTAAGACCACTTCAAGTACTGTGTTGAGTTTGGGGCCTTTCAGTACAATAAAGACACTGAGGTCCTGGAGCATGTCCAATGAAAGGGAAGGAAGCTGGTCTGGAGCATGTTTTATGAGAAGCAGCTGATGGATCTGGGATTGTTTAGTCTTGAGAAGAAGAGCCTCAGGGATGATCTTATCACTCTACAAATACCTGAAGAGAGAGAGTAGCGAAGGGAAGTCAGCCTCTTCTCCCACATAACTAAAAATAGGTCTAGAGGGAGTGGCTTCAAGTTGCGCCAGGTTTCAGGTTGGATGTAAGGAAAAATTTCTTCACTGAAAGAGAGTTCAGGCACTGGAACAGGGGCTGCCTAGGAGTCTCAGTCCCAGAAAGTGTTCAAGAAATGTTTAGATGCTGTACTGAGGGACATGGTTTAATGGGGAAATATTGGTGGTAGGTGGACAACATGGACTGGATGATCTCGAAGGTCCTTTCCACCCTTGGTGATTCTATGATTTTATGACTATGATCTAGTAACACAAATATTTCGTAGGTATCACGTGGACATAGACAAAACACACATAGTGTATGCTCAAAAGATATGTCTTAACACAAGTAGTCTCTCTGATATCATTAATTTCATGTGCCTAAAGATACAAGCCAGCTCCTCGAGATTCTGCTCAAGTGAAATGGAGTAATCCTGACTTTTTTTCTGGCTTAGGCTATATTCATGCTCATACGTGTCTTTGCATTATATGAAATGTAATGGAATGGAACACTAGAAAGAAATGTAGAAAACGATGGGAGATAAAAACCAAAACAGAAATGGATTAAAACCCATTTGCCATGAATTGTACAAAGTTTAGCTTTCTGTATATTTATATTTTTAAATAATACTAAATAAATACTAATATGTACCATAATTATATAAAATATATTTGTATAGATTATTAAAAATATTAAGATGAGATTTTGCTATAATTTGAAACCATTCAGAGTTCTTCTTAGATGAAGAAGATCTAGGGAAAGGAAAAGCTGCTGTATTTAATTTTATGTATTTCTTAAAAATGTAGTTCTAAACTTCTGAATATTTCTGATATCTGCTCAGGCCAGAAAACGTAGAGCTTCACATCTTAAAAATGTGTAAATAAATAACTATTCGGAATACTTACACTTGGAAACATGAACAATTGAACTGAATGTGAAAAAAAACCGATCCATTTTGTGTTAAGTCTTAGCAAAGCTGGACAGCATCCACAGATTTTGGGTGTGTGTTCTTACAAAAAACAGCAAAAGAACAAACAAAGATAGCCAATTGCTATGGCAATTAAAACTACTTTTGTTTTCACAGAGAAGTAGGAAATTCAAAATCACGGACTACAGAAATTTTCAGTGTAAAAACAGAGTTCTAATGTACTGTCACATCCTATTAAGGTCAAAAACACTATGCTTTTCTGAAAATCAACATAATTGAAGGATATTAAAAACTATCTACTTTAGCACTAGTGTGGAATGCATGTTGAAACATTTTGCAAGTTTATTTTTTATCATTAGAGAAGCACAAGTATCTCAGAGATATCAAATGAAGTTGGAGGTGATCTTAATTTCTGAAAATCAAGTCACTGGTTTGAGGTTCGAATACATAGCTCTACAGATTCTAGTAAAAAATGTAATATTTAAAAAATGTACAGTGGGGTGTATTACAAAGCTGAGGTATTGCAGGTAGGTTAAATAACCTTGAGATTTTGCTTCATTGGAAAAAAAAAAATACAATTAACAGAGTTGCATGTATCATTACAAAATAAAATGTTTGATTACAGTTCATCTTCATCCCCCTCAGCAAATAACATTTTGGGTGAGAATAATAAAATATGACAGCATCTCTGTCAGTGCTCCTGGGTAATATCCTTTAACTTACATGCTCATGTTCACGCAAGCATACATGAATGTAAAACAAATATTTATGTGCACAAGTACGTGCTAATTTGGGAAAGATATAACAAATTCAGTGACCATTTCAATAATAATAGCAATACTTCATAGACAAAATGCCAGTATTGGAGGAAAAATGCCATCTTATAACTCATTTTGAATACGGAGTTTTCTACACAAAGAGGAAAAAGGGAAACAAATGTGTTGTGGTTCTTATTCAGCATTTGTAAGACTCTGCCTCATCGGTCAAGTTCTACCAACAAATGAGGACTGAAAGCCTAGATAAGCCTTATAAGACATTGCATGGGCTGTGAGCCGGAGTAGAGGGTTTCCTGAAATGTCAGCTCAGTCGTTCCACCAGCTGTTCCTAGATGTTCAGTTTACCACTTGGCTGAAATTCTACTCTTTTTTTCTTTTTTTTCCCCCCTAATTACTTCTACTGATCTTGATCTGGTCCCTGTTCCCACCTACTTTACCTGAATTTTCTCTGTCTTGACCCACATTTCTTTAAGGCTCTGCCCTGTTGTACCCACTCCTCTTTTCTAACTCTCTATGTGGCTTCTGAATCTCAAAAATTGTCCAGGATCTCCTCAGCCTCAATTGAGAGGTATCTTCATTTGTCTTTAATTCTTACCACTCTTCTGAGGTTTCATCTATGAATCCTTCCCATCAGAATCAAGTGAAAAAAATCTTAATTGTCTTTCTCTGATGTCTACTCCATCACCACTTTCTCAAACATGAACGATTACTCAACCAGCCTTGTTAGAAGACCCCATTGATGCAGATTTTTCAATTACAGTTATTATTATCCATCCTTATACATATTATATTCATGTATGGATATTTGCTGTGCTTGCATCAATGAACCTGCATGTTGTAAATATCTTCAGTCTGTAAACAGACATAGATTAATTAATATTATCTTTTATATATAATGTTACTTTTTGATATGAGACAAATAATTCTTTGCATTCTTTCTTTGCTTAATAAAAATATGAGAGTTGCTACTAAAGTAATGTCTCCTTTTTTACTTTGTTAGCCCATGAGGTTAGAAATGGATGTTGGTGGTAGGGCAGTAGAGGCTGAACCTTTCCATCAATATGCCTTCATATTTTGTTGGTGTGTGACAGATGGCAGCAGAGGAGAAGCCTGACAAAATAGAATTTGACATGGAAGTGCATGTGGTACAAAGGTGTGTAACTGAATTCTTCCAAATTAAAAATAAAAAAATAAAAAAATAAAAAAATGGCATCCATTGGCATATATCAGTACTTGCTGAACACTGATGGAGACCAAACAGTTGAGCACAGGGAGGCAGTGGGTGGCACATCTCAAGAGTGGCAACAGTGACAGTGGGTCACCTCTGCTGGTGCAGAAGTCTACAAGCGCAGCATGCAGGCTCTTGTTCAGCACTAGTGAAAAAGCATAACTAATAGTTGTGACTCTGTTGAAAAACAGTGTTTTGCAGCTGAGAATTTGCTCTGTCAAATAGTGTTGTGCTCTGTTACAGTCTCCACAGAATTAAATAAAAGCCATTACATTACTTACTGTGTACCTCTCTACATTGGTTTACTCATGTTGTACTGTTTGGTAAACTTAAAGTTATTAAGTATCTGAAAGAATCTGTCCAGTAAGCATTTTCAGGATGCTGAAGTAGAAAAAACTGGGTCTCCAGACTGTGCTGAGGAAGCACAAGAGAAAATTTCAAACTAAAATACCGCAGTGTCTGAAAAAAGCTTCCCCTTCAAAACCTACTGATAAGAGTGAAAAATTTGTAAATACAAGCAGATAATTTTAATTATAGATTTGGATGAATTAGCAATAGTTTTCTTCCTAGACAAAATAACCCACTTTTCAAATTCCCCTGAATGAGCCACACACTGTATTGACTGTACTTTAAAGCAAATCTAGGGAAACAGAAATGACTGTCTCAATAACAAGTTGTAAATACCAGAATATTAGAAACTTGTATCCAAAGACCTGTACTGTGCAGGTAACAAAGTGTAGATTTGGGTCCATAAATTACTAACACCATGATCTTCACAGGTTTTGTATTCTATAGCAATTCAGAACTTTTTTAAACTAAAATATGCAGAAACACTACTATTCATATCTAACTCACAGTAGGGAACACTGCTCATTGGATTAGAAGCCTAAGCTTTTATTATTATGCTCTACATAAAATTAACTTTCTTTGGATATTATGTGAGATCCTATTTAATTGATTCTGAGATTAAGCAACTACTCAGCAAGAAGCTGTGATTTGGTTTGGACTGTAGGGCTCTCCCATAGGATGCCTCCAACTCCATCTTTTACAGCAGCTGCGAGAGCACTCACCGGCTCTGCCCCACAGAAAACTTTCTGAGAGATGCCTTTAAAAAGCACCTCCTAGATTCTCACATGGGCTAGATGCGGCTGATGTAAAGAATCGGTAGCAGAACTTCAAGTTTTCACCAAAAGAAGCCTCAACCAGGAGATCAATACACATGGGCACCTGGCCAAGACTGTCAGTGAGAGTGTTGTCAGAACCCAGGCATTATTTTCTAGTAAAGTATAACATACAAAGGAAAAATATATATATATTCACATTCTTTGAACACACTGGATATACAAGGTGCACTGGTGTTCTCACTAGATGGATGAGAAACTAACATAATGAAAATATTCTAGAGTAAGCCAATCTTTCTGTTAATAAGCACAAGATGATTATGCTGGACCATGCAGGTCAGGCAGTCCCCTGTACATACTTGCCTATTGGACAGAGAAAACTTCAAGATGTCTGAAGAACTGTGGCAAAGAAACTCAGTTCAAAATGCATCTACTACAACAAAACAATATACACTGATGCACAAATCAGTACAGAGGTAGAAAAGGCAACAATTATTCAAAATTAGCAAGGAAGTGCATAATCATTCTGTACTTTCAAGACTTCCAGAGCATTCACAGTGACTTAAAAATCCTTGGGGAAAAAAACAAATCTTTGCAGTTTCACAGCATCCTAGTTGTATTAACAGTAAAAATGAAGACACTATTTCAGTCCATCATTCCATAAAGCAGCCTTCTCAGAAAAGAAAAAAAACTCCTGGCTAATACAATTACTAATTCATATCCTGGAGTAGCTCCCTTTTATTCACACCATCTTAAAATATCAGGGAGCCCCTTCTTTCCCGTGTTCAGGCTTTGTTTCTCCTGTCTGACACCACTTTTCTCTTTGCATTTTATTTCTGCATTCTGCAGCGCTGACTTGGCATGCAACTACTAAAACCGTATCTTCTTCAGCAACTCCTTCAACAATATCGCTTTCCTGATTGATACTTTCTTTTTCTTAAGTCATTTCAGATGTAATTTCTTCTACCAATAACTTCTTTACAAACATTTCTTCTGCAGCTTTAATGACTGTTGTGTCTTCTTCCATATAGTTTCTTTCTCTTGCTTTGCTTTCTTGATGCTCACTCTCTCACTGAAATGGTGACCAATCTCCACAGTATCAAACAGCTGAGACTCTCACCTTTGAAATTCCTCTTTTGAAGATATCTTTCCCTAAAGCTCCAAAGTACAACCTATGCTACTCACTAGTTTGATAAAAATCTTGAAAGAAACAATCTTTTTGAAAAACCTCTGGTTTCTTGTTCTTACATACTATTTGCAAATTTGGTTATAAGCTCGGATTAGACTAAGTAAAAACTTCTTTATTCACCTACAGTTCTTAACTGAGTAGTTGATATCATAAAGATCATAAAGCACTTGATAAAATTACTTCTCAGTATCCTCTTATGATAATAAAACTTTGCATTCTAGTCAGTACTAATGCTGACTATTATTTGAAGTTAAAAATAATAGATTTGAATAGAAATACTGCATACAACAATTTTACCACTGTCACCGGACCCAGTTGCTAACTGCACGTATTTGTTTCCTCTTATTCTTTACACTTCAAAATTTTAAAATCCAATACGCAGAAATGGTCCTGCTCAATGACAAGGCAACTGAGTTACTGTATGGCTCCAAGTTTTTACCAATACTATAATTGCTCAGAGCTTTCCTGGCTCTGTCTAGTATTCATTGTCTTTCAGTTTCACAAGCACTAAAAATATCCAGCATCTGAAAAACTCCCTTTCAAGAAAACAAACAAAAAGCCAAGCAAAATTCAACACAGAGATTATTTCCTTCTGATCTTTTTGTCATGATTTCAGCTCTCCATGAAAACAACATATGGGTGGAGAACTGCACAGACTGGAAAGGACAACTATGACCTCAGTAAGTACTGTTGTCGAAGTAGGAGAGCATTTTCCACAATTGAGTGTTTACAAACTGAGAGGCTCCTTAAGGGATGACATTTCACACTGTTTGGAGTTTCTGCAAGAAGGGGAGATGGAATTTGTCGGGGTTTTTTAAACAATTCCACTGCATATTTCTATGTGTTAGAAATGCAGGAAGAATACACAATAGTGTTTAGCATATCAGGAACAATTATTATACAATGATTGAAGAAGTGTATGGGAATCCCTATCTGCGCCATACCTGGGTGACCCACATAACACTCATCCACAGAAGTTAAAGAGTCGCCCTGCAGACTAAACTCCCAGTGAAAAATCTCTAGTGAGACTCAAGGCTGAGTGTCAGCGCCACAAACAACAAATTCAGCTCTGCAAACCCTGGGACACCAGGAGGGGTCCTGTCTTCAGCTTTATCTGTTGCTGAGGAATGGGGAGATTTGTGCTCAGCAGGAGAGTTTCCAGGTTCTTTTGGAACCTCTATTTTCTCCTGCTGCTACAGTACTTATCTTCTATCTACAGTTCTAGTATTTGACCTACTGTTATGCAGGTCTTTACTATCTCTACTCTATAAATGCAGGAAAAAGCAATTTATCCTTCCAAGCTGGGATGTTATAAAGATCAACGCCTTAAAAACTGGTAATGATGGTCACATAATTGCAATAAAATGCTATGAAGTTGCTGTGAATATATTGCTGTTCCTTTTCAGTGGAGCTCTAATTCACATAAAGGACTAAAAAGATGATTCAATTAGTTTTAGTGCTTAATTTATACTGTATACACTGTGTTGCGTGTATATCACAGCACTTCTGCACTTTCTGTGTTCAGGCTTTGCCAATTAGATTAATTATGTACTTGATTAAGTAAGCAGGATTTAATACTAAAATTTTGCAGGTGATTGGGGCAAGCTGATTGCAGCCTCTCATAACTACATAATTATTAATTTTTCAGGTTAGGTCATAATCATCTGGTGTACCTTCTGCTAGCTTCTCCAAAAAGTCTACCTGAGCCTTCATCAAAATATTTAGGCTGTTCCTCAAGGATGACAACCAGCTGCAAACCCTGCATATTTCCTACATACCAGTAAAATGTTGGAAGTATACTGACAGCATTTTCAATCTCTATTTGAGTCTCAGTTATGGGAAAGAGTGTAGGCGTATGTATTCTCTTAATTTCAATGCCAGAATGGGAGGAAAAGGGAAACTAGAGAAATTAGATTAGATTATGCTTTATAGCACTGGCCAACAACTTAATCTGATTTTGTCTTAATTGCTGAACAGCAAAGCACAGTCAGTCCACAAAGGGGTTGCAGACATGAACTGAAAATCTTCAGCTTGGGATTTATTTAACAAGAACTTTTCTTTCTTTTCTTTTTCCACTAGGTAGGTTTATCTCAGTCTTTATCACTAGGTTTATTTCAGTTAGTTTCATTCTGAAGGGTGGGTTTTGGTTTGTTTGTTTTTGTTCACTTATTTTTTCTTTTCGTGGACATGAGAAAGGAGACAATTTTCCTCCAAATAAAGCACAGCTTTAAAGAGGCAAATCTGCCAAAGCAGCTTATGCCCAACACTGCTGGCAATCGTCCACAGATTCTGTTCAGTCACTGTGGAAAAAAGATTTCTGGAGAGCAGATGATCAACATCCTATAGCACTGGACTGAGACAGAATGAAAGAGGTCATGTAAATAGAACATATGACTTTCAGTGACAAGCTTGAGTTGTATCTTTAGAGCTCAACATAAGTAAAATGTTTTCATGCCAGAATACAAATCTAGACAACAATGCCTAACAATACATCTCAGCCAATAGACATGAACATAATCAATATGCAAATTTGATCTATTAAAAAAAACCTTCTAATTCTTCCTACTTCCTGTTTTGAAGCAAAACAGTGAAAAATTATAATATCTGGACAATGTTAAAATAACTGAGTCATTTATTAGCCAAATATGTAAAGAAACTGTAAATTCTGTATATGTGAAGAAATGTAAAGTAATAGTTTTTTAGTAGAAAACAAAATGAGAAGGCAACAATTTCCTAGTATGAATCTAAATCAATTACGTGGACTCAAGATTCCAAATTATTTGGATACCAAAGCAGTAACTATGAGAACAAGGACAATTTATCAGGAGAAAAAGTTTCAGTACTTCTTTATAAAGAAAAAAAATGAACAGCTTTTGCTGTGTAATTCAAACTTGTCACCCCAGCAAGTACAGGAGAATGCTGCAGGATCAGAGAAGCACAACTCAGCATCCACCTGTCACCTGGTAATTTGCAAATGGTCAAATTCTACCAGAGAACAATCAAGGCATGCTACATTTTGATTGTGTTCAGAGCTAAAGTTAACAATTCAGATGAAAGACAATTTTTTATTTTATTTTATTTATTTATTTTGAGTGTGAGGGTTTTGAAACAGAATACCGTGACAAAAAAAAAATGTTAAATCTAGGATTAGTTTCTCGTGAGGACAGATACTCAGAAGAATGCAGACACATCCTTTACTAGCAGGTACAGTATAGTGTTTCCACAATAAACTACCATAATGAACTAAACTTTAGAGCAAATTTATTAGATTTTGATTGATATTGAGAGAATTTGTAGCTGATAACAATTAAAACTCTTGCCATGGTAATTTTTATGTATCACAATATAGAATAGTTTATCTCCTCATTTCCTTTTTTTCAAAGCAGTGCTCTTGTACTGCTTCTTCCCCATTCCCTGCCCCCCCCCCCCCTTTTTTTTTTTCCTTTAGAATTTCTAGTTGTTAGAAGGTTATTTAGGTTTCCTTTGCTTTCATTTAATCTCTTCTTTCCCTTCTACATATCTTACAATGTTTTAGTTAGTTTTGTTGTCTTGATAATATTATTCATAGCCTTTTACATAACTTCTAATGACAAGTTTATCTTTCTGGTAGAAGCAAAGAAAGCTTTAAAAGATTCTGATTTTTTTATTCCTCTTAATAGCTATTTAATTCTCCATTCAGCTTCAATTTCTTTACTTTCCTCTTCCCAAGCTGGCAACACGAAGTAGTTAATTGTCCAGAATTTTGTTCAATCAACTCAATCTTTTCCTTTCCTACTATAAAGTTCAATTCTTATTTTTATGTAAATTTATCCCTTTCTTTTGCATTACCTTTGACATCACCATAGTTCAGCTTTATACTTTTAAAATTTAGCATAAGGCTGTGTAAATAACCTGAGCTTCTTAACTACAATTATTGTGTTAATCAACTGCATCATTGAAGTCCACAAGAGAAATGGCATAGATTCCAGATTTGAACTCATTCAAAGTAGAAATCTACTGACAGTCAGAGAATAATCATTGTATTCACATGCTTGTGTCTGATTGTATGAGGCTTGCTGTTTTAACGGTGCCAAGAATAAGTTTACTGAAAGAGAGAAGAGCAGTAAAACTTATAAAACTCACAAATATTCAATTACTAGCATACTATAATGTAGAAGATTGGAAGAAAATATATCATTGACTCACAGTGTGACCTGATCCCAGCTTATACTTCATCACTTCAGTTTCAGGAACTGAAACTTCTTGACTACATGAAGCCCAAGTGGATTCCCACACTTTTTTTTTTTGTAGGTGATAATGAGACATTCTTCTATTTCAGTTCCCATCTGGAAAGTGATATTAGCTATCCTTACCACCCTCAGAGGTCAAAACATGTTACTTTATTCCTTATTTGTACATTACTTTCAAAATTCAATAAAAAAATTAAAGAAACACCTTGACTAGCACAATACACAATTGTCAAATATCATTCATAAATGTCTGCAATTTTCTATAGAAGCCTGAAGATTTTTTCCTGATAGATATGAAGTGTGAATTTTTGAGCAAATTTCCCCAGGGAAAACAATGTTTGAACATGCCTAAAATCTCAAATACAAACACAGAGACAGTGAGCACAGACTATTGGTCTCTTAGAAACTGTATGTAAACACAACAATTAACTCTTCATTCCTTTCATTTATTCAATTCATTTCTGGCAGTTGGGCACACCTACAGCTTTCTTGTGTAGCAACACAAACGAAAAGGCAGGTTCAGGATTATGAAAGCAGAATTATGCAACTTGGATGTGTTCAAGCTCACCAAAGTATCCTAACAAAAGGAGATTCTGGAAAGCAAGACCAAGAAGATTATACAACTAGAGTCTTCCTTCCATTATACATGATGATAAGCAGCACTAGATTTCCTGCTCTTAAGTCAGCCAGCCACACTAAAATAAACAAAATTAACTATCTTTTTAGGAAGAAGAAAGACAAAGCACCACAGTAAGATTTGCATTAAAGAAAAAGCACTAATAGAATTTCTTACTACATTTATTTTTTCCTCTTTATCAGGATGGATATATTTTTCAGAAATATAAATAAGATTGTGAAATGGCTTCATTTTTATATAATGGACATGGCACTAAGGAACAAAACGTCAGTTCCAGGATAGCCCACTGATATCAGCTCACAAATGTTAAGTGTCTTGGTGTCATGGTTTTTTTTTTTTTGGTTTTCAGTATTCTGCATCATAACATCATGTAGTGCACTAAGAGTTTAAGTGTTAATGCTCTATGGGGGCGGTTACAGCAGCAGGAGCAAAATAACTTAGAAATAATTTAATAAAAATAATTTAGAAATAATACCTAGCTTGAGTGTATTAAAAATCTTATGTATAATCATGGTCTTCCTCTTAATTTCTAATGGCTAAATCAGCTAAGTTTTTTAATCCACTGTATTTATATATTTATGGATCAGATTATAAAGTTCTTCTAATTGAAGACAGGCATCTATTCATCTCTAGATACACAAAGTTGACATCTATGCCTTTTTATGCCCATATTTCTGGGTGTATTTCTTGTTGCACTGCACAACTTCAGTAATGTAAAGCAGCTAGAAATCCAGGCTAATTAGTCTTATGTCTAGTCTGATCAGTCTCAAATCAGGGTATCTCAAATCAGGGTATTTTATTACAGGGTAAATTTTATTACTGCAACTCACATATGCTAAAAAAGCTTCGTGCCCATAACATCCATTAACACCATTTTATTTGCTTCTTCAATTATTTGCAATTGAGCATTGAAGAGTGTTAACTCTGTATCTCCTGTCTGTTCAGACCTCCAACTTTTAATTTCCTTAAACATAACATCCGCTCTATTACCTGAGTTTCCTCAGGGGAAAAAAGGTCAGCCAAGCTCCAAAGTGCAGCTCAGCTGATGATACAATATTATCTCACCACAAAATCTCAAGGAAGGATTCATTCTTGGATGTCTCTCTCCTCAATAGGAAAAAAAAACCTACTTTTTGTAACTTCCATTAAAAGGTATTTCTTGTTCTTCTCATTGTAACAAGGTGCATTGGCTTTCCTGATTCATGAATGGAGCATTCAAGCTGCAAAACAGCACCCAATTAGGTAGTTAATGTGAATAATAACAGAATCTAGCAACATGATTGTATCAGTGCTCATAAGTGTTTATTTTAATTTACTTGGGAGGATGAAAACTTAGTCCAAAAACTTAGATATTCTTTTCAATATCTACATTTAAATGAACTTCTTTTTTTCCCCCCTCTTCCCCTCCTTTTTTATTTTTTCTTTTAAACCACTACACAGTGTTCCGCCTTACTTTGATATATTGGCTTGGCCCCATATCATCCTGAATACAGTGATCTGATATGCGAGATATTTTTTCCACCCCATGACCGGAAATCTAACAATAATACTCTTCAACTACTGTTGCTGTAATAGTTCATTCCCCTCACCTTATGGAAAGAAGATTTTTCCTTTGTTATAATGAGCTTAAGATAAAACCTTTATAGAACAGCTGCTGCATTCACAAGGTCTGGAAGCTTGCTTTCTCACAAGCAGCTTTCTTGCAATAGCACCTCAAGTCAAGATGCCCACACTGACATATGTTCCTTGATACCAGAGCAGGCGAAGCTGCACCTCCCTGTGTATATCAATGGCAACATCCAAGCAGGCTGGTGAAGGCATGGCATTCTATGTGATCGTGACATATTTTTGGTCTGTATGAGTAACCTACGCAAAGCAAAGATGCTGCGTACCGCATTTGTACAGGTTGCTCTGATGATGGATTTTCCCTGGGAATTCTTCTGGCAAATATAAAGAGAAATTCTCTGATCTCGGTAACTCAGATGTGACCCTCATTCTGCAGCAATGTCCACATAGATACAAGTTGTTACTAAATGTTCCGGCTACCTGTAGCATCCATGTGAGAATGGCAGTCTTTAGCTTGGAGATTCACAGATTTTGCAGGTTTATCACAAGCAGTAGCACAGTGTAAGAAAGAGATTACAGACTCCCCACAGACACTCAATGAAGGCATAATCCTCTTAAAAATACTGAAGAGTATGTAAGAAATGCTGAAATGTAATTATATAATATCTAGTAGAGTTCTAATAAAGGAAGTTGCACATTTTTTTCCCCTCTTTAACATTATCCATATTCATATTAATGTTCATAATGAAACTCCCATATTTCACTATGCTATATGATAATGACTGTGACTCTTTAGCAGTGGGAGCATTAGAGACAGGGCTTTAGTGGAGAGCAAGGCATAATATGGCTTGGCCTGCGCCAAGCTGGGCCAGAGCCCAGAAAGAGCTGCTTTCACAGCGGTAGCAACTCAGCATTATTCCATTTTTCTACATTCACTGGCAAGTTACTTGACCTGAAATGCTGTAATGCTTTCCTACTAGATCCAAGATACTTCTGCTATGGAATTAAAATAATCATGCAGTGCCTACAATAAAACAGGATTTGTTTCAATAGACAGCATGGAGGTTAGCCTTTATAATTCATCTTACTTCATTCACACACATTCTGAAAAATAAATTGTACATAAGCCCTAAATTAAAGTCTATTAATAAATGAGGGGGAAAAAAACAAAAACAAAACAACAACAACAAAAACAGATCTAAAAAAAAGCAACCAGAATTTGAATAAAAATGTAAGCTCTGTAAATAAGTAATAAAATGTAAAATGTTTGAAATATTACAAGTGTACAGCACCTCATCTTAGTTTAGTTTGAGAAGTAATTTCCAAATGACTAGGGTGTTTTTTTTTAAGCTTTTTAGTTGCCTTTTTTTCCCCCTTCTTTAAATGGAGCTCTGTATTCTTAATAGGTTGTTGACACTTCCCTCATCTGGCTTTCTCATTTTAGATGAAAGGCAGAACAAGTTGCCTGTTTTCATGCTCATGATAATAGACTATTCACTTGGATACATACAACTGCCATCTAAAACTCAGTGCAAATCTAAAATTAGAAGTCTGTGATATGACTCACAAGGAGAAGCTTTGTGACAGAAACGAAGATATTTTTAAGCAAATGGAATCTAAAGTACAAAATAAAAACTGCCAACTAGAAATAGTCTATGGAATAAATTGCTAGGTGTTATTTTTTTGTTTTAGCTACTTGCAAATAAGCTTTCTGATTACCATCATCCTCATAATAAAAGGTGGTAAAGTTTTGATTTATATGAAAGAATAAAACAGGATTACAGGAAATAGAGCATTCTCATTTAAATACTTTCCCTTTACATTACAGAATCCTTTACGTGAACATAGAAGCATGCCAAGCCATACTTTCTTTACAAAATTACTGCAGTACTTACTATTATTGTATTACTTAGAGGCCTGTTCTTATGCAATTTGAAGTTCTTCTTATATTAAAACACCAAATAGCAGAGGCAGCATTCCAAAGGGGAGTTTATTTGTCGTGAGAACAGTTTGGTATATCTAAATTTAATACTACATCAAAATCTACCAAATGTATTGTAGGAAGATACTACAACACAGATGTGAGAAGATGAACTTAATTTTTTCGAGTATGCAGTATACGCCACTATTGTAAACAGTAAATGAATTAGATGTTAAAAAATATATATTATAAAGAGCAAAAGAAAAGCCTGACATAATAATTCTTACACAATTCTGAAGATATTGCTTCCTGATACTCTCAGCCCAATGCTATTACTAAAATAACCATCTGTCTAGCAGACTGTCAGAGAGGAGAGGGTCCTCGCAAAAGTACTCATTACAATGTTTTCCTTCTCAAAATCTTTATCTTCACTAAACCTTCAGAACTGACATATAGTTGTTTCTCTTAAGACTTCTTGAAACATTACTCCTTTCACACTAGTAATAAATCTGGCAGATGCTACTTGGAGATAAAGTCTTGTAACTGAAAACAATTTGTTACCTCAGATTGGGATTTATCACAACTAGCTTTCAACAGCTGTAGTGCAGATGCCTACATCTGAACTTGTCAAAGAAGACTGAGAAGAGGAGTGCTGGTGAAGACAAATTTGTATAAAACATAATTTGTCTGACATATTTTGGATCTGTTCTTCAAGACAGGAGGAACTGTCAATGAAAAAACACTATCTTTTAACCACTGTCTATAGCGCAAATCTTCCAAGGAGGATTTCTCCTCTAGTTTTGCCCCTCAGCTTTTGTCTAGAGAATCCTGTCTGAAGAGAACTACAGTTTTTGAACTCCACTCTTCCAGAAAAAAAGTGGAAGCCCTCTCAATGTACAACACTAAAATATCAGTGTTTTCCTACACTAAATATGTAACTTATCCCAGATGGAAATTGAAAAAAATGTGCTAATTTTTCTGAAAAAGTAATACAGAAACAAATATTTGCTCTCTATCTTCACCCCCGTGTGATCTTCAGAGCTTTGTATCCTGGCTGCCCATCCAAAATGAGAAAGAAACAAAAGCAGGAGCACAGTGCACTAAAACAAATGCTGCATTGCACAGACTGCCGCAGGACTGTATTTTTATTGAGGAGAACACAGAATGAAAGTCAACTGCAGTCAAAAAAACTCACCATATGTTTTTTTTTCCACTGTGATATTTACTGCTATGAGAAAACATTACAGTACAACACAATGTCTAGAATGCCTTGCCTTCTTTAGTCACTTAAGTTACTAGTTAATCATTTAGTTAAATATGCCCATATTTTTCTGAAATCTCTACAGCTAGTTCAGAACTTCTCTGGAAGCAATACATCAGGTTATTACTATGAGATACATGGGTCAGAAAAGACGTGAGGTGGATTCCCACATGATTTGTTTGCAAACGCATAAACCAGAATTAAATACTTCCTGCCACAGTGATTTCATAGCTAGCCTTAATGAGATTCCTTATCCAGTGTTAACTAATATTTAACCTGAATATCTCAGACTCACATAATGAAAGCAGCCAAACTCACATAATTTTGTCTTAGTAGATGAAAACATGATTTCTTTTTTTTTTTGTCTACCCCTTAAGAGTTTTACTTGCAGCTGCAGTTTTTCCGTCTTAACCTTCACACATAAATCTTATTTTGCTACAAAATAAAATTAACTTCCATTTTCTCATTCAAAAAAAAAGTTTGTCTGACTCCTAGTTTAGACATAATCTATAATGCCATTCAGATTCCTAAGCTGTCATTTAGTCTTGGCCTTCCACTCATATAGACAAAAGAGCAAAAAGAGTAAAAAGTATTTACTTTCCATTAGCCTACTGTCAGTGTGTAGTTAATTGCCTTAGTTCCAAGACTTGCTCACATGAGAGACTAATAATTAGTTTACATTGTCATTTTTTCTGACTCAAAAGTCTTCTAAATCTCAAGACATTTGCAGAAATCAAGGTGGGAAAATTCCGAGTGTGAAGAATTGCAAAAGAACAGCAGCAGTGGAACTACGTGGAACCAGCATACATCAGCAAAGTGGACAGAAACTTTAACCAGGGAAGTATTTGTGATGCAAGGGTAAAGCTCTACTGCACAACTTGTGCAGCATTCCAATCCTGACCAGGAATGTACTTTCAATATAGCATTTAAAAATGCCATGTTCCATTTTGAGTGATAAACGCAAAAGGGAGGTGCCACCAGGTGCTCACCCAACCTTTACAAACCATCTGTCTTTTTCATCTGGTTCAGATTTAAGAGAAGCAGCACTGGTGGAAAGAAAGTTGGAAACATGCCTGTAGCAACGCAAGCTAGCTTTCAGTAGCAGGTATCTCTTAAATCAGCTTAGCTTAATGTTAAACTGCAGTTCTTGGCACTGTTTACTTATAGAGAAAACAACCAGAGAGAAAGGCTGATGAAAGTACTTGTTAACAAAGTACTTATCAGCTAAAAGAAAAAAAAAAAAAAAAATCTAGCACATGACTAATGGCTACTGCTACAACAGAATGGAAAAGAAAAGATGCTAGGATGTGAAAGCAAGGAAAATAATAAATAAAACAATTGAAAACCCCAAACAGATCCAGCATTCTATGAATAGTGTGATCATAAGGATGGCATTAAAATTAAACTACAGATAATATTTACTTGCAGATCAATTTAAAATGATGGAATTTTAAGTTAATTTGACCCGTGTTAAATTTCTCAGGAGATTTATGAAGGTTACTAGAGCAACTGTGGCTACTTTCCATCACAGCTGGCCTTCATGAATGGCCAAGTTTCTTTCTTTCCCACTGTGAGTTCTTCAGCACTATAAAGTCTATCTACAGGGCTTTTACAAAAGCACAACACTGCCCTGACCCCAAATCCGCTTGGGTCTTATCAGAACAATAGTGCAGCCCAGAACTAAAGAGAAGACTGATAAGATTTTTTAGAGTTTCATGCCATTTGCAAGATATACAAAATATGTGCCTTAGAATATTGTTTTAATTGCTGTACATTGTACACCATAGAAATAGTTTTACTGAATGAGATTCAAATCAAAAAAAGTATTGGTGATACCAGAGCAATTTAATTTGGGTGTCTTATAAATTAGGATTACAGTGCAGGCTGAATTTTAGCAATCCACAAGAAGGTCCTGTTTGACTAAATGGACCACCCAATAACGAACAGAGTGCCACTCAGTAACATCTCTATTTTGCATAGACTACTAAATGGGAAAATAGAATAAATGCAGGAAGAGAAAAGTGGGAAGGAGAAATGCCTTCTGCAGTAGTACGATATAGTGAATCTTCTGCTACCATCCTACAAGCCAGCAAGAGGAGGCCAATGTATGAGACACAATGCCCGGAAGAAAGGGATCCTATCTTTTTTCCTTCAGAAAACAGTATGACTGCAGTTTGTCTATGAGTGAAGTACTTTAGGAAAATACATTATCTTGATGCCAGACACCACAAAGCTTTTACTAGCTTGTTTTCTAGCACTGTCTGCTTTAATTTTTGTAGCTACTAAAAGCGTTATAAGAATCTTTAATGTATGACTACCTATAATGTGCAAGAAACTGGCACTCCCCTTGGATGAAGGAGCAGAGCCCTTGAGACGTTTTACTTCTCTGTGGCATTTACTCCTTTGAATAACCCCAAAGAATCCCAGGAATGTGACTTCAACTGATGGTGTACACCAGTTATGCTCAGGCTTTGTGAGGGCTTTTGTAATGCCCTACATGACATTTTTTTTATTAGAGTGACAGGGATGATGAAATTAGAAAATATAAATCTTACTCAACATCCACCCCTCTCCTCACCCTTGGTTTAAAGGACTAAGTCCACCATTGTCCTGGGTAAGAATCCGCAAAACTGCAGCTGCTGCTTGCACATGCACAAGTATATGACAGGTTACTACACTCTTGCAGCTTCATATGCAGCACATCTTCATGACTGTTCCAAGTGAATTTCTGAGGCAGTGATATTGAGGGGAGGGGGAATATTACACTTGCTACTACATCATAATAAATGATTAAAAAAAAAAGAAGCTGATTTTACATTTATCTTTTGACAGGTTTTAGGAAAATGGATACAGTTCTATTCACGCACAGCATATTCTCTTGAGATTTCAAAACTGGTGCTGAGGATCTCAGTGATGAGAAGCATTTTTCTGGCCTCTTCTTCACCTCCCACGACAGGAAATCACTGGAAACTTGCAAGGTGAATATGAGACAACAGTGTGGAGTGAGGACCAAGACTTGCTTTACTTTTGTCCCTCAATCCCAATGACTTTCCAGTACTGACATCCTACAGCATCCTCCAACAATATCATACAAGAAATGCTACCCTGACTTAGCTCATAGCCAGGTACAAAAGAAAGCATCGTACATCCAAACTGTGGCTCTGCACTGATGGAGGCACCCCCAGAGCATCTGTCACACCGTGAATACTGTCAAGTCCACTGTGACCTGGCACTAAGCATCCTGTTCCAACCACACAGACGCTGGGATGCCATGCAAACATGCCATGAAATCTCTTCCTCTTCCTAAGTCCATTCTTGCTCCTGTTCCAGTTGATTACAATTTCTGAAAGGTAGAGTAATCTTAACAGAAAAGAGCTAAAGTAGTTGCAGTGCTGACTGTCTGCTCATCCGTAATGATGAAATATAAACTAAAAAAAGACTTAGGCTCCAAGCACTCCAGCCTTGGCAAAGGCAGAACACTGTTGAAGTAGTGCTTCTGCAGCAAAGCCCAGATCACAGCAATACAAAGCTGAATTGATTTCATCTGAGGAGCAAAGAATCTGGTTACAACTATGACTTCAAACTAACATACAATGACAAGTATGTTGTTAGTTTCACACATTTTCCTCTAAATGATCCTTCAAAAGTCATTTACTTTTGCTTGATGTCCAAAAACAATAACCAAAAGTATTCTGAATCTGATATCAGATTTCAATATAACAATATATACTGAAAAAAAAAGATTAAATAATAAAAAAACAACAAGACAAATTAAAAAAAACAGCCATTTCCTCACTAACAACTTTTTAGATGTTTAGAAAAGTAGTAAAAACTAACTTGACAATTAACAGTCCACTTGATTTTTAGTGTTCCTGTAGAATCCTCTTGCCTCATTGCTTCAGAGTACTGGCCTAGAGGAACTCCCAAGAACACTATTCAGCATCCTGTCCTTTTCCCTTACAATTTGTCTTTATAACCTTAAAGTATCTCTGTTATTTTACTCAAAGTGGTTGACAGATCTATAATTTCTTTCTTCAAATCTTTTTTTCTCCACCCTCCAGAAATCCTTATTAAGAACCTGCTGTGTATGCGTATACACAAACTGAGACCCTGTCTGTTCTATGACCCAGGTTGTCTCATTTTTAACTTGTGCATATTTGCATCTGCCCTGAGTGTCTGACCCTAAAAACTACAAATTCTACAGGCAGGCAATATTTCTTTAGTCTACATTTGTGCACACTTTGAACAACAATTATTCAAGATTTCAGCCTAAGAAATCACAGACAAATAAAAATACGGAGAAAATAAGTAATCACAAAAAAATCACGAGGCAGAAGTATGTATTTTGGAGTTGGAGAAATGCTTTACCCAGCCTAGATAGGATGAAATTTGTATCCTCATTTATTCTCATGTTTCTCTACTGAGACTACACAGAAATTACGCATGCTAGTTGCATCTGGTGACCAGGTAGACAAGTTCAGAAATCCCATCACATAAGAAAAACAATAAATGAAAGGAAAAGCTATGGGAAAAAGTTTCCAGGTATAGAAGATGAAGAAGAGGGTAGTAACTTCAGTGATTTATGGTTAAGCTTGAAATTAAACAGAAAATAAGCTTTACTCAGCACTGACGATAGAGGTATTGACCAGAAACAAACTAACAAAAGCATAAGTTGTGAATGCAAAATTTTAACTGCAGCATTTATGTATAGCTTTGAAAAATTAAGATAGCAACCTCATAAAAATAAGAAAATAAAAAATAATGAATACTCAGTGCAACAACATCCTGTAATAAGATATTTTAAACATCACTGACTTCAGTAGCAATAATTAGCTCATTAAGTTATGAATTCTTCAATGCTTCACAACACAATGAGATCCAGTTCTTTGGAGAAAGGAAGTAATACGAGAAAATACTAGTTTATTGGTAAAGACTGTACACATAGACATCATAACTGAGAAAAAGATAGATATGTTTTCTGTTCTCTTCTCCATGAGAAAAATTGACGTACAACCTGATTTTGCAGCAGAGACAGCATCAAAGACTGAACATTCAGTTCAGAGTCTGACCCTATGGATCCAGGCTCATAATAATAATGGCTTTTAAACATTACAATGAATTATGTGCCAGAGAACTCAATCAGAATTTTTCAGATACGCTGCATATATTTTCTGATAGATAAGTTTAGAAGTAGTACTAAACTTCATAATCAAATACTGTCCTGACTGTGTAAAGAGTAAGAACCACAATTTATTAATGAATAAACAAAATCAAAAGCCAGAGACCATCTCTTACCTTGAAGCCGTTGCATGACATTAGCAATGTCCCTTGATCTTGTCACGAGTCGGGATGAGGCCATGGTCTCTTTGCAGCAAGTCACCCTCCACTGACAGATCCACGCCACTGGCCTTGATGAGGTGCCAACCTCCAAGTGCCTCCTTCCAGCATTCAGCCTCAGCACAACCAGTCTGAACAAGTTACAGCTACCTCCAGCCCACACAAGCACTCACAGGGTCTGGCAGCAGTACTGTCCTCACAAGCAACTCCAGCACCTGGAAGAGAGAGTACCAAGGTCCAGGAGGAACTTTAACCAGTTCTGCAAAACAAAGTCTTAATAGCTATTTTAACAGGAGTGGTGTATCTTGCACATACAGTATACTCCAGCCAGAGACACAATTAATGCTGAAAGCTTGTTTGGCAATCACCCATGGAATAAAATGGCAAAAGCAAATCATTAAAAACAATTGGCAGTGCACCAGATATCAATGCTTTCACGAGGGTACTTATGGATACGTTTTAGAAACAGAGATAACACTGTACATATTAAAAGTAATACTATAGTATTTCTTAATGTAAATAATACTATATATAAAGAAGGAAAACTGAAATCACTTGTAAAATTCAAAAGCTGTACAAATCTTATTATGTTATAAAAGAACATGCAATAGTAACTCATTGATCATGACAAGTTATAACACTACTGGACTGTGTACTCTAATCTGAAGTATTGAGGTTCCCATACTTTACTATTAAATAAAATTATTTTTACTTTCTCTTTTATATCATATGGCACTGTTGTACTATGTGTTATTTAGCACTGAAGGCTCTGAACTACTACACAAGCTTAGCACTAATGTAACTATAAAAAGACCTACATGATGATAAACTCATTCTAAAAAAAAAACAAAACAAAACAAAAAACACCATATTCAATTCTGCAGCAAATGTTATCAAATAATTTCCTAGCTTCTGAGAAGCCAGTACATGTTGTGGAAATGCATACCTAGTTCCCCATTAGTGAAGAACTGGGCATACAGACAAAAAGAATAACAGCACTCATACTATATAACTACATATATACATAAATATATAAATCAATATATATAAATATATTCATCATAATATTATATTCATAATATAATCAATATATATAAATATATATATCATATATAGCTACAAATGGGGTCACAAGGCATTGTGCACTGTCCCCTTCTCCTGGCCCAAAGGTCTGCCACAGCACACAGTTCCCCACATAAAGCAGAGGAGCCTTCAAGACTGCGCTGCTTTGGTCATATTGAACTACCTCAAAGGAACCACATCAACATGTAAGGCCTGTCAGAGGAAGGCACCTTTTGACATTTCCTTCTTTGACCCTTCCAACCCTGCCTGATCTAAAGAACTCCCTGTTTTTTTCTGTCACTACGGATTTTATGAGACACTTACCTTGTATTTTAGATGTGAAAGTGCAGCTCAGCAGACCTAAGCTAACCTTAGTTCAGAGGGGGTACAAAAGACACATGGCTACCAAACCAAAGCTCAAGAGCAATTGTGAAAGCTATTCAACAACAGTACCAGGACATCAGCTTTTTATTTTCTAATTAGCCACTCATCAGCTGATGTAAATCAGTTGTAAACGAACCAACTTAGAGAAGCTATGGAAGACACTGACTCAACTCCAAATTGAACGCATCTGGGAAATTGCAATGAAGATATATGTTTAATCTTCTCATGCAGTAGGCTGAGTCACTGTGCAAGGATAAATGGCAGACTACTAATTAATAATTAATCTAGCTGATATTAAATATTAGATGTTGTAAAGTAAAAATCTGTGGTTCTAACTACAATTATCCAATCAGAAACTCCCTTGCAAGCAGAGGTAATTAATTCATTTAAAGAAGGAACTCAGTTACTCCATAGGAGAAAGATTTTTTTGTGTAATCACAAGTTACTTCTGTGGGCAGAAAGCCACAGCTAAGAGCACATCAGAGAAATAAATAAAGCAAAGCTTACTGCAGCCTTTTCACTCGTCAAGCCAACACCAAAAACTTCAAAGAGCAAAAAAACCTACGTGCATAGTCAGTTTTCAGTGAAATACAGAGGACAAGGTTTTTTTTCTGACTTCTACAGATAATTATTGCCTTCATCAAAATATCATTTATTTCCAACAGAAAAAAATGTTTTTCAGATCTGTAAATCTTAACATATCTATTACAGAAAATGTACTCATGGCTTTTACATAAAATCTTTTGTGATAAGAGGAACTTTTTATTTATTTTAGTACCAGACACAAATATATATTTTCAAAGGGATATGCTCTCAAAACGCACATTTTAAGACATAGGCTATATGTCATAAATCTCATCCTGAAATAGACCTGAAGGAGCATATAAACTATTCCCCGTGTTAGCATGGAACATGTGTATTCCTTATGTTTAATAATTGTTAGGTTTGAACATTCAGAGAATGAACACGAGTGAAAAAGAAATTTTGCAAGTATATATTTTTAATTACGTTTGTCATCTCTCTGTAGTTAATGGATTAAATTACACTGACACCATTCTCCTGCATGAATACCTTCATAGCGTGAGTTCAAATGTAAAGAGGAAACGTGAACTTTTTTTCCTCATATGTTATAGCAGTATTGATTTTTAAATTAACTTCAACTTTCAGAAATGTAGGTTGTCTCTTCTACAGAAGATGTAAGAAAGACACTAGATCTATTATGGGTTCCATTTTCCAAGTACCTGGTTTAATTCTCTTATTTCTAATGTGCTTTAGAATGCTTTGAACAATCTGAAATTAAATAAGAGAATATATTTTCCCTTACTGTTAAACCAAGAGTACCACTGGAAAGAAAAGGTCTTATTTTATCTTTAAGTTCTTAGAGTGTATAGAGCACGTCAGTGGAAAACACTGTGTGCCAGTACAATGGTTCCAGAAAACCAAGGGGATATTTGATAAGACAGCTTATCAGATGTCTATTAATGGCAATAAGCCTAACATATACAAGTGTAAAAAATTATCTGACTCCTTCAGATCAGCAGAAATTGCAGATTTCCAGTACACCAGTCTGATGCCACATATAGTAACCTGACGGACATTCCTACTCTGTGAAGGCATGGAATATCTCCACTGGGACTCTCTCAGGAAAGGGAGAACAATGAGCCAGCTATTTAGAAATTCAAGCTGTGAAAGAGACTTGGGAAGACACAGCTACAAAGAGATATTCCCTGGAAGCATATTTATTCCTCAAAGAATGAATTTCAAATACAGATCTCAAATAGAGGGTTGTACCTGAAAACAGAGCTTTAGATTTCTATATGCAATTATAGGAGCAGTGGGCAAGACAATGAAAGTTAAACACAGAGGGGAAAAAATGTAAACATATTGGTGAGAGACCAGCAGTTTCTTGCCTGTCTAAAAGTACAGATTGTCTCAAGAGTAGATTTGAGAAGACGAAAAACAGACTAGTAAATGCCAGAAAGTACTGCAGCTAGAAGTCAGTGTCACACAAATACAAGGAATACAGTGGAATAACTGAAAGAACTATAGCACCAGAATTGAACAATATCTTAGGAAAGAGAGACAAGGCCGACTGCTAGAGCAGAACTACATGTTAAAGAGGCACACTTCACTGCTGAAAGAAACTGTGGTATAGAATTGTTCAAGTCAAAAATCATTTCCAGGAAAGGATCATAGAATCACAGAGTAGTTTGGTTTTTAGGAATCTTGAAGTTCATTTAATTTGAACCACTCTGTCATGGACAGGACGCTTCCCACTGTACCAGTTTGCTCAAAGCCCCATCCAGGTTGGCTTTGAACACCTCCAGGAATGTCATATACATAGATTCTCAGGGCAACTTGTTCCAGTGCCTCACCAAGTACTGCTAACTGTTGTAGCGCTTTAAGTCCATAGGTATCATTTCTGAATCTTAAAGGTCTTTGCAATGTGGCCAGCATCATAAATGCTACTGAAAGTGATGTGATTCTCTGAGACAACAGTGACCCTCATACTAATCAAGAATAAAAGATTTGCATAAAAGTAGGAACCAGTATTTTCTGATGGTCATAAATGCAGTTTTCTACACCAAATAATCACAGAACAAGCTAATTTATTTACAATATATACAATAAGAAGGCAGGAATAAAAGATGGTAAGTGAAGAGCTCTGTCACAGTGTGTTGCCTATGAGACTGAGGGGAGACTTGCTGAAAGTCTATCTGAGTAAGACAAAGAAAGTATGGACAGGAAGCAAAGGCCTTGGCCAGACAAGTAAAAAAAAAAAAAAAGAAGTAGAAAATAAGATCAAATTGAGACAGAAGCATAGCAGAGTTAGAAACAGCACAATTTGAAACAAAATTAAAGTTAAAAGTGGAAGAATTTGATAAAATTCACCCCGGAATACTGAAAATTTGTGAATGTGAATTAGTGAATTAAGAACCCAACTGTAAACATATTTGAATGCATCTGTCAAGGAGGAAGTGGTCCCTACTGGAACTATTCAAATTAGGCGCTAGGATGAAAAAGTGAATTAGACTGGTTCAAAATGATACTTACACTATCTTTAAAAAATATTGATAATAAATAAAGAATGATAACTTGTCACTGTTCTTTCAAAATCCATTCTAACAGAAGAGTCACTTCGGTAATTGTTATAGGTGATTGAACTGCTTGTCTGGAGTTGTTCATTTCAGTACAGTACACAAGTCAGTATACTGGAACCTTCCCAAGTTCAATGGGATATAACTATGCACCATGTAAGAGATCATGGAAAAAATGTAATTTTGGCTCTGAAAGGTGTTTTTGATAGGATGGTCTCCAAATCCCAACACTGTCACTTTGTGCTTCCTTTCTCTACTGTGTGAATTGCTTTTGAAAAAGCATTGGAAGAGACAGACTACAACCTTCTACAAAGAACACACTGAAACATCTCACTGACCATCCAACTACAAACTGACTTGATATGCAATAGTTACTTGGAAGTTTGTAACATACATTGAAATTTGCTTTTCTAGGAAGAAGAAAACAACATTTAAACACCTTCTGGATCTCCAGATTATTTCAGTTCCTCTAGCTTTGTTTGGCACAGAACATAATTCTTCATTTTGCAGAAAGTCTGCACCAGCAACTAATATGGAAAATTAAAGATATTTTACAAATCTGATATATAAATCTGTGGCATATGTCATACACACCTTTTCTGTTCTTTACATATAATTAGACTGAGGTTTAAGAATGATCTGTAGGACCCCTATCACTCACACAGCTGTGTACATGCCTGCATTTCAGCAAGTAAGCTTTTTAATTTCACTTTCGATTATGTTTACTGGAGAAGATGAGCAAAATTCCAGCAGTATTATGAAACTCTTGTCTTTAAACTGTCTTTCCATTTGAACTGACAATGCAAAGTGTAGCAGTAGAAAATATAAGGTAGACACTTTTCTTGAGAAAAAATTTGCAGAATATAGATTACTAAATTCAAAGAAAGGTCATTCACTATCTTTCTGATATGAAAAGTTAAACAGCGTATACTTAATTCTGCTGTTGAAATTCTGAAGGAGTATATTATAAGTTTATGTAGATTTAGCAGCAGGAGAATGAGGATCAGTAGGTTATTACCTTCTACAAACACAGGATATAATTGTTGCCTCAATGAACTTACTATGTGCGCAGACAAAGACGCGCAAAGATTAAGATCAGAGGTCGAATACATAAGCAAATAAAGCAGAGTGAAGCTAGGATATAAATCATAAGACATTTAATACTTCAGGAATGACCTTCAGGAATATGCTTCTGATATTTCTATTTTAATAGTGATATGGCACATATGGATATACCCTGTGGTATAGAAAGACCTGTAGCCAAAAGCTTCTGCAGAGAGATATCTGTAAAACAAACAAACAAAAAACCCACCAAAATAGAAAACACTGAAGGACCTCAGGAAAGGGTGGTTCAAACTGAGTTTCAGATAAGCAAGTATTGATTCCTTACTATTTCTGTTCATGTCCTAAGCAAGAAAGTTTATTTGGAATAGAATATGTGCACAAAGGACAGACACAGCTATCATATGATTGGAAAGGCAGGTAAAAAAAAAAAAAAAAAAAGTTTTCCTCATTAAATCTCTTCCTTTTAGTGAAACGAAGGTGAAAGTTCAGTTCTTTCAGAGGTAACCTGCTGCTGTTATTATTGTGACCTCTAAGGGTACACAAAAACTCTAACACTAGCCATGGTAACAAGGAAGTACATGAATATTTGTCTGTTGATGTATGTACTTTTCTAATAAATGCAACCACAACTTCAGCCTCAACTCACTTCCACTAACAACGTGTACCCAGGTGGATTAGCACAGTGTCTGTCTGAATGGTGAATGTACAAACGTTTCTAGGGGCTGGACCTACAGAAGCCCTGCAGACCCATGCAGATCACAGGACTTCTCCAGAGCCCCATGCCTGGTTCAATGCCTCACCCAGCCACATCCTCCCCAAGGTCTGCTGCTCCTGTGCTCTCCCCAAAGCACTTATGTGCTACCAGGGTGCAGCTCCTCCTTCCCAGAGAGCCTTAGCCCACTCTGACCCCACGATGACAGTATCAAAAACAAACATTTGAACAAATAAAAAACCTGAACTCTAAGGAATAGCAATTAAAGGAAAATGAGGAACATGAAGAGATAATACTTCTTCTTATACATTTAAAAGGTCTGTGTAGATTCCAGTTGGCTCAGTGCAAGATGCAGCACCATGCTCCTTCTGGATAGCTCCTCAGTGGAAACTCCTATGTTTTTAACATTACATGTATCCCATATAGATATGGGATCAGACCAGAAAAAAATAATAAATGACTTGTTCAGCAAATCATAGAATATGCTGAGTTGGAAGAGACCCACAAGGATCATAGAGCCTAACTCCCTGCCCCACACAAATGTTAATAGTGTATCTCATATGCCATTTTTATCCTGTAATTCTCCACGTGAAGGTTAGCATAACAAACAAACAGAAACAAAACATTTCTAACTATCATTCAGTTACATAGCACCCCATTTTCACCTGTCTGTTGAACAATAATTTAGTTTAGCTTGCTGGCATTTAAAACTTGTTAAAGTGTTAAAAGTGCACACAAAAAAATTGTGAAACTACTTCTTAGAACCTGGAGAAAGCCAGCAGTCCATCACCACTACTACAACAGGAAACTGTGAGCCTGTTAGGAATCTTTCAACAGGCTCTGCACTTGAGAAGCACTGGCAAGCAGCCAGAAGCAGCACGTACTATTATTTCCCTAAAACCACATAAATAAAAATTCTTCACAGAGATGAGTGCTGGAGATTCCCTCAGCATCGGGTAGATAATTTACTTAGGCACTTACTCACAAATTTGTGAAATGTAGTTTATAGCAACAGACTAGTAGTAGTCTTTAGAAGCACTCTTTCCCAGTAGGAATATGGTTGAAAATGTGGTTGTCAAAGCCCCAGGCACAGCCGTGTGGCAGTCAGATATTTCAGCAGGTTTCACCTCCAGGGAGTTGCCAAATATACCAGAGAGCATATGGACACTGCATCTCTGTTGCAATGCACTTGTCCTTTCTGCACCATCATTGCACGCAATCCAGCCTAAAAGCAGCTTTTCATGAGCCTCTGTCAATAGCCACATCTTCCCTCATTAACTATACTTTGGCCTACACTGTGTGAATACAAAACCAGCTATCTCTGTAACACACCCATGTGCACTGCAGGAGGCAAACCTCTCCCCTCCTCCGGTATTTTCTACCCCTAAAGAGCATAGTCCCGAAAGGGAGTTCCTTATCGATCACTTTGGTGCTGCGGGGGTCTCCCTCTCCCGGCCCCTCAGCACCGCACGGAGGCGGATGCCCCCGGCCGAAGCCCGCTGCCCCGGGGGGCGCCGAGCCCCAAGCCCCGGCTCCGCACCGCACCCTACCTCCGCCCGCCGCGCTGAGCCGCGCTGCTCCCGTCCGCGCCGCCCCGCGGCTCCCCGGTTACCAGCACGACGCTCCGCCCGCCCCGTCGCGAGCGAGCAGGTGCGCGGGCGGCGGGGGTGGAGGCCAAGGCGGCCTCAGGGATGCGGAGTTCGGTGCGTGTGCGGGAGTGCCGTGCCCTTGCGGCGTTTTGTGCTGTCACTTCTCCTCCTCCCCCGGGCTGCGGCCCACACCCCCCCCCCCCCCCCGGTCGGGTGTGCGCCCGTCGCCTACCCCCCCCCCCCGGGCGGCGCCCCCCCCCCCCCCCCCCCCGCAGTGTTCGGAGCCCGCTGTTCTTGCGCGCATCGCAGGGGGCCCCGCCCCGCCCCGCCCGCAGCACGGCCCCAGCGGCGGCTGCTTCGGGCCCTGTGCCGGGCGCGGAACTGGGCACCGACCTCCAGCCCCCACCAGACAACCGCAAGCGTGAGTCGAAAGGACTTCCGAGAATGGCTGCAGCGAGATATGGCTGCTCTTCGCTATCTCTGCTCATCGCTGTCGCTGCTCATGTTTCTGTGGTTATTGCTACGTTACCTCGCGCTTCGGAGAGCATCATCCCCGATGTAGGCTCCGGCGCATCGTGCGTGAGGCAGGAGCTGTACAGCCAAAGTGGGACACCGGCACTTACATAACAGCGGCAGGACAGAAATACTCAGAGGGATGGAAACACTGTCGCTGCTGAGCTCTAACCATGCTAGCCGTGCAACAGCGTTTACGCCACCAGGTTAAAACGTCTCTGGTTCTTCAAAGGACATTGCACAAACCTGACGCTTTGGCTACGCACTGTATCTCCTTCATCTTTACTGTTAAGGTTGGCATCATGCAGTAGATGGGGGATTATTTTTCCTCCTAACTAATCATCTCTGCTTTGCATCATTTGGAGAGCAAAATGCTCATCTAGAGCCAAAAAAGGAGAAGTTGGGAGGAAAGATGCCTGTGTACCTCTTAGTTTTCATCTTTTCTGGCTGTGCTGCAGTGGTTCTGCAACATTGGCATGCAGAGTGTTTACCGAGTGGATGGAAGAAATCCGAGTGAGGCAGCAGAGATTACTCAGCATCATGCACTCCGTCAGTGCCAGTCGTGTTAAGATTGGTGCTACTCGTGTGATATGAACATTTACACTTGTGGCACCTATTCTGACACAATGTGCAGTCACAGATCACACACTTGGAGACAGGTTGCTAGTAGAAATAGCAGGAACTACGGCAAGAACTCTTGTGAATCAGGGATGTACATATCTAGGTCACCTCCAGTCATCCACAAAAATCCTCTTTTCCTGACAATGAGTGTAGCCAGGCATATTGGCCCTTGAATTATTCTATTCTTGAGATTTGGGTTTGTTGTTGTTACTGTTTTTTCAGTTGGTAGTGCTGGTAGTTTTTTGCTTGTTTGCTTAGGTTTTTTCTTATCTCTATTGATTTTCGTTCTTCATCTTTCCCCATGTCACTTGCAGCACTGAAGCAAAGAAAGTAGATGCTGACATGCCTCTGAACTTCCCCTTTCTGCTCACACCTCTGTGCTGAGTAAATTCCTCATTTTTCTCTCTTTCAGAAAATGTCATTTTATTTTAGCTTCCTAGTTTAAGGGAATAAGTAATGACATGAGAGAGAACATATTTTTCATGACTAAAGCTTAGGGTTCTTTTTAATAGTAATCTTACTCTCATTTGAAGCAATTTAACCATAAAAGTACTAGCTAGTGTAGATCTTCTTCATTCTCAAAACTGCAGCACTGTGCACGGCATTATCTCTTAAAACTTTGGCTAAAATTACTGAGGCGCGTTTTTTTATCTATCAGTTATACCAAGAAACCCACAAAAATCTTACTGATAGTTGTAGAGTTACTCTGACTTTAATGTGCTAAAAAGATGTGGCTTATTTCAGTTTCTTCCTCGTTGCTTATTATGAGAGAATATAACGTCACTCCAATTCTTTCTGCTTGTTCTCACACAAATTCTCAACTCCAGCTGTTGAGAGAGCTGGAACCCACCTTGTGCAAAAAATATATTTCAGTCAAGAGTGGTGGTTGTTGCAATCTTCATTACATTTATCAGATTTTTTTTTTTTTTTTTTCCTTTAGCCTGAAGAAAACTGTCTTCACTATCCTAGGGACATATCATTATCTTATTTTTTCTTTAAATTGGTAGAAATTACATACAAAAACTTTTGCCAGCAGGGTGTTTATGAGTAGCCCTTCTGGAAGAAGAGAAGATTATATTTGCTAATACATATCAATTTTGAAAAAGGGGTCACCTAATTTAGCATACTCTGTAGTCATGAACAGAAATTTTGGAGACTGGAATTTTTGAGAAACATATCTGGATATTTTTAGTAATTTTGTATTAACAGCATCCTTATTCTAATCTTATACTTGATTCCACTATGATGTTGAATGTGGTTAACGTTAAACAGACATATTGAATAAGCACCCTCTGCTAGATATATAGACACTGATTAGGATGAGAAGAAAATATTACTTCCAGCATAGGGAAAGAAATAAAAGAATTTATAGTGACATATGTGTTCTACCATTTCCAAAGCAGATTAGTCAGCATGTGGCACACTTCACAGAGCCCTCTGTTAGGATTGCCTCAACTAAGGATGGATGGCAGCCAGATGTGCTGCCTGGGTGAATAAGTCCACTTCTGTGTTAAACGATGTTATCCGTCCTCTGACGAGTCCATCTCTTGAGTACTATGATGAAGTGTTACAAACTGTGGTGAAATACAGCCAATATCACAAATCCTGACATGTAAGTGTCCTAGTTCCGTGTAATGAGTGACACAGCACCTCTGAGTGCTACTGCTTTTAGTTGAGATATTAGGCCATTGGCACTGGAGAATTCAGGGCATCTTCCCTCTGGAATGGAATAATGCCCTCAGAGAAGTTAAAATAATATTTTGATATTCTTCACCACTGTATCGCTCTATGCTTGGTTTCATTCTGATCACCAGACTCCAAGAAGCACCTCAGCCAACTGGTGAGATTCAGAGGAAAACAGTGAGAATGACTGTAGGAATGTCTAGAAAGCGCAGCCCTCCTCTAAAAAAGGCTGGAAAAACTGTTTAATCTAGAGAATAAAAATTGAAGAGATGTGGAAAAGCATTCAGAACCATAAAGGAGCACTATAAAAGGAAGGAAATGAGCTCTTCTCAGAGTCCACAGTGGAGAAGTCAAGAAGTGTGCTCATCTTGCAGCAGGTGTGATTGTCATATCAGAACAGAAAGTTTTAGGAGAAAATAAAGCATTGCACTGCATAACATAAGGGGAAGGTGAAATCTGCATAACGTAGTAAGTACTAACTAGACTGGAAAGCATTACTATTTTACACACATATATTTAATATGTTTTTGGGGTGCATAACATGATATCTCTTTCAGTGCTTTGATCTCTTCCAAGTCTATTGCTGTGATTCTATGAAAGTTAAGGCTGGTTTGAGGAATAGAACCCATCCTTTTTGCAGGTTTTGCAGCAAGCAGTTGTTGCCACTTCCTTCCTGCCCTAAACTGCCACATATTACCAGTGTGCAATGTTAGAAAATTGCCACACACCTCTTGAGAGATATGTGCATTTCTGCATGCCATTTTCACATACTCTGTAAAGTATAAACATAAAATAGCAGTCATCTGATCTTCTCTAAGCAAAGGCTCTTGTAAAGTTTGTCTTTTATATTTAAATGTGACAAAACTTGAGGGAGAAAACCATGAGAGTAAATAAAATATATGTCTGGAAGCAACAGCCTCTACCCCCTCAAATATGGGCTGTACCAAATTATAGGTAATGTTGCAACAGACAACCTAACGTTACTTGTATTGTGCTGGAAGGCATGAAAGTAAAAGGATAAGACTGCACAATAGTGAACTGGGCATAGATATTCATAAAAAAATATAAAAACCAGCATCTAACAGCATATGGTAAATTCTCGGAAATTATCAAACCCCTAACAATTTAGAGATTCCTAATTAGGAATTAAAACCACTTAAAGGTACAGAATGAGCTCAGCCTAGCATATGGCAAGAGCTGAGCTAAACCAAATAACATTTATTTGTAATGTCAGTCACCTCATTGTTTTCAAGAGACTCATGTCTGCTTTAAACATATTGTGCCATTTTTTTCCTCATTCATGCTTTACATTATGCTAAATTGGAAAATGTTTCTAAAAACTCAAAATGCTACACCAAAATAAGAAACAGATAGCCCCCTACTACTTAAAACAAAACGAAAGTGCTCTTTTTAAAAGATTACAAGCACTGAAAATCTAAAAGTGATATATACTCTGTTTGGAGCTGCAAAATCCAGTATTTGCATAGTGCCAAATCTGGCATAGCTCCCTCTAGGTGTGAGCTCCCGAGGCGAGGGCCCTGCTCCTGCTGGTACAGATGCTCTTACACATTCTGACACATTCAGACACCCCAACACATATTTGCACCCCAATGCATGTGCATATATGTACACACACACATACACACATGTACACACAGTATTGTCTTCCATAAAAGACTGGCACTGGTGTCTCGAGACAAAAAGGATCTCCCCTGCAACTATTCCAGACCCATGGCCTTACCAGAAGATGATCCCCAGATCTCGCTGTGCCCTCAGTAGTTGGCTGGGACACTTTCAAGTAGTCAACTCTCAGATCCTTGGTCTCTCCAGTGTCCAGCCCAGGCCTCATTATTTGTTGCCTGGGCCTCTTCAACTTGCTGGCTGATGGAGTTCATTCAGTGTTAATGATTACACACATTGGCATCCACATCCACACACATTGTGCACATTCTTGTCTCTGCAGGTGCTGGCAGCAGAGTTGCATGTCCCCTGGTGGCACCCAGTCTCACTGCAGCTGCACTCACTGGCAGGCAGACCTTTTAACATATCCATGTGCACAGGATAGGGAGCTTCTCACCCTGGAAAAGAGCTAGAAGAAGATTTCAACTAGATGCCACGATGGACTCTGTTGATCAGATTTGGAGGATAACCAGACAAGTGTTCTGAAATGATTCCTCACTTTTCCACCCTCAGTTCCTATTCCAAGCATCCTTGAATGTCCTGAGTTTCATTCACCTGAAAAAAGTATACTCTCTCTGTCTGCAAGGTGATCTAGGGAAAGCCTCTCCCACTGGCTCTCCTGTCAGCCCACAGGAGCTGGGCTTTCATTGGGTTGTTGGATTTCTATAACTCCTTTCATGCCTCCAGGTTTCTGTGTGTTGTGATGTACCTTTAAACACTTACATTTTATTTCAACACTTCAGATTAAACGCATGTATATATATATATACACACACACACATATATCACAGTATCAAAGAATAGTTCGGGCTGGAAGGGACTTCTGGGTCCACTATGTCCAGCCTTTGCTTAAGCACTCATACCCAGAGCTGGTCGCCCTTACCCAAGGAGGAGATTCCACAGCCACCCTGGGAAGCCTGTGCCAGTGCTCCATTACATGCACAGCACAGAAGTGCTTCTTGGTGTTCAGGCAGAACCTCCTGTGCTTCCGTTTGTACCCACTGCCTCTTGACTTGGCACTGGGCAAAACTGAAAAGAGACTGGCTCTGCCTCCATTGCATTCTCCCTCCAGGTATTTATATTTACTGATCATATATATGCTTAGAAGTTCAGATCAACTATTTTAGAAGTAACTCTTGTTTAACCTGAACTGATAGCTCAAAGTAAACATGATCAGATAGTGCCACCATATGGACTGTATCACAAAGTTCCTTAGTGCCAGACTAAAAAGATGCTGAAGGAACAGGCAAAGAAACTCTCTACTTGCAAAGCTGAAGTTATTTGGAATTTCGTTACATTCAGGTAGAGACAAGTTGTCTTTGTGAGCCGTGCCTCTGTACAGCACTGGGCAGAATTTCAGCTGAAGAACTTGGAAACTAGAACATGGATGAATGTTCAATCTGGAAAAATTGTAAAAAGTCTTGTGAATCAATTAGACAGGGGAACTAACCCTTCTGGATTTATTTGCAGAATTCTTGAGTTTACTTACTTGTTTGGTAATGTACGTGGGAAGAGGAAGATAATTTAGCTAACAATAAGTAGGAAATTTAAACAGTTATTTATCTGAAGAACACTACTAGTATAAAACATCTTTCTTATAAAATAATAAAAAATACTGAAATCACAGAATACATCAGCAGTTGTAGTAAAATGCTTATTTGAAGACTGAAGTAAAAGAGTAACCTGCGAGGAAAAAAGAGTTGAAAGGCATGTTAGAGTCATTAGAATTTGTGCATATGCCTCATAATGTCTAATCTGAAAGGACATTTGAAAGGAAATGGATAGAGAATAGGGGATTTAACAAGGGGAAGAAGTTTGATGTGCTGCCTGAGGCAGATGCAGCTTCTGACATGAATAAATCTAACATTTCCGAAACATGGGAAGGATAATGAAATCAACAATTACTCCTTAGGAAAATATTACCTTTTAAAGAATAATTGTTTTTTTGGTCTTCATTATTTTGTTTCATTTGTTCCTTATTTGTAAATGGCAGAATCAAGCATCTGCCTGAAGGAAACTCTGGTTCCTGGTGTTGCCACAATATCCACTGTCGCTGCCATTATGCTTGAACATCCAAGTCTTTTCTGATATATTCCCTGATATATACTGATCTTGTTACAAAATGTATGAATGAACTACAAAAAGAAATTTAAATATTTGAAATACATTAAACATTTGAAAAGCCAAATGAGCCACTGTAAACTGTATGTGAGTGAAAGAATTTATCCAGGGTCTTTCCTGACCTCATTTTGAATATATCATAAATTCGTTAGCAATGAAGTTTCCATTGCTGTGCAATGAATTTTATCAGATATTATCTTTGACCTTTTGATGTTGACAGGTCGTATCATAGTTTCTTCTGAACAACATCAGGATTTTTCTATGAGAAATCCATGCTTTTCATCATGATTATTTTCATCCATCAGCATGAAACTCTCTGTCTGTCTTGCCAGGAAAAAAAAAAAAAAAAAGTTTTATATTTTCTATTAGAAGCTGCAATATATACAGACTTTTTAAGATGATACCATTAAAAATAATATTAGAGCTTTTGTAAATATAATGCATATTTAAACGTTTTATCAAAGTAAAGTACAGCAGAATAGAGAAGTAATGAAAAATAATGGCACCCAAATCTCACATGTACAGAAGAAGACAGGAATTTGACTAAGAATTACCACTCTTCTAGTTGATAGATCAAATCTAAAAATGTAATTACATAGTTTTTAATTGTCCCATATAAAGACCAAGAAGTACTGAAAGAAAAACAGTGTCTACAAAATTTCTGAATTACATGCTACTCATCTTTTGTCTTTAACTGTCTTTATCCACTGCTTTACAGTGGATATGTCTTATCCTGAAAGTGGCTGCATTTCACGTGATTATTCAATCTTGCAAACTATGACTCATTCGCCCCTACAATGCCTGAATGCTTTTTTCTTCCTCTGGATGTCTCCTATGTTCAACTCTGAGTCAGTGTAAATTAGGCACTTTCAAGATTGCAGCTGTTCTGCACTGCAGTATTTATTTCAGGAAAATACTGTGCTACAACACAAAATGTGGTTAAAATACATAACAGTAATTGTTCAGTGAGCATGCACATCCACTAGGACAAAAAGTCCCAGGGGGAGTCTTTCTAGCTAACTCAATGCTTTGGGTTAATGTCTTCTATCTAGAGCTAAATGATGTGCTTGGAAAGGCAAACATGCTTTTGGAAAAGTCCTTCTCTTGACAAAAATCTGTCCTAATTGTTTCTCTCCAAACTCCACTAAAATTAAGATGTATATCTGCAAGAGAAGTGCATGCGCACTGATTGATCTACTTGCAGTGTTCTCCTTTAAATCACCAATGATGCCCTTTCATAAAGCTGATCTTCCCTATTATAGGGAGTTCTGAAAACTATTAGGATGCCTAGAACTGCTACAACAATAAGGAAGGGATAGGTGGAAAGAATGACTACTGCTGTCTTTTGTCAATGTAAATGTCTGTAGCTGGGGAGATAAATTCTCTGGAACTCTTGGGTATACTGAGAGAAATACATTTGACAGACTTTTATCTTTTTGCTCCTAAAAACCTTTTGGCTGCTTCTATGCTAAGCAGAGGTGAAACAGACATCTTGCTGTCAGCATTTTGTTTTTGCAGCAGTTGGTATTGGGAACAATCTGATGAACTGCATAGGAACTCGACATACATACAAGGCAAGGAAGACAGACTTGCCAGACAACCAACTGGAAAAATACCTATTGGTGAGTGGAAGCTTGGGTGTTTCCTTTTCAATGTATTTCTTTTTCCTGAAGAGTTCAGGAAGTTATAATTTGCACAATAAAGGAAGAATGCAAATCACATGGACTTACTATAATTTATTTGAACAGATCCTATAAGAACTACAGAGCTATTATCTATATGGGTCACCTTGGAGAAAATGTGCTAAGAATAATAAAAAATAATTAAACCACACAAGCTAAGTTGGCATACAGGGCATTATGCATGTACTTTATAGTCTTTTAAACCCATGCTTATGGTGTTATGAGCAGCGTAGAATCTTATTTTCGTGTTTTGTCCTTAGGGTTTCATGCCTTCTGAAAATAATGAATGTCTGAAATTCTCTTTCTTACATTTTCTAGCCAGAATTTTCTTTCTGAAAAAAACTGGAGAAAAATCAGTAATATCTAATACATTCCTAGAGACCAAGCTCTTTCTTGAGACAGTGACACTACTGCAGTTATATTTCTCTGCATTCACAGCAAGTGCATCATATCAAAAGGTGAATTCTGATACAGCCAGCACTTGGAAGTAGGCTATTTAGCTTAGTGGAGACTGTGATCTGTAGCAGGAAAACTGAAGAAATCCATGGTCTGATATGATTTAAAATTGGAGTTACTGAAGATAGTAAATTCAAGCAGATTATCAGTCTTTGTCACGTTATGAGCAACTCTTAACAGAGATAGTTTGTTGGGGGCAGAAATATTTTTCATCACTGGCCAAAGAACAAAAATTCCTGAGTTTCAATTCATACATCCGGAAAGCTGTAGAACTATCCAAGGACAAATATGAAGCTGCTGAAATACAAAACAATTAAAGGAAATCCCAGCCTAAATCATAATCTCTAGGTGGAAAGTGTAAGAAAAAGAAGTTTCACTGGATGCTCATTCTACTCTTTTTCATTGCCTATTTTTGGTGAACTGCATACTTTAGAAAAAAAATATTTTGTGGGTTTGGTTAAGAGAACTCAGCACACATGCCTAGGCCTCTTTGAGAAGCATCAGTAACAGTAAAGCAGCTGAAAAACTGAGAAGTGTTTTTCATCAAGTTGCTTTAAAATTCTGATAAGAATGCTCATTTCTTTCTGCCAGTGACAGAGATATAATTCTTCTGCTTAGCACTGATTAACTGTAGTTAAGATCTGGATTCATTTTTAAAGGCTTCCTCATTATGCTCAAGTATCATCACCATGAGTGCAGACTCTGCTAGTGTCTGTCCTCTCTTTCCTGTAGCTCCCCTTTAGATACTGAGGGGCCACTATCAGGTCTCCCTGTAGCCTTCTCTTCTCCAGGCTGAACAGCCCCAGCTTTCTCAGCCTCTCTTCAAAATGGATCCCATCCCTGGGATCACTTTTGTGGCCCTTCTCTGGATGCTTTCCAACAGGTTCCTGTACTCCTGTACAAAAAACTCTGCATCAGTACTCCAGATGAGGTCTCACCAGTACAGAGTAAAGAGGCAGGATCATCTCCCTCACCCTTCTGGCCTTGCTTAATTCAGCCCAGGATATATTCAGCTTTCTGGGCTGTGAGGGTACATTGCTAGCTCATGTCCAGCTTCCCATCCACCAGTACTCCCAAGTCCTTTTCAGCAGGACTGTACTCCATCCTTACATTCCCAAGCTTGTATTAATAGTAGGGGCTGCCATGACCCAGGTGCAAGACTTTGCACTTGGCTTTGTTGAATCTCGTGAGGTTCACCTGGGCCCACCACTCAAGACTGTCCACATCACTCTGGATGGCATCTATCCCTTAGGCATGTCAGCCACATCACACAGTTTGAGGTCATCCACAAACTTGCTGTGGGTGCACTTAATCCTACCATCAGTGTCACTGATGAAGATAATAAAGAGTACTTGTCCCAATACTGAGCCCTGAGGGGCATCACTTGTCACTGATCTTCATCTGATCATTAATCTATTGACCACTACTCACTGGGTAAGATCTTGCAACTGATTCCTCATCCATCAAACAGTCTACCCATCAAAACCATATCCTTCAGATTTGGAGAGAGGGATATTATGGGGGACCATGGCAAAGCCCTTATAAAGATCCAGATAAATGACATCAGTGGGTCTTCCCATCCTACACTGTACCTATTCTTGGCAAGTTCTGTTCCACAAACTTGCAATTCTTTTTGTAGACAAAGATATATAGTGGAAAGAGTATGAAATTTCTCTGGTTCATTTAAAATTTTATTAGACAAAACTTGCGGAGGTACACTCCAGATAACTTTGGTGCTTTATCTCTGATCTATTGCTCCTAACAGTTACCAAAATAAACTTTTTATTTCTGAGGAAAAAGACAGAACTTCCATTCCATAATACACTATCCAGATATAAACTGCCACCCTTCTCATTGTTGCTGATTTGTCAAAAAGCATTAAAGTTGACATTTCTTACACTTGATGATGTGGAAGACTGAATTATTTACATGTGCCAAGTCTGAACTTAACTGCTTTTCAAATAAATTAAGCTCAGTATTTAATCTTGTTTTACAATGATCATCTCACTAGACATATACATTTTAAAAAAGTCTTAATCTTTTCATTTAACAGTTTACAAAAATTCTTTTTTTTTTTTTTAATATTTCATTCTCCATTAGAGCAAAAAACTGATTTTAGTCATACATTCTTTAATTTTTATATTCTTGTAATGTAGTTTGGAATTTGTACACCTACCAAGCTAAAAACCTAGCATTTCCCGTTAGGTTGTATCTTGTTTGCTGATGTGTGAAAATCAGTTGGTTTGTTTTATTGTTTGTTTTTTTCTTTTTTCAATCGGGTACCTAAATCAATATTTGGATATTTTGTTTTAAGCATGAACTTTGAAGGTAATTAGTCTTCCATAAGATATCAGTGTACCTTTTCTAAGTATTGTTTATATCTATCTATTTTTAAAAAATCCATACAAAAATCGCTGATCAGTAAAAAAAATACAGGTCCAAATTTTAAGATTTGAATATTGCTAAATTTTGGGGTTGCCTGATGAAAATAGATGTATCTGATTCTGTTTTTTATTAATGGTCAAGCCAAAATCTCATAGAATTCCTCAAAATGCAGACATTTGAAATTCACCAGAGAATATTTATGTTAATTGCCTTAAATATACATCTAGTGACGTGATTCATTATCAGCTATATATTTAAGAGGGAAATAGCTAAAATCAGGTTTTACAGAATTGTTTATATAAATGTATGAATTTGCATTTTATTGATTGCCATTCACTCTTCATTAATTCTGTAACAGAATCCTGGTGTACTTTGGCTATTATTTTTAGGGGCCTTACTATTGCTATTTATTATTTTTAGCAGCAGTGCTTACACATTCCATCAGGGATTTACTACTACATTGTATTAAGAATACTCAAACAACTAACTCAGTGTCTGTGTTCCAGGGATCTCATAATTTAGACTGGGGTGTGGAAAGGAAAAGAATTGGCAGAGGAAATATAAAATACACTCATTAAAATAGCAGTACCTGCTGCCTTGCAAGTTCCTCAGAATAGCTGAGAATCAATGAGAAATACTTCACAATCTTCATACCCAAAATCAGTGTACTAATGAAATGGTGTTTTTTAAAAGCTTCTTCCACACTTTTATTTCTTATAGGAAATTACCACTGAGTGTAAGTTCTTCGGAATATTTGAGAAAGTTCTTTAACATAGAAAATAAGTAAAGGGGAGTTGGGGGGAAGGAATTTTCATTTCTCTGCCACCAAATATTTTGGGGTTCAAAAAGTTTCAGGGAAAGAGGAGATTTGCTATTGTTCTAAGTCAATTTGCTCTGGCTGAGGAAATGACGAGAAGGAAACTACTTCTCTGTCTCAGGAACCATGTGGGGCTTCAAGATAAGGCAAGCACTTGCTAATTTCAGTCCACAAGCAGGAAATGTGATGCATCCATTTCCTTTCAGACACAAAAAAAAAAAAAGAAAAGAAACAGTTCCCTAGCAGCACAAAAGCAGTACTTCTACCACTAAAACTCAATCATTCAGAAATCCATTGCTGCACTTTGGACATAACTATTTTATATCTATCATTTGGATGTTATGGATAAGAACAGTACTTACTCACCAGTTTCATGGCCACCAAAGTTTTGGGGTAAGGATTTTGTTTCTTCTTCTAGAATATCATTAAAGTAGATGCTGAGATTAGCTGTTAATTGCATTAGAAAAATACATCTATGCAAACCTTATGTTGCAAACAAAAGTTTATGAATAGATTTTGCTAGCATTTCTTGCGGCACAAAAGATTGTTTACCAAATGCTTCTCTGACAAAGTTTTATGATGATTTTTGACTAATCAAAGCAGTAGGAATCACTAGAGCAGAATTGATTGTTTAACAAAGCCCCTTACTGAAGTCAGTGAAAAGGTGTCTATTGACTCAAGTGTGTTTCAGATCAAGTAGACATTCTGAACTGTTTAATGGATGTACCTACATGACAGGCACGATTTGTTTCATCTACTGATGAAAAAGAAATAGCAAAACCAAAACGTTGCAACCTTTGTATTAAACTCTCAATCTAATAGAATGTAAAATGATTGGTAGTTTTCTGCGGTATCTCATGATCAGATTTCCCTTACTTTTTCCTCAATGTATTTTCCTCAGTATTTTCCTTATAATCCGTTATGACCACTTTCCTTCATCCAAACATGGTAATGATTAGTTAACTGATATGTATACAATGTGAAGTAAAAATGTATATTATACTGAAACTCGCTATGTAATGTATTATATATAATTAGAATTAGTGAATTGATCCTAAGAGACTTTGCAGAGAACCTTTCCATTCAGCTCTATCAACTCCTTTATTTAGCATTAACACATATTAGCATTAGCAGGTATTGTAAGAATGTATCATATGATCTATTTTTATCTCTCTTATCATTATTACTGAGCAATGTCCCATTCAAGAATCTGTGCACTGTGTCAAGATAAAAAGTAGTATGCATTTGCAGGAACTAATACTAGAAATTTTGTTACATGAAAGCACACCAGGAAAAAGTGGAAAATAACTATATAAGAAGATTTAGAGAAGTTCCTTCTCTTCCTTAGCTTATGATGTAAGAGTCTGCTGAATGCCCAACACATATTTCCTGTGCTGACACATATACTTTCCTACTGGGAGGTCACAAGCAACTCATTTTGTTTTTGTATCTTAGGCTAGAAAGTGGAGTAATGATATTGGATGTCTTTGTAAAGCACTTGGATATTAAGTGAGGAAAAAGAAATACTGTTATGAATGTTTAGTCTTTTATTATCTGACGGACTGTAAGTTTTTGTAGAACAGAACTACTTGTAGTTCTAAAATGTCACTTTCAGAACAAAAATGGAAGTACTGTCAACTGTACTTTAAGAATCCTTTTGTCCTGCATGTTCTTAATACAGACTTGATTTACTCTGAGACAAATTATTCATTCACAAGAAACAGGAAAGTTATATACAACTCTAAGAATCCACTAACAATAACACCCAGATTTTTTGCAAGGTGTCCTCCATCTTCACGATGAGTCAGAAAAGGTACACAAAAGGTACTTAAGAAGTGAACTTAAATTCCACAGCATATTGTATTCAAGGGACTGCACTTGTGCTGCTGTTATTCAGTTATTTCATTTAAGGCTCCTCACCAGGTGTGCCAAACCCTGATATTTCAGTGCCAAGAGCTGTATCTGATGACACAGAGCAGCACATGCTTGAGCTGTTTTACTGCAGAAAGGACCAGCATTGGTTCTCAATGGAATTTTTCACCCAATTTGGCAGAGACCGATTTTTCTTGAGCTACTATCAGCTCCCTTTTGCCTGTACTCTGATAGCAGAGAAATCTTTGTGAAGAGCTCACACAACTTAGGAAGCAGAGATGCTTCATATATTCTTCTTATTTTTCTGATTGAGTTTAGAAGAGTTAATAGCTTTCCTCTTCCTTTCCTTCAGATATATCACATGCAGTATACTAGGGAGGGATACTACACTGTTCTATACAGTAGCCGGCATCAGAAGACAATGACTAACACAAACTCACTGCAGGAAAACATTGTTTAAAATTATAGAAGTGTGTTTGCTAACATCCGTGGAGATGTGTGAGGTAAAAATGAAACTACACATATTAGGGATAATGGGTATGCAATATTTGAAGCTGTTTTTTTTTGTTTTGTTTTGTTTTGTTTTTTTCTTTCAGGAAGTCTTTTACAGTCTTTTTCATCTTTTTGAACTCACTTACCACATTCTGCCGAGAATGTGAATACACTACCAAGATGCAGATCCTTTTCCATGCGTGACTTCCCAGTAGCTCCCAAGGACTCTGCCAATATGTAAACTTCAGAGAGTGTGCAAAAGCTTGCTGAGAGGAATTAACCTCTTGGGGAAAAAGTAAATGCTGTAAAAATTGTTAGAGGGATTTACATAATTACGTTTAATTTCTCACAATTCAGAAAGAACTTACTATCTAACAGCTGATTCTCTATTCTGGAAAATGTACAGGCATCCTGTTTTCTGAAGGCATCCAGTTTCCAGTGGTAATTTCTTACAACAATGTACTAGAAGTAACTCTAAGAATTTGAAATCATTGAACAAACTAACTGTTCTCTAATTATATGTGAAAACACAAACATTTCTACAACAACGCCAGCCCACAGTTCTGTTAGAAACACATACATGCATCCGCACAGGAATAAAAACCAAGATTTATGCATAACTTCATGTAAGTTATGATATGCAAATAACTTAAAGTAGCCTAAATCTTCTATCTCAACTCATTTCAAGTCCTTAACAGGTTTAAAAAAAAAAATAAAAGAAATATAACATGCTTTTGTTTGCAGGTTCAGTATAGAGACAGTGACTATGCTGAAGAATTACTAGCATCTTCATCTGCAGATCCTGCAACAAGTCCTAGTTCTTTTCAATTCAGGTTTCACTGTCATCATTCTGCAGCATTTCTGAAATGCTAAAATTATGCAGCAATATAAAACAGAAGAAGAAAAACAGTAGTTCTGCTGGCCTAAAATCAATTCTGGCAGAAAGAAATAAAAAAAGAATGTGAACTCTCTCTTTTAGTTTCAACTCATCATTCCCTTGATAGAGATCCTGACCTTGTGAGCAAATGTAGTCTGCATAAAGCGTAACAAGCATGGAAGTGGACATGCTGGAACTCACAAGTTTGATTCTCTGGAATTCTGATTCTCTTTTTTTTAGTAGTTCCCTACTACAGAGATTGCACAGACTTCTTATGCATATTTGTTGTTTTTTTTTCAGAGAAGTTGGCTGTGTGAATGCAAGAGCATTCCTCTTTTAGAGGCCAGCTCTTACGGAGCCATGTAGCTGCTGCAGCTCTATTTTGCTTTATGGTACTTTGGCAGAGACAGAGCACTTACAGGCAGCCTCTGCTGCATTCAGCACTGCCGGTGTCACGTGGGACTGTAAACAAAGTCTGCATTAGATTTTTATTGGTAGTCTCAAAGGGAGATTTGTTGTGGCATTAGTTAAGTGAGAAATTCAGCTTTTGGTACCCATTCATCAACTACTAATCTCATTTTTTATTGTTTTAATATAGTCTTTATTGAGTTCATTTTGATTTATAAGTGAACACTGGAAACAAAGATGTTTCAATTTTGACCAGGAGTGCATTTCTTGTAATTCCTAAAAGCATTTTGAGTCACACACAATTAAATACAGTAAATGGCTTTGAGACAATCCTATACCTCCAGTGTAAACAGTAAAATACTTTCAGATCAGGAAATTCAATTTAAGTAGTATGTTTGATCTGTTGAATACAAAGACAGCAGAGAGAAAAAAAATATAAGTAGATCTTAATCAGCATAAACTTGAATTCCTAGAGTATAATCAAGTCTAGTTTTACTCAAGTATCTATTTAAATAATACAACATTAAAATTACTTCCATTAAAATTATTAAGGAGATTTTTCCCCCCTCGAGTTATAATCCCAGGTGTTATTTGTCTGGTGTACAGAAAAGTGTTGTGTGCCCAACTGGATTCAGTATTTTAAGACAGAGAACTGTCTGGCACTGTCACTTTAAGCATTATCCCCTGACTTTTATAAATTAAAAATGATTTTATATATAATGTCAAGTTTTCGCTGTCTTTCTCTTTTGTCTGTCTATTGATCTTCCCCTTATTAGAATGTGCTTATTTGCTTTAAAGAAGTCAGTCTATATAATCTGCTGGAAAATACAAGTAAATCATTCATGGAAACAGAATCACAGAAACACTGGGGTTGGAAGGAACATCTAGCCTAAGGAAGGAGGTCATCTAGCCTAACTCCTGCTCAAGCAGGCCCACCCAGAGTAAGTTGCTCAGGAAATATCTAGGCAGTTTTTGAAAATTTCCACAACCTTTCTGGCTGAACCTTGAAGGCTCCACAACCTCTCTGCACAACCTGTTAATCAGTATATTCTAATATGCTGCATTGTGTTACCAGTCTAGCAATATTAGTGGTTAAGGATTTTGCACTGTTCTCTTGTTTTATGAACTGAAATAATACTTGTGAATGGCAGCACTGACAGAAACTATAGCACAGCTCTCAAACATAGGGAAGTCCGACCTAAATGGCTAGGTCTCATATTTGTTCTGTATCTCTTCATCCGAAAAACAGTGACTACATCCTCAGTGATAATTTTGTCACTCAGACTTCCCAGAGTTCCCTATCATGCACTTTCCTAACAATTCTGTTGTTTAAGACTTGAATTTCAGAGTCTGATTGATGTCTGGCTCATCAGGGATACTGAGCCAGCTCTTGCAACTCAGGGTTTCACCTCACAGTATGTGAGGATGAAAGACTTAAATCCTGAGCAGATTTCTATCCCCATCACAATGAGAACCAACTGCATGTAAACAAACCTTCCATCCCAATCTCCCTCTTATTCTTTCCCAATCATGTAAATGGCTCAGATCCCTGCTGGGTTTTCATTGCTTACCTAACTTTCCATCATCTGCTTAATGTTTTCTCCTTCACTTTTTCAATCTTAAGCCTTGAAAATGTAAAAGTTGTACACCTCCAAAGCTACCTTTCTGTGTACGTACCCTTGAAGACCTCTAGTAGCTAATAGCAGTTTGTCATTCTTTCCCAGACTTGCTTTGAAGAGAGTACAATCCAAATGTTGTCATTGATTTGTTTTGGTACATTTTAGTTCTATGTGAACTTGGAGAATCCAATATAAATGCAGTCCAATTTAGAAAATAATGAATAGGAGGGAGGGTTGCAATTCCTAGTTTAGTCAGAAGGCTCTCAGAATCCACTGTATAAATAGATAGAAACTGAGGGGAAAAATAATTGCCTTGAATATCCTCTTTCTTGACCATTTTAGGCCAGAAAATATTGTTCATATGGGCTAGATAGTGCATTTCTCTAAAATATGTTCAAAATATTATCTGCACTAGAAAGTTCTATTTGTATGAATGTTATAAATGCATGATAGAGGCTATAATAGAGGCTATAATAAGTAAAGACGGGTCAAGTCTATGAGTCTGCAGGTTTCTCTGACTTTATTGAAGAGTACATCTGCAAATATACCTAGATAACGGATTAGCAGCTGTGTCGAGTGAAGGTAAGGGTGACATGTGCATCCATCCCCCTCCCCTGCAAGAAAGTTGCCAAAAACTTTTATCTCAAAATGTGATTGAACTTCCAGGGAAGAGATCTTAACATGGTGTGCAATACATTTTTTTTTCTCCAGAGAAACTAGAACTGCTTTATTTTTCTATGATCAACTTGAACTTAGAGGAGGATGGATCCCTGAAAGACATTAGAGAACAGGATCATAATAGAAGGCAGATTTTAAGTAGGATTTCTGGAAGATGAAAATGCTCATTTCTTTACGTTTTGTGTCTCTATTAAAAAAATAATAATAAATAAATAAATAAATAAAAAGAAAGACCTGTAGTGCTTCGTATGAGTGCTGTGAAAACAATGAAGTCAGACAGAAAGCTGATTCCATTTTCATACATGCTTCCTGTAAATACATATGTTCTATGATCCTAAGTTCCTCCTTCACCTCCTGAATTAAATGTTATGATACCAGAAATTTAATAGGAATGTCATGTTTTCAGATCTTTTAATCAAAGGTTTCATTTGAATGGGTAATGTTTTTTTTCATACTGGTTTTGGTTTTGTCCATCACAAACTTCATAGAGTGGGATTTCAGTCAGACTCTGACAAAACAGAAATAATGTTTACACCAATAAAACTTGGCACCATCTCCACAGGGATCAAGACAGACTTTTTCTCACTCCTCACAGGGCTGCACACCCTTCTATGCACAGCAGCATCAGAAAAACTTCTGCTGCATGTCTTCAGAAACAACAGGAAATTTCCTGAACAGCATCTCATTTTTTTTCCCCTTCATTTTGATTAATTTCATTATATGCTAACCCACGTAAAAATCCTCTGACAGAAATGTAGAAATTATCAGATAGCTAAAACCCCTTGTTTTACCTCAAGTGTTCTAGTGGCAAAAAAGTGATTTAAGTATTCCACAAAATTTTGATATGATCATAAGTAGATAGAGAACCACTGGGGCAATAAAAACCTTTACACATCATCTCTACTCTGGCTGAAACAGGTAAGATTTCTAGAAGAGTGTTCTACCAAATCAAGTTCATCAGAAGAGCCTCCTTTTCCTGCTTTCCCAACAACAGTCCTGAGCTGATTTGGGATGTCATAAGTCAAAGCAAACAGCCTAGGATAGCAACTTAGGCAGGACAAATCTTTCACTTAAGTAGTGCTAATTCTATGAGAAACAGTGACAAGGTTTGAGTTTAACAACAACAACAAAAAGATAGCATATTATGGTGAGGCATCAGCAATTACAGCAAACATGCCTAAACAACTGTCCTTCAGTTACAGCATGACAGCAGTGAATCTGTTTTATAGCACCTAAGGATCCCCACCTCCTTCCATGAAGTACTCCAAAAATACTACCATCACCCATGATAAAAAAAAAAAAAAACTATGACTTATGATGTAATAAGAAGAAAGGTGTTGATCATTTTCCTCATCATATCTTCAGGGTATACCATGTCTCTGTTCTCTCCAGGTGTATTTGAGAAGTAATGATTAGAAGGCCAGATATTCAGCTGAATTTCTTTCATATGGCAGAACTTTTTGCTGGATCTGCTGCACCTGTGTGATGCCTTCCAGTGTTGCTGAAAAGGCAGTTGGACCAGATGACCTTGCAGGTCGTTTCCAACCTTGTGATTCTATGAAAAGCACATGAAGCAGCTAACAAACAGATGCTGCACCGTGCCTTCTAACACCTCTTATGGTGGTTCCAAAATAGTGTAGGAAGTTAGCACTTCCTCTGTTTCATCAGGGACAGGAGTCAAGGTCATACACCAAATCTAAACGTATTCTACCCACACTGATTTCCCCAATAAAAAGAACTATGTCTTATCCTGGTATTGTGTTTTATTTTCTATCTAGCTTTCGATGGTACTATCCACTACTAGACCATTACTGTTTTATATAAACCCCAAACAAGAATTTGATAATCACATATGCTTTTTCTCAAGGTCCAGACTATTCCAATTTTAATATAATTATACCTATTTTACTGTCAATGAAGTAAACGATTTGACAATGTGAAACATTGCATGTGAAACAAGCATGTGTTTCCATCATAGAAGCAAAGGGGATTTCATCATTAATCAGCTTTTGCATTGAGGAAGCTAGTATGTAAATCGATTCCAAGGCCTGAAATGCAGGCTTGTCACAGAGATAAAAGTAGATTCCAATGAGGGCCCCTTTTCACCCCTTGCTGTTCTTCTGGCAAGTCCAAAGAAAAGGGTATTACCATAGCTGGATGAAAGAAACAAAACTGTGTTATGAGACCAGCCTTATTCTTGAGCACCGTTTCTTCTTGTGTATGAATTATTCTTTTAAATGTACATCTGTCATCCTCAGGGTATATTTTGTTGCCTCCTAATTACTGCTTCGTTTCTCCTTTCCTCTCCCTGTACCACCCCCATCATCCAAACACTGAATTATCAAGTACCTAACCATCTTTGGCAGAAATGATATAAATGATATAAATCTAAAGGTAAAGTTTATTCATAATATTATTTAAATATTAATTAAAAAGTGCATACATATTTGGCAGGCACACCTAATATATTGACTAAGTATGTATCAGTTCTGTTGTTAAATGAATTGTCTGCCAAGAAAGTAATTCTTTAGTTATTCACTGGACTCTGTAATCTCATTTTTAGGGAAAGTATGTTTCTTCTTGCAAGCACTACACTAGTGGATGCATTAACATACCAGAGACACAATAAAAGCAGCTTAATGCTATGCTTTCTGCCCAAGACAAACTCCACATAGTGGTATGCTCAACTGCTAGAGCCTAGCAGGATTCAGATTCGTGGTTAATACATTCTGGGCATGCTTTGATTCTGTCTCAGTTCTTCTGGTAGAAATTTTTGAAGGCAAATGCTCTGTATTTACATTCAGTTTTCCATTTTTCTACTAAACATCATAAAACCAGGAGCTGAAAATCTTTGCCAGCCAAATGAATGGCTGTAAGCAGTGCTGTCAGCCTAATGCGGAAGATAAATCTAAAGCATGCAGATGACATGAGATGTCCACAATGAAAAGAGACCACAGAATAAAGTCATGACTCAGGAATGAGCCTTTGTCTTTGTAGGATTGTCTTCATTTCATAATCATATATCTTTGACTACTTCTTATTTGCCTACTTTCAAATTAGGAAGCTTCCTATGCAACCTTAATAAAGACTATCTAGTCAAATTTTATATTGTATAATTCTTAAGTTTATATAAATCAAGTCTGAATAATGCTCCTAACAGCTCCTAAAAAAACATAGCAATTTAAAAATTATCTGTTGCATTCTCAGAAGTCTGTGGATTTGGTTCCAAGATGATTAATAAATACCCTTCCTCCTGAGGAGATGGAAAAGAAACTCCAGAGAGTCTGATTTCCATGTATTAAAAAACAAGGTTTTTGTTGAAAAATTTTAGAGTTGTTTGCTAAAACACTTCAGACAAAGCTACATCAATAACACAAATATATACATGATATTAAATGACATCTATGAATTATTCAGCAAAATAATTGGGGGGATAAAAAGACATCATGTTCAATACAATGTAAAAACTACTTTGGGCACTGACACGTGCTTGTTGAAGAATACAACCACAGCATTTTCTTCTTCTCAGAAGAGGCCTCTGCCCTGCTTCTCCAGCATCTTATTTACTAGAAAATAAATTACTTGTCTCAAACATTTTAATTCAAAATCCAGATTGTTAACACAGACTTGTGAGATATTTAACCATTATCATAACCTCCTTTTAAACCTTTTAAAAAATTACATTGATACTATCTCTTAGCTAACCAGTGTAATGGAAGAATGAGTGAACCAAGTAGACGTGACTTCTATTGAAGCTTGTTGTGGTTGTATAGATCTTTGTCAATATCACTTAATTAAGACTCCTAGATCATACTGAAGTAGATATTCAGATTCATATTTGATGCAAGAAAAATCTGAAACTGATAGATGGTCATGCAGAAAGTATCAAAAGAAGGCAAGCTCAAACATCTCCATTGCAGGTAACTGAGAAGCACTGTACTACCACACATAAATGTATTTATGTAGTCTCAAAACCACATATTCAATGTGATATCCAATGTCTGAGGAAGATAAGTGTAGCAGGAAATCTGTTTGCACTACTAGACCGTAATATTATAACGTGATGGAAGACACAGGAATGACAATTGGGAAGCAGAATCCAAGGCTGTAGTACGTCAGGACAAGCCCAAGCGCAGCATCCAGAACTACAGAAACAAAGGAGGGGAAAAAAAAAAAAAAAAAAGCTGTTTACCTTCAGAAGGCCTCAGGCAGGCAGGGATCTCCAGTGAGATGTTCTCACCCCCACTACCAATCCTTAATTGAGGTCTGGAAAGGGTGAATCCCAGCTTTATCCCTTCAGGTCACTCGGGGGCATTGCATGCCCCTGAGCTCCCCTGGGCCCCTGCCTTCCCACCAGGTGCTCAGTCATTCCTTCAGGCCATGACTTGGCATTTCTGCTGAATAGATTTAGTTCAAGTATCTCTGCAGTAAAAATAAAATAAAATAAAAGTATGAAAATGTGATTTAAATACAGACTCTTCTTCCTGCTACTTGAACATCTGTTTATTAGATACTGGTCAGTATTATTGAATATTGATCAGTATTCATCAAAGTTCTCAAATGGTTCATTTTCTTCCCATTCTTCAAATTTTTACAACATTCTGCATTCTCAGCACAAGAAGGCTGTAATTTTAGCAATCTCAAAAATAAATAAATAAAAGACAATAAATAATACAGTAAATACTATCTTCATTCCAAGCTACTTTTGAGCAGGCATTACCCATGTTAAAGCTCTCAGCAGAGTACTCTGTGGCAATATTTCAAAGGCAAAAGGGTTCTGAATGAGAAGAGACTTTTTTTTTGAGAAATTTTATGATTTTGGGCCACAATAGATTTTCTTCATTTTCTTCCAAGAAGCACATATCTATCAGTTTCATTCATTTGGTTTATCACACAGTCACAGAAACACCAAGGTTGGAAAAGACCTACAAGATCATCCAGTCCAACCATTCACCTATCACCAATAGTTGTCACTAAATCATATCTTTCGAGACAACGTCCAAACACTCCTTGAACACCTTCAGGGTCAGTGACTCCACCACCTCCCTGGGCAGCCCATTTATGATGATAGATGATGTACATTTGCAATGGAGATTAAGAGATATGGAACTGTGAAGGGGAGACTGATTCCTGGAAGTAGCTGAGCTACCAGTGAAGAGAAGAAGCTAAGTCCTGCCTCTTGCTGACAGGAGGCACTTCTGATACAGCAGCAAATGTGCAAAGATTGCAGCATTTCCAAAAAGCACTGCATTGAGAATCACCATTTGTAGGATGCACTATACAGTCTGAAATGCCACTGTTTTTTTCTCTTTTAAAAGACTCCATTTGATGTTCTAATATATTCTGTATTGTTTATATTCTAATAAATCTTAGGTTGCCAGTATAAATCCTTCTCAGCCTTTTGTGGGTTCTCATAGTAAGCCTCCTGAAGCTGTGTCTGGGTTTTTGGTCTCAGACCACAGGCAGTAGGATTGCTGTAGTAAGATTGCTGTAGTAGGACTGAAGGTGATAAAAAGCCTGTAGGCTTCCCAGTAACCTGAAAAATCTGTGCTTTGTACAAACCCTGGATTTCTTCTGTTTCCTTGAAGGTAGCTTTTTTGTTTGTTAACTCTTTTTTAAAAAGAATTTCAAGAAATCCTCTTTAACATTAGAACATCACTCTATTCACTTATCTTCATACAGGAAATGATTTTATTCTCAGGCTCTGTAAAATAATCTTATCAATTAAATAATAAAAATGAAGCCATATTGCACTGTGGCAAATTGTGTTTTATTGTTTGATTTAGATCCATGCAGAGGACATTTAGCTTAGGCCTGTGCTCTGTTTTTTTTGTTGTTGTTTGTTTGGTTGGTTGGTTTTTTTTGGAGGCTGATAAGAATTTCTTGCCGGAGGACTGTGCTGCATATGCAAAAAAGATCACAATTACATTACTCTCTTTGTAATGCATCAGGAATTACAATGAAACCATGCAGTAACAAAGTTTCTATCTCTGTCTGCGCAGAGGAATCTGTGCTTGGTTTTGCACAGTTACGCCAAAGGCATGAAATTAAACATGGTGACATCTCTATCTTAGATGTTTCCTTCCGATTATTACAATTACTCTTTATTTATTCCAGTAAAAAATCAAACTGCCAGTAATATCAAAGCAACATTATTACATCTGAGTTGGTTTATAGGATTTTGTTCAGCTGTTCTGGATTTTTATCACAGTGAATAATAGTAAAACAAAAAGAAAATACATTCTTATAGAGAAAGTTCATTCTGGACACCACTAGATAGCAAGAAACAGGAACTGGCTTATCACATTTCACCATCAGCATGGATATTTGCAAAGAAATGCAAATCAGTGCAAACAATACTTCACTAACATTCCAAATATTTATTTATGTTGTGCTTTACTGTACCTGACTTTCAATGTCTGTGAAAACACCAGTTCTAAAGTGCTTATAGCAGCACAACTCAGTCTGAGTTTTCAGGTACTACAAGCTTCTGTTATCCTTCATCTAGGTGTTTGTTTAGTTAGCTTTTGTTGTTGTTGTTGTTGTTTTGTTTTTAATACTATTTAATTAGAGTAATTTACATAGTATTTAGATTTCCAACATGAATTTCCAGCAGAGGGCAATCTTGTTTCGAAGTAGGTGGCTTGTCTGAAAATTTAACCTGCTAGCAAACAGCAGTCCACTCTGCTTTTCAACGTCAGGATTCATCGAAAGACACAGACAGTGCCATTTTTTTTTTCCTTGTCAATTTATTAATTTACTTGCAGATATTTCTGGAGCTATTTTGCTTGCCTGATCAAAGAACATCTTAGGAACTGCACAAAATTATGTCTATTTGAGTCTTGAGCTTTCACTGTTCTATCTTCTTTGTTTCAAGATTTACTATTTTACAAAAATGTTTGATTGATATGTATATTATAATCTTTAATACTTGAGCGTGGATACTCCACTCATGTAGACTATCTGTTCTGGCTTCTTCCTGTCCTCATAGATAGAAACACCTTTTACAATTCTAATCTGAATTTCCTTTATTTTATTCTTTATTTCTGTACTTTTTACCTGATCTGTAGTGGATATAAAAGCCTTATTTGCAGCAACAATTCATTTATTAGTGGGAGAATTACTTTCTGTGGCTACAGAAAATAATCTAGCACTGTCATAGGTAGAATAAAACATTTCTATTACAAGCTGTGTTCGAAGGTAGAATGACCTTTCTGACAGCCTATCTTATTAACACTTGTGTTCTGTACAGCCTGCCCTTCTTTTGGCTTTTCTCACAGATTCTGTTTTTCAGACCTTACCATCTCCATATGCTCTTCCTGGGTGTCACAGGTGTTTGAATCACTGTGTTTTAGATGGTTTCTTTCCCTCTTTTCACAAATATCACGTAACATTTCTTAATATTTTCTTAACAAGCTGTGGCTGTGACTCAGACCACAGCTGACTGCTTTCTCAAAGAAACCAATTCACCCACCCAGCTGAATCATGGAGTTCCTACAAATGATTAATGAGAGGCTGGTTTGCTAATACAATTAGTGGCAGCTATCAGGAAGATAGTAATGTCAACACCTATCAGCTACAAAGAAATTGTTTTTTTCTGAACTCAAACAGTAGCATCATAGGAGCTGACTTCTATTACCAGCCTCAAGCTAAGTTTTCTTGGAGCTCCTAGGGCTGAAATAAAATTACTTCAGATCTTTGTGCTGGGAAAAAAATGGTAGCACTTTGGGCCCAGGCCCCTTTTCATGTTCACTGCCTAGGATTTGTGAGAAGGAGCAGTTGCAGCTCCCTCAGCTTATGTATGCATATTTACTAGGGCTGCAGGTAGAAAGACCTTATGAGTTCATTAAAACTTTAATACATTTGGACTGCTCCTGATTGGTTCTGCACGACTCAGGCTGTGTTACAGATATTCACTATCAACTGTGATGAACCTCACTTCAAAAGGCAAGCAGTATCTGAATCTTTCTTACTTGTCAGGTTACTAGATATATCATTCACAAGTGCAGTTCATACTTAAATACACTAGCTGGTGCTCTGCACTAAGCTGTGCAGTATTCAAGAATGAATTCCCATTCTGGTTTACAAATTTTTGTATCATCTTTCGTCACTGAATGTTCATTTGGGGAAAGAAAAAAAAAATGGTGAAGCAGAAACTGAGCTGGATTGCCTCATATTTGATATTAAAGCCTCTGCCACTTTTCAGGGACTTTCACGTTTGAGGCAAAGCAGGGTGTAGGCAAGTCTACGTGCATGTAGAAGGAGGACTGCTCACCTACTTGGACAAGATTTCAGTCGCTGGCATGTGGTGTGCCATAAAGGAAAAACTTCGTAAAAATTTGAGAAGGAATATTTAAAGTGGAAAACAAACAAAAACTCTAAAATTTGAATAGAAAATACAAATATAGATCTTTTTCACTATGCAGCATAATATTATGTTCTGATATTTCTCATTTTTCATACAGCTGAAATCAAGTAACTTGTAGGTGATACGTTCTACAAACAAGCTTGCTGGATCCCACATGAAATAAAGTTTTCATGTCATGCACTTACTGAGCAAGTGAAAGGAAGAACAGATGGCAAAACTACTCTTACTAAAGTAAATGAAAAGGAACACAAACTAACATAATATGCATGACATCTTTATAGCAAGCTAAGTTCTTATACAGAGCAATGCCATTCTTGATTAACAAACTACCTTACCACTTTTAACTTTTAATACTACCTTATTATTTCTGTTTTAATGGAGAAACAGCAAAAAAATTAATAGCTCTGAAACATGAAGAAGATTGCAATATTTGAGTAATCTACTAGAAATCAGTGATCTACTAATCATCTACCAGAGATGAAATGTATAGCTATCATCATAAGGATGCTATCTACCACCTTACATTTGGCAATAGCATGATCAGATAAGATGCTTTAAGGACTGTCTGGCCCATTTTTGGTAATTATAGGAAATGATGCAGTTCAGATTCGAGTTATGTGTATACTGAATGGTGTTTTCCATCTCTGTTCTTTGCATTCAGTACTTTTCTCCCTGCTGCCTTTGTTCTTATCCTAGGAAGCTCTCTCTGAAGTTGCTCTTTCATGATTTTAATGATATTACTATCCTTTCATGAACTTGGCCAGCTGAAGAGTTTGCACTTGTATGCATTTGTGAGCATCGTAGCAGGAAAATTGCTCATCTGTCTTAACTTTTCACAGTGGTGAATTAATAAGGCTGTGTTGTTAATTTCGTGGTCAAATTTACCTAAGATATTTCTTCTTAGAACACTTGTAGATTGGTCGTCCCTGCTACTGATACCTAAATTGGATGGGAAGAACTTGTTTCAAAAGCACATTGTCAGACATTCTATCATCTTTATTAAAAAGACTTCCAAATTTCTTCTGTGTGGATTCTACAGTGCATTAAGGACTTGCTGGAGACTATAAGTTTGATAGAATGCTTAGTAATTCTTCAGACATACAGCTCACAGAATCATAGAATCATTTAAGTTGGAAGGGAGCCTTAATGGTCATTGAACAATCAATAAATGTACAGAAATTAGGCTAAGTAGGATCATTGCAGTGGAAAGATAATAAATAAAAAATACCCACCAATGTTGTAGGCTCACAATAAACTCCACAAGGAACAATCTCCAGAAAGAGATCTCTCCTCAGTGGCAGTCAGCAGTTAAATGGGATCTAGGAGAGGTGGAGCTAGGCTCCACCATTCCAGTAGTACAGGTGAATTGCCTTCACCTGTGCTCCTGCGGCTGACTTGTTGCTTGCCTCAGGTGGTTTGGGCTGTGATCAACAGTTCCCATACAGTCATCTAGTTCTATTCTCTTGCAATAAGTAGGGTCAACTACAGCTATATCAGATTGCTCAGAGCCCCATCTAGCCTGACCTTGAGTGTCTCCATGGACAGACTGTGCACCACCACTCTGGGCAACATTTTCCAATGCCTCACCATCCTCATTGTAAAAAACTTTTTTCTTATATCTAATCTAAATCTCCCACCTTTTAGTTTTAAGTAATTTTCCCTTGACTCTGCTAAAGAGCCTGTTGTAAAAGGCTTAAAGAAATCTGCAACTACAGCAGAAAAAAAAGTAGAGTCTGAAACTCTGACCTTTTTAATGTGGATACAGTGGAAAGACTGTAGATAAGAAAGTTGAAGAAGCCAATGTATCAAATTGTTGATCTTGCAGCAGGTTTGAATTATGCTTTGTTTCCTTTCGTTTCTGACATTTTACCTGGAAGTCTCGCTGTTTTCTAGTGTTGAAAAACTTTTATCATTTGTCTCAGCTGCTGTTGAGGATCAGAGGAGGTAAAATTGACTGAGATGAGTTGCCCGATCTTTTCAGTTGTAACATAAGCAACTAAAGAAAACAGTGTGAATAACCTGAGAAACATATTGTTTATAACATATTTAGAGAACCAGCACCAAGGAAGCTAGTGTCAGCATCCCTACATGTCCCCAAATGTTTTTTGTCTTCTTCTAAAAGCAGAGGACAGAACAGCATGCACAGCCCTCAGTAAACCATGGGATATTATAACAGCTCCCTAGGAGACACATAGACACATCCTAGCAGTATTGCTCTTGCTCTCCTGAAAGGCTAAATCTGCCCTGGCACTGCCCAGATTAAGGATGTGAAAAACAAGCCTGTGAAGGCCAGCTGTTCTCCTGAAAATCCCAGGTGCAGCAAGTCCTGCTCTGCCTTTGATTTTTCTCTGTTTTGTAGTATTTTCTCCAATGCACCTCAGGGCTGTGATCACTGGACGTTCTAAAGAGGAAATCAATGAGCATAGATTCAGTGTAAGTTTTTAGAAATGAACTACATTTCAGTGAAATTCATCCTCTTTAGGGAGTCAACAAAAAGCAAGTTTGGCCTATTAGAGTGCTCCCACTGTTCCCACTGAAGTCAGGGATAGTCTGGGAAGAGAAAGAAAAAAGTAACCCATAGATCTAGTGATATTTCTATAATAGGAACTAGAAGAATCAAACTTAGATACAAATTTAAATGAGAGGATATGGGTTACTACATGGGGACTGCAATAATCAGAGTTAGTCCAGCTGTGTTTCCCCAGAGAATAAGTTGACCCTCTATTTTTGCATTCAAACATAGAGGTAGAAAAATAAGAGAATAAAGGAAGTTAAAGAAAATGAAGGTATTATCAAAAAGGATAATTGCCTGTGCTGTACCTCCAGCACAGGGGAACTGCACGTGGGAAGGACTAAAGAGCTATGCTCAATAGCTTTGTCAATTCCCTCATCTGCTTTTAACTGTGTAGCACTGATTAGATTGCACAGGTGGTGAAAATTATGGCTAGAGGCTTGCAGGGACAAACCCTTGCCGTGGTGGATGGCAGTCCCTGAGCCAAACATGCTAGTTTGTCTAACAGAGCTTGTCTTCCATGTGAGCCTCTCAGAAAGCACCTTCTCCTCTCTACTAGAGTCAGGAGCCCAAATAGAAGCAGGGATACTGGGAAGCAGCACAGATCCTTGTATTTGGAGGACTTCTTGACCATCTCAAAATATAATAATGTAACTAGAATTCTAGGCAAGATGTGAAAGAAATCAATCTAAAAAAGGTTTAGCTCTTGCTCCTCTTTCCTGTGGCCATGCTGGGACAAGAGTAGGGATGCTCAGACTGCAGTTCTGGTGTTTGGGAAGGTATCTTTAGAACAGTTTCTGGGCTCTCCTCACTGAGGATCACCAAGATCTGGCTCTTCCTTCCCATCTTCAAGAGTAGGAGGAGGAATATGCAGCAACTGAAGGTGCTAAACATATTAAAACAGCCTAATAGACTGTTTCTTATGTAAAAAAAAAAAAGGCACAGTAAAGCCTGCCATGTCTCCGAATATAACTTTAGAAAGTGCAGAATCATTCCATGCTTGTCAAAAGGCTACTGATGGTGATGAGGCTCTGATCCGCAGTCAGGAGTTGCAACATAGGATGCTGCTACTCATGAGCTTCTGCAAAAACACAACAAACATTTGTCCTTCCGCTGCTGTTTGCCCAGTCAAGAATGTCTTAGTTTTGAAAATGAGGGCTTGAGGAAAAATAATATTTTGAGGCCAAGTCTGGTCTACCTCTGATCAAAAGGACAACAAAGTGTTTTTAACAGGAAGATGTGCATCGCAGAACTATCCTGTGCTTTATCACCTACATCTTTATTCTACCTTTTGAAGAGTATTGTGATCAGAAACCTATCTGAAAACAGAGATTACAAACAAGCAACAGGATTGTGTATACATCCAAAATGTCAGTGGCTTAATTAGAATTCAAATTTTCTGGGCCTCCTTACATTTTCATCTGTCCTAAAAAGTACTGAATGAATAAACTCCTCAATAGTCATTTCCTTATTCCTTTCCATTCTCCTTCTAAACAGAAGTGCTTCACAAGCATCGTAACACAGACAGAATAGTCATTTCAAATATTTCTATGTCTCTCATTCACTCATTTCCTCTTTTCTCAATCAATAGTCAACACAGAATTTCATCTCACTTGTGATCTAAACCTTGCTTGTATTTTTAGGGGATCTGTACAAGTTTTCCTTTTGTTTCAGGCCTTGTTCAAGATTACAAATGTACTAGTTTTCTGAAGGTACCTGAGCTATTAGAAAATCTTATTCCTCTACACCTATGAAAACACGTAGGGGAGAAAATGACACTCCTCATGCTCTTTTTTATTTTCAAGGCTCTTAATGCTTTATTTTCCCAGTGGGAGATCAGTGTATTTTCAAATTAAGCATGGGAGGTGAGAAATATTCAATAGACTTAGTACTACTGATAGACTGAGTACTACCCTTAACCTAAATTGTTCAGGGTATGGTACTTTACACTAATTATTATAAGGATTTAAGATATCTTTTTCTCAGTGGTAAAAATCTGGGATGTGAACTCTTGTTATAATATGTACAGGGCTTAATCCTCTAAGAACATGGATATATCTCACTTGTAATAGGTAAGTTAGTAAACACATACACATAGAACATAAATACCTATGAAAAGAATGGCAAGCCTGCCTAAATCCACATTTTGTATTGCTTACAGAAGAAAAAGCAAGGTGGTTTCATAAGCACACCCTGCTGCTTCTTGGTGGCCATTTATGAGAGAGACTAAAGATTTTTCCCTTGCATTGGCACAGAGGCTGGTATTAAATGCAAGCAACTTTCTAAATAGTTTTAATTCTGCAAACTGAATGAAAAATACCCTGTAGCGAGGACAGTATGAATTCCTCTGTTTGTGCTGTAAAGGTTTGCATATTTTGCACAAATATGTGTAGGTTTGCTCATCTTTTAAGGAGGCTGCCACATTCAAATCAGGCAAGGTTATGCTTCAGATCTGTAGTATCCTTACTGTGTATTTCTGTTGTATTTCAGAGCACATAACAATAGCCTTCACAGTGTCCATGTTGATCGGACTAGTGATTGGAGGGATCATCTGGGCCTTATTCACCTGCTTGTCCCATCGCAGAGCTAGTGCCCACATTTCCCAGGGGAACTCTTCACCCTTCACTCGCCGGTCCAGACCCACATCCCACTCTTCTAGCAGGACTGGATTTTACCGTAACAGCAGCTGTGAACGTCGAAGCAACCTCAGTCTGGCCAGCCTCACCTTCCAGCGGCAAGCTTCCTTAGAGCAAGCCAACTCTTTCCCCAGGAAGTCAAGTTTCCGCGCATCCACCTTCCATCCTTTTCTGCAGTCTCCTCCCCTCCCTGTGGAGACAAACAGTCAGCTGATTACTCTCACTCCCACAAGCACCACTACAACCCTCGTGGGAAGCACAACCAACAGTTTAAGTCGACCTGAATTCCACTGGTCTAACAATAGCCTCCGTATCTGCCACTCCACACAAACCCCTCCTCCTGCATATGAAACCATCATAAAAGCATTCCCAGACTCCTGAGATAGGTCCTTGCCACAAACACACTGTCATTTTTGGAGGAACCTCAAACATCTCAAGCAATTTTCTGTGCATGCTGAAGATCTCCAAGAAGTCTCCAGCTGCTGTGATATATTGCAGAGGGCATGTGCACTGCCAGGAGGCAGGTGATGCTGATTTCTTAGAGAGTCATGTCCCACCATCCAATGAACCACTTGTTTTTGCACTACTGGCTCTAATTTACTGCTTTGCAACATGCTGACATATTTCTACTGCTGTATTGTAGCCACTGTATTTTTTTCTTTAGAGGAAAGAAAATGCTGCTGCATTTAAAAAAATGCATCACTTCTCAAAGAGAATTTTAGAAATTACTGATACAGACATTATTGCAATTTTCAGTATTTTGTTCATTTTTAAATAGCATACAAGCAAATTAAACCCAAAAATTCTGGTTCTATGCATTTTCCCAAGGATATTTAACCACCTTCTCACTATAACCGTACAACACTTTCTAAATGAAGAACCTTAGACAAAGACCATGCAGAAGATTTAACATCACAGTTCCATTCATGGCTCCATTGATTGCACAGAACCTTAAAAAGACTCCATGTTAGAGCTGTTTGTATGAAATTCCTCACAGTATGAGAAAAATGTTGAGGTATATCACCCTTCATGTAAAGAGAAGTTTTGAAGATCATACTAAGTGCTTGATAACAGTCTTAAAGAATATTCTATCTCCTGCCAGCTGAAGAGGTAGCCACCTTTTAATGCCCAGTAAGGCTGTATGGGAACAGAAATCCCGATGTCTCATTTTTCTGGTTATGGTTATCAAGATAAGCATTGCATGAATGACCACTAGTTTTTTAATTAAGTTTCTTGCTTTGCTGTGAGATTGCTCATTTCCTTATTTAAAATTATATTTCTCAAATATCACCAAATTTTAATTCTTCCTGGAAAGTTATTCACTGAAATCTTGCCTTTCTTTAATAGCATTTTAGACATTTACAGCTGAACACTGCTATTGTAGAGTTGTGTGTAATATGAAGATAAAGATGGAATATTTAGTTGAGGTTAACTTACATTCTTGACTGTTACACACATGTTCTGTCAAGATAACCACTGTCTTAGTTGAGACTAATTGCACCAACATGAGAAGTTCAGGATTTTGAACTAACACAGATAGATGGGAAGCAGTTTTAAGATTAATTATATCAATTTTCTGTTATGTCTTGCATGTTTGAATAAAGACAAAAGAATTTCAACAGGTAGGAGAAGAGTCTTAGTCCTCGCTTAGAAAGACATTTAATTCCTAAATCTGCTTGACAACTACCACCTGAAGGACCCCGATCCTGTGGAGTTGTTCCTGTGCTTCAGCAGAGAGTCTGAGTCCTTACCTGTTCTCTGAGAGGGACAAGGATAAAGCAGATTTTGAGAATGGGCAAAATGCTTTATACCTTACTTTGCAGGCTTTTGGTGTCTAGCAGCAGCACACATTTCTCTGCAGAGTCCAGCATCCTTTGTGTAGCACTGCTGATCTCTTAAGTACAGTCTTCTAGCCACAAACCTTTCCATCTGCAAACATTGCTACAAACATTGAACTTACAAGCATTACTTATTATAAACTACAAGTATTCTTTCTTATAAAAGCAAGTTATTATGCATTTATTTACTGGCTGACTTTCGTGTTTTATTTTTAGTGTACAATTTATTATTTTTCCCTTCTAGAGGAATGTATGTCAGCGATAGAACAACCACTTACTGTGTTTACATTTTTTCATAGCAGACACTTTGAGTTCCAGTACACTGAAGACTTGCTGATAAGGCTGCTAAATTGCATTTGGCTAATCACAGCCTACAGGCTTAAAAAAAATAGTCCACTGGAGAAAAGATATTTTGTTATTTTGTTCTTTAATAATATTTCTTCCTTTACAGTTTTATTGAGTCTGATGAACGCCATTGCATACGAGTGCTTTCTCCTAGTTCTAGAATAGGTGACACTGGCTTTTCTGACGTGCTTTCAAAAAGCAGAGTTCACACCTTCTCCCTTAGCATATTGAGTCTAGTGGACTGTTTGAAAAGACAGCTTGGCATACATACCTAACTGAACAAAACCGCTTCATCCTTGAGAGAAATCAGTCCAGAGGAGTGATTTTTATACTCATGGTTTAAGATGAAAATTATATATTTTCTTAGCATATTACTTATATTATAGCATATTTAGCATACAGCGTAGACAAGGAAGTTTAAATGTACTGTATTTTTTATTGTGAACACTGGATATCAAAATATTTTTTTTATTTCCCTTGGATTAGGGAGATTAAAAACACAGATTGTTTGATGCATAACCAGGATTGTTGGATATCAGTTTTAACAATATCTGGAGTTGATGTTTTGTAAGTTCTCCAGAAAATGCAGAATGTGAAATAAAGATAGGTGTTGTAATCTTGATCTCATGGGTTTTGTTTTTTCAAAAATCAATGTGTTGACTTTTATAAAAAATACTTAAATGGAAGTCTACTACCTTGAATTATACAGGCTGATGTAGTTGGAAATGTTAATGGAGATTTGATTTTTCCTCTTCTCTGAGGAGACACAGACCACTGATGATGATAGTACATGAAGTTAACATTGGAATGTGCGATATTAGAACACTTTCCAAGGACTGCATGTGAAAATTAAAGAAATTATTATTAGGAAAATGCTTTGTTTTCTTATGTTAATAGGAATTAACTATTTTTTAAATTATATGAGAATTCATCAAAAGATATAACACTTCAGGGCAATATGAATATCCCTCACCGATAAGGTAATTACAGATTTAAAATTCAGTGGCTTCCCTTGGACATCAATCTACAAAGCGTTTGCGTTAAGCATGTGGTCAGTGCTTACAGAGTGCCTGCTTAAATTGCATGGGATTGGCCTTCAAATTGAACTGCAGAATTCAGGGATCACCTAGGCTATTATAAATAATAATTTTAATAATTTTAATAATTATAATGATTATATAATAATTATATCAAAAGATTATCATTCCTCATTTATAATCTCTGGTTACAATATAAAATATTAGGAGGAAGAACTGATTTATTTTAAAAGTATTTCTGCAGATTTCAGGGTACATACAAGCAATTAATTAAGCTTCACAACAGATTTGTATATAACATCTTTTTAACAGTGAGAAGCAGTAATTAAAGTGTATGACAAGAATGTATGACAGGAAGGAATGGACACAACTTTGATCATCCTGATGCCATGACACTTTGTCCTGAAGTGAACAAAGCTACTTCTTTTCAGAAGGAGAATTCAGTTTTAATTGCCCATATGCACAAAACCAATTTGTCTAGTTCTAGTTCAATAGAGAAGACAAAATTTACCATCTCTTTTTCTGAGTTATGTTCCAGTGTATTTGCAGAAGTAGTTTGTTCAGTATTCCTTGACTTTTCCCTATTGAAGAATTTCTCATTATCTCTTAAGACAGTTACTGATCTTCATACCGTAACACAATGAACATTCAGAAACCTTGCCAAATCAATTTTTTAAAGTTCAGTTGCAATTTACCATGAAGTTTTTGAGTCATCTCCACATTCATTCTTAAATATAAAATGAAAAACACATTTACTGGAAATATCCTCTCAGAACTGAAATGACACATGCCAGATCCCTGACCTATAGGCACTTGATAAAATTAGGTGATGTCTATGATGCAGTACAGCTTCTGGGAAAAAAAAAAAAAAAAAAAAAAAAGAAGGAAAGGAAGAAGAAAATACTAATTGGAAATTTACCTCTGCCAAGTCCTGAGCAGATTAAGGAAAACGCTGCTGGTATAGCTTCACAAAACAGAGAGCAGAATTCTAAAAATCAGCAGTGACATCACTGGAACCTCAGACCTCACTGTGCTAGATGGTGGCTGTGTTGCATCCTGTGCTTTTGCCTGCAAACACAGCCTGAAAACGCAACTTGACAGAGAAGTCTGGTTTCATGTCTCCTTTCTCTTTTTAACTTTTATGGAAGCTCTTGGCTCCCATCAGAGTTATGACAACGTTACCGCATGAGGGTGGCAGTGTCATTGGACATCAATTGGGTAGCAGACCTATTTTTATAAACATGTTTCCTGTCTTCTTTCTGTGTGGCATTCTGCAACAGAGACATGGCTTTTTTTTTTTTTTTTCTTTTTTCTTTTTTTTTTATCTATTTAGGAGCAGAATCAAGTGACTGCACTCTGAGGGCTGGTAAAGAGCAAGGAGTTCTTTTGAACAAAAGTAGATTGACTGTGAAATGGACAATGCAGAGTGATGGGTCCAAGATCACAGGAAATTAGATTTGCTAATTTAGGACATAACTCCCTGATGTGCCTATGAACATGGACAATATGGAAAGGTATTGAAATGCAAAATTGCAAAATCATTCTTATATTGGTCAGGGATGACCTGAATCAGTATCAACTGACTTTATTGTATGGTGGCACACTGAGGAAAGGTGATGCCACTTGATTATTGTTTCAGCTTCACAGGAGCACAAATCACAGCTGACAGTCATTTGAATTATTTTGGATGTATATGTAGAAGTTGCCAATGAAAAACAGGATGCACCTTTGGCAACCAGTCTAGGGATTGAGTTGAAGCCCACTGAAGACCCATTGAAGCACAGGAGGGAGATTAATTCTCTACCTGTGTTCTGTTCCTGTTCTGATCTTTACTAGAAGGAATGCAGAATTTTTTGTTGCTTCTTTATGTAGTTGCATAGTGAGTTCCATATCTCTCTATGTGGATTAACTACAGTGACAAAGATACACAGCTTTTTGTTCTATCCTATCCTTTTGTTCTCTGCCAAGTAACAGGAAAGATAATTTTGTTATCCAGAGAATCACTTTAAGGAATTGATTGGGTTTCATGTGATAAACCCTCAAGCTAAAACTAGTTTGCCAGCAACAAAGCATTGTGTTTTCTTCTTCTGGGTCTTCTGGTCTTTCTTCTCTGTAACCTCTTGGAAAGTCATGGAAACACATGGCCATCTTTTTGTCAGTACTATGTGACATCATTTAGTGAAACTGAATTCTCTGAGATGTCATGCAAAATTCTTATAAATCTACAGTAAAATTATTCATTATGTAGAGATTTTGAAACATTTTTGGGTAGCATAAAACTCTCATAAGTACTCCCGAATGCTCAAAAAACATATTTTTGAGTGCTTGTGTGCACAACAAATAACATCTTTTAGTGTTTAGGTGTTCCCAGGTATTGAATCACTTCTGAAAAGGAAGTTGAACATTAACATATTCTTACCACATCTAAACATATTTGAAATGCATGAACTTAAAAAAATAACTAAATTCTCCCTGAAACACTGAAGTTAAGCATTTGTAGATTTTAATCTGTTTCACTTGAGTGAACCTGCTCTAGGCCAGAAAAGTCCCTAGTAAGGTAAAAATATTGATGAAAGAAACAGGAACTGGGAGAGCTCAGTGTTTGTAAAGGTGGGCTTCAACTAATATAAATTAGTTAGAGAATAGCATATTTGCCATGACTTTGCACAGTGAGTGATAATGTGATAGTGATAGTGCGACTGTTTATTTTCCTAATAATATTGCTGAAAGATGCCTGAAAAGCTTTCTCTTTGTTCAGTGATCCCTAATCCACAACAAGGCACATACATCTGCATGCCTTCTCACAGACATCTTAAAACAACACTTAGAAGTTTCTGCTGCAACAATAAAATGCGTGCAGTCAGAAGATAGAGTACTACATTCCTTATCTCTTCTTAGAACTGATGTGTCATCCACCCATTCAACAGCTATCTACTGTCCACTTTCTGTTTTTATATATGGAAAGCTTTAGAGTACAATGACGAGGACAATAAGAAATCAAAACCTTCACATAATATAAAACAATCCACAAGTGTCACTTATCTTTGATGCATTTTCAGATAGACTGTATTGCACAAAGTCCTAAATATCATTAAGTACATTTAAATGTATTTACTAGGAACACAGATAATATGAGCAGATGTTCCTGCTTCTTTCTGTAAGACACTGAGTGGCCAGATGTTTTAAAATTTTCTTCCAATTTTGGACAGTACAAAATATATAAAAACAGATAGAATGTTTCAGACAACCTTGCTTAGCTTGACATTGTACTCAAAATCTGAAATTAGTGGTCAAAAACTTTTAAGGCTAAGTATACAGTTATCAGGACACCAAAGTTGTAAATCAGATCTTTAGGGGTAGATTTGCAAATGAGGCATGCTAGTCATACAACTGAGAACATTGCTACCTGAAAGCAATCCAGACAAAAAGATTGTTTCAGACTTACCGTTAATTCTCCACATGCACTGACTGACCACCAATAACTTAATCACTATTGCTTTTTTATTCATTGCAGTGGGATTAGTCATATGCTTAATAACTCTTCTGAATCAGGATATAATTCCATAAACTACAGTGTTCTACTGCCCAATTTAAGAGCATAGCTTGTATCTGCCAAATTATTTCTATTTGATGAAAGTTTTCTCTGTGTGAAAACAGATGACTACTCTGCTCATCTCACTTCCCCTGTCACTCCTTGATCAAGTAAAATGTTCTGTGAGGATAAAAATGGTTATCTTTATGTCCTTACGCAGACTCTTAGGGAGGAGCTGTGTTGAGTTCGTGTGGGACGGGAAGGGCCCTGTGGGAAGAGCCCAGAAATTGCTCCATGTCAGATCAGAGGCAGCTCCAGTCGGCTCAGAAAGGGACCAACTACCGGCTAGAGCTGAGTCATGAGCAACATGGGGAAATGGCTCTCAACTGAAGAGGGTAGATTTAGACTAGATATTAGAAAGAAATTCTTTACTGTGAGGGTGATGAGATACTGGAACAGGCTGCCCACTGGAACAGTGAGGTTGTGAATGTCGCCTCCCTGGAAGCATTCAAGGCCAGGCTGGATGGGGCTTTGAGAAGCCTGGTCTAGAGGGAGGTGTTGGAACTGGATGATCTTAAGGATCATCTAGTGTCCCTTCCAACCTGAACACCTTTCAGGCAGTTGTAGAGAGCAAGAAGGTGTCCCTCAAGCCTCCCCTTCTTCAGACTAAACAAGCCTGGTTTCCTCAGCCTCTCCACATAAAACTATTGCTCAAATCTTCTCAACTTCATTGTCCTTCTATGGACACACTCCAGGTCCTCTATGTTCTTCACGTAGTGAGAGGCCCGAAACTAAACACGGTATCAAGATGTAGCCTCACAAGAGATGAGTACAGGTGGATGATTACTTCCTTGCTCCTACTGGCAACACTATTTCTAATACAAGCTAGGATGCCACCGTCCTTCTTGGTCACCTGGGCACACAGCTGGCTCATGTTCAGCTGAGTGTCAATCAGTGCCTCCAGGTCCATTTCCTCAACACAGTCTTCCAGCCTCTCTTCCCCAAGCCTATAGTGTTGCCTAAAGTTGTTGCAGCCAAAGTGCAGGACCCAGCTTGTTCCATTGCCTCACCACCCTCACAGAAAACAATCTACTCATTATATCCAATTTAAATCTACCCTTCCTGTCTTTCCTATAGACCCCAATTAAGTATTGGAAGGCCACTATTAGGTCACCCTGGAGATTCACTTATTTAAACGGAACTATCTCGACTCTCTCAGCCAGACTTCACAGCGCTCCATCCCTCTGATCATCCTCATGGCCTTCCTTTGGATTCACTCCAACAAATCCACATCTTTCTTATGCTGAGGGCCCCAGAACTGAACACAGTACACCAGGCTTGGTCTGACTCGAGCAGAGTGACAGTCAGAATCACCTCTGACCTGCTGGTCACACTTCTCTCGATGCAGCACAGGATACATTCAGCTTTCAGTGTAGCAAGTGTGCACTGCTGTCTCATGTGCAGTTTTTAATTGGCAGAGATTTTCTCCTCAGAGTTGTTCTCAGTTTCTTTGTGCAGCCTGTATTTGTGTTTGAAATTGCCCCAACACACTTGAAGGACCTCACATTGAACCTTGCTGAACACCATGATGTTTGCATGGGCCCACTTCTCAAGCTTGTCAAGGTCCTTCTGGATGGCATATCTTCCCTCCAGTATGCTGGCTGCAGGATACAACTTGGTGACACCCAACACCTATTTCTTCCAAGTTCTGAGAGAAGGATAAATCTGATCAAGTCAACTGCTCTGTTACCCTTTCATTCTTCCTTTCTTTGAACTCAATATTAAAAACATCAATACTCATTGAGTAATGTCAGTAGAGAGAGATACTATTTTACTCTCCCAAATGAGCTGATGCATCCAGTAGCAAACTGAGAACATCTTTCAAACAAGAACAAGAATACCTGTGACAGATGAACTTGCTGCCCTTCCCATACCCAATTTTGAATGACTTGAAGCTTCTGACTTTAATGATGTCCTTAGACTGAAAGTTTATGTAGAAACAAACATATAGAGTGTCATGCTAGTGACAAAAAATAAATAATGAATCCCAGTGAGAATGTTTTCTGAGTTTAAGCCTACAAATCAAATCCTCCATGCCTCTATTATGCCTTCTGTCAGCATTAAGTTGATCCCACCATCGGAGAAGTTATAACTCTGTGAATCACTATTTACTCTGGCTAGTGTTTCACGGTGGTCAACTTAAGAGCTCCATGGTCAACCAATAAGCTCAAATTTAGCATACTTGCCAATGAAAATAGACACCTAGTTTTGTATTCTTTGTTGATAGAAGTATTTCAACCTCTACCCCTCTACCAGGGGAAAAAAAAAGAAAAAAAGAAAAAAAAATAAACAACACTTTCAGAATATTGAACCAACCAAATCGGTTAATCCATTAGTATCTCCATCTTAGTTGGTATCAGTCTGGCCCTGTTTTTTTGTGGCAGACCACCTGAGTTTGATCTAAATTAAGCTTCTCACCAGGTAATGGTCAATAAAACCTTGTTCTGAGCCAATGAAACATTACTCTTTAAGAGCCTTTCAGCAACACAAATGAGTGAGAGCAAACTGATACTCTTCCTGATGTCTCCAAACTTCAGAAAGATTTACTGTCTTCTCAAACCAAGGCTCGAGACTTTGGAAGACTACTTCAATGGGAACCTACCAGAAAACTTCACCTATGCCTTAATGAACAAATGTGTTCATATTTTCATAGAGAAATAAAAAGAAACTCTAAACCAGATTGTGATAAAATACAGTCTTGTCTCTCATTAAAAAAAGTGCAGAGAAGGATATGTATGACTAGGATACTGACAGAGTTAGCCCTCCAGAGTACTTGCAATTTAGTTCTTTCTCACAAAGACAATGAACACAAAAATCTTTTTCCTACATCTCATGAAGAAATGTTTATTAACCTATTCATGCTCTTCATCATACTTATTGCTCTGGTTATCAACTAGCTAATTCTGGGTAACTTTCAGAAAGTTACTGAACTCTGAAACTGCTGGTGTTTACTTTTCTAGTGATACTCTGTCCTCCAAACCTAATTTTGATGAATGTGTACATGGAATTCTCAGATTAATGAGATAAAAAATTTTCTATGGATAACCAATAAATCCATCCTTGAATAACAGGGTTTTTCACAGTTGTGTCTTTTCCTTGAGCAGTGTCAAAGCATGGGCCAATGTATCATCAAAGAATAGCAGATGCAATGGTCCACACGCTGGAAGATGTATGTGTGGAGAATTCCAGTGAAATTCTTGGAATACACAGAAAGGGGATTGGAATCAATACCAAAATAATTTTATATTAAAACAGAATATGTTTTAGGTAAAATAAAATGATTATAGGTGACCTGGAGAAATTAATAGTACTTAAACCTCATAGAAAATAATTATTTGCCAACATCCAATTTTTAAAAAAATCATCCCCTTGTAATGTGCTGCTTTAGTGTTATAATAGGAATGCAGTTATATTTACTATGCTGCTTTTGATGTAACTGCACGTTTGGACTGGAGTCACAAGGAGCAAGATTCACATATAGTTCAGTACCTTATAAATCTATGACTTGTCATAATTCCAGTATGAAATTTAGCAGATTTTAAAGGACTAAAATTCCTCTCATTGCTAAGCAGTAGGTAGCAACATTTTAAAATTATCATTCCATTGAACTGAAGACACTGCCAGTTTTTTGCATAGGTGCTCAAAGTTCTGAGAACTGCTCTGAAAATAACGTTTCCTGTTTTATTATGTTTGCCTGCAACATCAGAGGTGGATGTTGGTGGAATGGCAGTAAAGATTCATCCTTCCCACCAGTGTTCCATCATATTTTGTTGCTGTGTGACAGATGGCAGCAGAAGGACAGCATGACAAAGTGACACATGACATGGGAGTGCAGATGAAGTAAAGGTGTGTCATTGAATTCTTCCATGCAGAAAAAATGGCACCCATTGACATTCATTAATGCTTACTGAACATTTCTGGAGACCAATCAATGGATGTGAGCACAGTAAAAAACTGGGTGGTGAACTTCATCAGTGATGACAGTGACCGTGGGTGACCTCCACTGGTGCAGGTGTTTGCAAGTGCAGCATGCACGCTCTTGCTCATCACTGGTCAAGGTGCATAGCTAATGGTGGTGACTATATTGAAAAATAGTGCTTTATATCTGAGAATTTGCTCTATCAAACAGTATTATTATGGTTTTTGTATCAGTTGTAGTCTCCATATGAATAAATAGGAGGCATTACTTTGGGAGCAGCCTATATAAAAGCATGGCATTTCACAGCCGTAATAACATACATTAGACTTAGAGTAGTGCTCCAGGACAGCACGTTATACTATACCCTTTATACACATAGACAATTTTAGAAAACTTCTGTCAGCTCTTTTTCCATGAAGACAATAGTGGTAATTGCTTCAGACTGAGGCATTTTTAGCTTGTTTCTGCTGTAGCATTTAGATTGTTGCTTTTTTCAGCTCAGTAAATAAAGAACTTGCGATGATTAGGTTGGTTCAAGAGATAAAGTTATCCTAGCATAATTAACATCTTAAAATGTGCTTTCCATCTCAATTGATGTGTTTTTTTTCTATATCCTGAGACAGTATGTCTGCTCTCACAGGCTTCTGGACTGCAATAGTAGCAATATTCAGTGAGGAATACAGAAAGAATTTGGCCTTGTTCACAGTCTAGATCTAGGCTCTTGTACTAGACACAGGAAATAGGATCTCTGCAAAATTGAAGAACTATCACAATCACTTCAGCATAGGCACTATGCACCCTATAAAAGTCTACAGTCATTAAGATATAAATGTATAAATAAACAAGATTCTGTGATACTTCATGTCTTTTTTTGTTTGTTTGTTTTTGTTTTTTCCCAGCTAGTATTAGAAGAAAGTAAGAAGATTAAGAGACATGCAACAGCTAGTTTGCATCTAGGAATGTATTCCTATCCAGTAGCATCACTGGTTTATTGGATCCAACCTTTTGGTGAACTTGTAGTCTTACTCCATATGTTTAGTGGCAATAGCCTAGATAATGTGCCCTGGACATGTTTGGTTTCATGATTTTGAGCTTTAATGTCATGCTGTTATATGAGTTCTACTTTTAATAAATAATCTGAAGGGTTTACGGACTTCATTTTTTTCCCCCATTCTCTTTTCCTTTTGTACAGTTACAGGCAAAAGGATATTATTTAGTACAGGTGAAAGCTGGGAAAGTATGGGGAAAAGACGTAGGTATGAAAGGCAGTTCTTAATATCTTGATCTAAACTGACAAACATTGAAATGATATTTCAACAAAAAAAAAAGATTTTTAAGAGATTCACTATAGAAAATCCTGCTTAATACAGACAATGTATGCGGAAAATTTCTAAACTCTATGAAAGAAAATATGTTGCTTTGAGTTAGCTGCATGTGAATGAGAAGCTGAGTCTGAACATTGTAGAATCCTGAAGATATACATACTTGACATATGAAGAGGTAATTTTAGATTTTCAGAGGAGACAAATGGGCTGGGGCAGCTGCAGTAGTATGGAGGGTCACATTTCTGGCAAAGAAAACATCATCTGATCCTTTGCTGAAGTTTATAGCACTGTTGATAGGAATAGGACATATTTCAGATAGTTTGTTAAAACAAGCACCTGACATAACTAAACCACAAATCACTCTGTCTTCCTGACAAGCTTTGTTTTACCACATGATTTTTCAGGTTTTGAGATGAATGTCATGAGCCAGATGAACATGTAACAGTAGTTCAAGCACATGTCAGACAGTATAAACACCTAGAGAAAACAATACCTTTTTGCAAAGCTGAACTTGTACCTTAGAGTGAGCAACAGGAAATATGAAAATATGCGACTAAAAACAATCAATAACAATTTTCATAGATGGCATGCTAAACAAGGGAAAAGACCTTTGAGAACAGCACTGGATTCAACATCTCTCCTTTCATGTTCATTGCTCATCAAAACTAGGCAGTTTTAAAGAAGCATGTTCATATGTTCACAAAAAAGAAATCTGAATGGCTTGTGGTAAATTGTGAAAACTTACTAATATAAAAAGTGGGAAAGTAATTGGAAGTCATAGGAATAATCTCAATGTCCCAGTAATTTTGAAAACTGGTTTTGGAAATTGTTAACCCACACTGGGTCACAGTGTGAAGGTAATACCTGCATCAGGAAAACTGGTATAAGTAGACTAATTTGTTACCATAGTATACTGCAGTTTATCACTCTGCTCTGAGGATGTGTGACATGAGGGTTCAAAATGAGGAAGAGAGGAAATGAATGCTTCCCTGGTTCATCAGCACAATGTCCTCCCGGCCTGGGAACTGAGGAGATGAGCACTCCACTGGAAGGAAATCATGCATTTTCAGCTGCAAAATATTTGTCTGCTATTTATTCTATTTACTGTAACATTTTTTTACATTTCTGAGCCTGTAGAACTGACTCAGGCTGAAGGTTTGTATGGCTGAATGATTTGTAGGTTTGAATGATTGTATGGGGACTGTGCTTTTGAATTAAACCTTATCTAAAAGAATGAACTGGTGGTTTTCCTATTTATCCCGAAAGGTATCCAAAGATGACTTCAAAAAGAGTGCAGTGAGTACAAGATTCAGTATGTGATCACATCATTTTTTTCCAAACAGGTGGTATTGAGAATTGTGAATGTTTGCAGGAAAGTGAGAAGAAGCAAGGTAACAGTGCTGAGAGAACAAACTGAAGGTTATGTTAGTCATGCTGCTGAAGGATTAGAGAAGGACAGATTAGTTTATGACTTCTTATTTTAATGTTCTACTCCTCTTGTACACTTTCTTGACATTTCTTCTGTTATCACTTTTGTGGAAATTGGAAAAGCTGAATGGTAGTACTCCATTGATCTGCTCTGTAAGCTCTGAGAACTCATGAATCAATGTGATATGGCTATGGGATCAAAGGCAGAATTTCGTCTACAGGAACATGAGCTGTAATGCACAAGGGAGATTCTTCAGCCCCAACAATTCATGAGGCAGAGCTCATGAGTCAGAAATAGTTTCCTTTTCTGATATAATATGCAAGCTCTAAGACAACTCTATTTTATTCTTTCTTTCTTCTTTTTCTTCTTCTTTTTTTTTTTTTTTCCAAAATAAAACAGTATTTCTACTCTTTTCTCTTTTTGATAAATCTGGCAAACATCAAGCAGGTCCTTAACAGAACTAAGCAGATTTCCCTTAGCTAAGAATTTAGCAATAGGATTTATTTAGTCTATAAATTTCAGTAGTTGTATATGTTAAAAGGAATAATCAAATCTAACTACCAAACCTAAAAGACATCTAACCTCATTCCACAAATGAAGTAGTTCTTCTAGGTCCAACTTGCATCATGTCATGCATCACACAAGTTTGTGCAAAAATGGCAAGTGAAGATTTCAGACAAACCTTTACTCTTTCTTCAATCCTGCATAATGGGGGTTGCCATCATTCCCAAATATTGCCAAACTTTCAATCATTTTTTTGTTTAGTGGAAAGTTAAAGAAAATAAATAAAGAAAAAGGAATAACTAAAAGGTGATTGATAACCTGAAATAAAGACAAAAGCTTCAATCAATGTGGAGCTGTTACACACCAGGATTACCTCGACATCAACTGCAAAATACTTGACTGAGTGTTGCCTGTGTATGATTATTGCCCTTAAGAAGCTCCCAACCAGTCACTTTTCTGAAAGAACAGTTTCTTTCAGTAGAATGTAATACTTAGAGGGTTCAGTTGGGCTCCTATACAAAGCTTGCTATATCTGCCTCTTTATAAAGCTTTTATTTTGTCTTTAATGACTTACTCCTATTAAAACACCTCAAAATGACACAGAATTAGTATGGTTTGTGAGTTTAATGAAAAAAGAAATGGAAAAGACTAGAATTTGAATTACCTCTTGAAACTCATCTCACTAATCCTAAAACCTCCTTCTGTGAAAATCTTCTGGAGAAATTAAAGGAAGAGCTAAGGAAAAAGAAGGATGTAGCATCTTCTCTTTAACTTATCTTGATTCACGTGGAGAAGGTGATAAGTACAGTAGGGTGATGAAGGTTATGCAGATAATTGTTATTGCAATTGAAAAGTACTTGGAACATCTGGGGTCATTCTAAGGCTCTTCTGGAGACTTCCTGCATAAACATGGTAAATTCATTTGTTCTCCCTGTGACTCAGTTTCCTGACTGTGGAAAAGGAAATATAGATGGTATTATGAGAATAGATGCACTTAAAACAGCTCAGATCGTGAAAGAGGCTAGAGAGGTTTTGTTCAGGAATACTGCCACCCATAGGGTGTTTTACCCAACGTTAAAGCATGCTTACTCTTTTCCAATCTGGTTTATATCTGTAAAAAAATATAATAAAATTAATAATAATAATAATAATAACAACAACAACAAACAAATACATAAATATGGCAAAGCGGATTTAGACATATACCAAATAAATGCATATAGCATGGCATGGGATGGCATGGGTTAGCATGGCATGGCATGGGATAGCATGGCATGGCATGGCATGGCATGGCATGGCATGGCATGATATGATATGATAACATGGTATGCCATGGTATGTCATGGTATGGCATGGTGCAGTATGGTATGGCATGGTATATTATGATAAAGAGGTACTAAAAAAGTACCAGTGATTTTTTTCTTCTTCTTTTTTTTTTTTTTTTAGTGAAAACTGCATGCTTCCTCACAGCATGCAGCTTCCCGTATAGCACATACACAGCAGTTGAGAACACACTTGCTTTTCACAAAGCCCTTAGCAGCAGACGCGGCACTTCCCCTTCTTCCCAGGCTCCACAGCCCTCAAGAAGCCTGACTGCACCTCTCTCTCCTGCCTCAGCTGAAACGAGCAAGCTCAAAGAAAACTTTAAAAAGAAAAACGCGATTCTCTGGTTCCAGTCGCAGGCTGAGCTTGGGCTTTTCCCACGGCGGATGGCGGCCGCATTCAGCCCCGGGCGGGTGGAGGAGGGGGCCTTGGGGGTCTCCCTCCTCCCCCTCGGGCCGGGCTGAGCAGCAGCAACCTTTGAAGCATCTTTGTTCTGTGCTTCAACACGGCGCCCAGAAGGCAGATTTCTCCTCTCGTGTCTCAAGTACTTGGGTGAAGTCTACTGAACTTCGCCGGGCGGTGCATGCAGAACTATCCCCAAACACCTTAGCTGGATATTTGGAGGTGGGGGGAATGCGGGGCTAGTGATGCTCATCTCGCCGTTCTCCCGCTGAGTTACTTCTTCGACCTCTAGTTATGTAGTAACAAGGGGAAATTTTCCTGAAATTAGACTGCTGCAGGAACTCTGGTTTTAGTCACAGCTGTCATCCGAGAAACAAATTTCCAGGCATTTTTAATCTAATTCACTTAATTTTTATGTAACTGAATTAGAAAATGTGATTAAGCATCGCAGAATCCTCGCCGCTGAGCCTGCTTTAGCATGGCATGGAACAAAGAAACTTGTGAGAAGTAAGGAAGGAGTGAAATTGCCTGCAAGGAGTCCGTACAATCATTACCTCTGGACAGGAAGATGAGAGACAAGGAAAAGCTCAAGGAAAAAAAAGAGAGGAGGGAAAGGGGTGGACGAGATTGTCAGGACCCGTTTCTATCCAAATCCTGCTGTGATTCTTTGGCCGGTGCCTCAGTGCAGGGCTGGCTGAGACCAAAGAGGGTCGTGGATCCCCCCCCCTCTTCCCCGCTGCCCACAAATCTCCGTGAGGTAGGGAAAGCTCCGTGCAGTAAACCGAAAGATTGAAACTGTCTGGTCCCCCCTTGCTGGGCAGTAACCCTAGACCCGAGGTTTGGGCTTGAATCACATGAGGAGGAGCAGTTTCCCCAGGTTTCACACACACACATACATACACACAAGAAGAAAAGGAAAAAAAAAAGAAAAAAGAAAAAAAGAAAAAAGAAAAAAAAAGAGAGAGAGAACAGAAAAGAAAAGAAAAAAGAAAGAAAGAAAGACGTAGCAAGATATGGTGTTTAAAGCTTAAGATCTGTTCCCTCCAGCGCAGACCTGGTGCAAAGGCTCTGCACCACGCATCCGACGGGCAGGGACCCGGCGGGGACGGTGCTGGGACGGGGACAGAGAGAACTGGCCACTGGAAGGAGCAGCCCTGGAGCAGGGGGCTCCTCGGGGCGGCAGCCCTGGGGGTCGCGGTGCATCCCGTTGCTCCTGTGCTTCGCCAGGCGAAACCATGCTGCGGACGGGGCCCTGCTCCCCACAAAACTAACTCATTAATGGAAATCAAATAACGGGGGGGAGGGGGAGAAGAGGTAGAATGCGCGGCTGCTCATGAATTAAATATAAGTCTCTGACTGTCCTGAACAAAGCGGCCATCCCCTTGGGAAGGGTGACGTCTCCCCAGTAACGTGATTGCTCCTTCGGAAGCAGAAACGTGTAAACGCTATAAAACGCGGCGGCGCGGCGGGCAGCTCAGATCGTGCGGCGGGACGGAGCTCTCCTCTTCTTCCATCTCGTCCCCTTCGCCCTCCGTTCTTTGTCGCCGCACCCCGACAGCCGCTCCGCTCGGCAGCCGCGCAGCGGGACAGGGCGCTGTCCCCACAGCGTAGCGGAGCGCCCTCCCGAGCAGCCCTACCGACGGATTCGCGGCTCCGTGAGTAACTCTGCCCGCTCTCAACTCAGCCGTCTGGCTGGTGCGAGGCTGGGTAGCGGGGGAGATGCCTTTCCTTTTTACCATATACATATCCATCCATCTGTCTATTTATCAATTAATTTGGAGGGGTGTGGGGGGGGGTTCTTAATCGCAAAGTCCCGGGCATTGCTGCTCTCTGCAAACGGCTGACCCCACTGCCGGCAGTGTCCGTCCCGTCGGGGCCGGTCGCGGTGCGGGCGGTGACGGCTGCGCTGTTCCCTCCGCAGGTGGCGGCCATGGAGCACCGCGGCGCCTCCCCGCTCCTCCTCGCCCTCGCCCTCCTCAGCGCCCTCTGCTGGCGGGCGCGGGCGCTGCCCCCGCGGGGCGCCGCCTTCCCTGCTGTGCCGCGGTAAGGGGCTGGGGCGGGTGGAGGGATGTGGGGGGCGATGGGTGTCCGCGGACACGCGGAGCCTTCCTTATGGGAAAGCCTTGTTGTGTCCTAGCTAGGAGATAAAAGCACAAAAGCACAGACGTCTGTAGGGAAAAAATTGACTTTTTTCCTAGACCTTGAAGAAAGGGAACTGATCTACTCAGATTGATGAGTACTTTTGGAATGCTGCATGCCTTGAATTGCAGAAGTTTCTATTAGTTATTTAACTAGATTAAGTCAGGTGGTGTAAAGTGTTTTTTACATACATGTAAGAGGAACACAAGTAAAATAAGACTATAGGAGAACAACGTACCAGGAGAGTACAGTGAATTACTTCCAAGACTTGTGATAGGGTTGGTTATTTTTACACAGCCACAGATTTGCTATTTTGATTAGAGAGGTCTTAAACACCTCAAATATGCAAGTAATACAAATGCTATAGTGGTTGCCAAATCAGAAGGGCAGAAATCTTTTCTAGCTCTCACATGTGAGTTTTGCACATGCTGGGACTTAGCATAGCAGTGGAGTACAGCAGCAGGCAGAAGGAACATCTGATACCAAACTATTGCCAGGCATTCAGGATGTCCTTGGTAGAACGTAACATATCACATAGACAAGCAGCTTATGAAGATGTGAAGTAAACATAAAACAGGTTATGAAGAGCATTTGCAGTGATACATTTTAGAGGTTTGGATCAGTTTTTGACTTGTGACCAGAAAAGAAAACAGCAGAGAGTAGAAACAGTGTTAAATAATCAAGACTGCACTTTGTATCTGAAGTTCTGGGGGATGTGTTTGCTTTCCCATAAAAAAAGGCCTAAGAACCGTTTCATACACACTCCTATGCATGTTTTATGTCTTAGCTGGAGGGTAAGTACTTCACAGAACTCCTTCCACTTTGTATGGGTGGAGGTGGGCGATAAATCAGTTGTTTTTACAAAATAGAGCTGTTGTTTAAAGCATCACAATTTTCACTTGAGCTGTAATTGCTGTGTTCAATGGAGGTATCTGTGCATAATGAAAACATATTTCTTGAACGTATGTGAAAGATCCGTTATGTCAGTTACTCTATCACTGCACAAGAATCATACCTGACAGGGATTTTGTTTTGTAAAAACTTCTTCAAAATGCTTTGCAGATTAAAGAAGTATGTAGACGTGTATTTTGCCACAAGCTGGAATGTTAAGTGTCACTGAATTGTTGCATATCTCCAGCCAACTGTATTTGATTGCTTTTCTTCTCCATTAGACTGGGAAACAGACTGCCCTTTGATGCAGCCAGTGAATCTGACCGTGCCCATGGGTCCCTAAAGTCTGAATCAGACATTTTGCAGAACACACTACCTGAAAATGAGAAATTCTATTTTGATTTGTCCAGAATTATTGATAGGTGAGTTTCTTTTATAATCATAAGTGCAAATAATGATGCATTGCTTGATTTATGCCAAAAGATCAGTCACATTTTCAAGCAGACATAAAAAAGGAAGAATCAATTACAGAGAGGAAAAAAACAAACAAACAAAAAAAAGACACAAAAAAAAACAACCATGGCCTCTGTTTGAATACTGGTACCAGCAGGAATGTCTGCAGAAATGTTGACTGCCTTGTCTTTCTGGCAAGATGAGCTCATTCACTTCCCAAGAAGGATGAAAACAATATATTGTGAAAATCTGGAAGTCGTTTTATGATATTAGCTTAATTTAATATGTACAATAGATAAGGAAAGCAGTATGTTTGCAAAATGAACATTATCAAGACGATATAAACCCAGGTTGTATTGTAGAGTTTATTTATTGTCCATTTCAGAAATGCAAGGCATGCTGATGGAATTTTCACCAGTGTCTACAGCCATCTTTTGGCTAAACTTGCTGTGAAGAGATATCTGCATTCGCTTATTAGAAAACGAGTTAGGTGAGGTGACACTTGCATTAGGCAGTTTTGTTGTAGCTGGCTTCATTGGCAATTTTCTACCCTTCTGTAACTAAGTTCTCATTAGAGGAAATGAAAGGGCAATTGATAAAATAATGGGGAGCTGAAAATCCTATTGACAACTTTGTGGGTTTTGTTACTGAATGAATACATTACTATTTATTTCTAATACATCTGCAAAGGATATAGCAATAGACATTGCACTACGTACAAATAGTGGCAATATTATAGTGATTACCATACCAGTTATCTCTTTTTTATCCCTCTGGTGGTAATTTTGCTAGTTTGGTGGATGACTGGCAAAAGTAAATAGAAAATGATTGACTACTCAGCAGTTACATAACATCAGGGTGATGTTCAATGAAATAAATAAATGATTGGTTTACAGTAACAACAACGTGGGATGATTTTCTTTTTTGCTACCATGGAATGCATTGCCAGAGCACTGTGGGAGATGTGCACTGAAGGATATAAATGAGGCAAATTGGTAGACAGTGGGTCTGCAGGCAAATTACAAATGAGGCTGTTCATAAACCAATAGTCTTGGGGTGCTGATAAGGATCATTTTGTACTTCTCTTGCTTTCGTATTATAAGCAGCACCTACTGAGCACTCTTGGGAATATAATAATATGGTACTTTAGTCTGACCCAAAGTAACAGTTTCTATGAGAGTGTACTTCATATGCTCAAAAGCTGAGTGAAAATTAGGTTCACCTTTTTTACCCATTTGTATCAATTCTGCCTTTGTTCCAAAACATATGCCAGTTTCTCATTCCACAAAGTAATATAGAACAGAACAGACCTTGTTTCCCAACATTATACTTCAAAATTAAGCCTCCAAGTCTGGATTTCACAAAGGATGTTTTGTCTTCTAATACTTCCTTAAAACAATATTTGCAGCTATATGTGTAATGTTACACTCCTCAGAGGAAGGCTCAGTCCTCACAGAGTTCAGTATGAATGGTCGCCAAGTCCTTTAAGAGATTACAGTGACTTAAACCAGTTCTTGCCTTGATACTGAACTGAAATAGATTTACATGAATAAAATAAATTAGAATGTCAGTTTATTTAAAAAAAAAAACAACAAAAAAAAAAAGGTTGCTATGAGAATACATAGAGAAGGATGTGAATTTCCCATTCAAAACCGCTTGATCCTACTGAACTCATTTAACAGAAGTCATTGAGGACTGAGAATTTGTTCCTTGTTATTAGGATGTATAATAAGCAGTAGAGGCAATGACTTCTTTTCAAGATCAGAAAGATCCAAATTCATAGCTGGATCTGAACACTGAAATTAAAAATTTGATTTATTTAACTTAACATTATAACGTTTATTTCGCTCATTTAATAATATCTTATTTTAAACTGATATTGTCTGTTATTTTTTCCTTTGCTACTGTTGCACATTGCCAGCTCCCAGGACAGTCCTGTCAAACGTCACTCTGATGCTGTCTTCACTGACAACTACAGCCGTTTTCGAAAGCAAATGGCTGTGAAGAAATACTTAAACTCAGTTTTAACTGGAAAACGAAGGTACCACAAGAGAGAAAATATGTATCTATTTCCCATAGCTGTATGTTATTAAAAGATAAGATTTATGATTTATACCTACATATGTGTCTATCTATATATATATACAAAGAGGACAAAGAAAGATGGTGAGTGTTAATGACTTTTTAACATAGATTATAACCTGATTTTCAAATACAGACAGCATTTTCTTCCAGACTGAAACAGATGCTACAATCAGATTAGAGTAAAATAATAAAGAAGAGATAGCATCTGGCAATCTTAAAAAGTTTCTGGCATAGTCTTAATTTTTTATGTATATATTAAAATTCTTAAGGAAAAAAAAAAAACCTCTAATGAAAAACTATGGAACATGAACAACTTTTTTTTAAGGGAAACACAGTATTTATTGAAATTCTATCTTCATGTAATTACAGAAAATCTAGAAGTTCCCAAAAGAGTATGTGTCCTACTCAGTGTATGTGAGAAGTGCCATTGTATATTTTAGGTCTTGTATTCCATTGCATATTCACATGTTTAGACCACCTCTTTTAAGTGTCATGTCCCTTCACTTTTTAAATGTGCTATTTCATATGACTTATAACTTCTGTGTAAGTTTAACAATGTGTACTATAGCTACAGTTAGAGCATGGCATTGTTTGCTTATTTGCTTTTTCTTCTAAAGACAATAAAACATTTCTGATCCACAACAGCCAGGAAGAGTTAAATCCAGCCAAACTTCGAGATGAAGCAGAAATTCTTGAACCTTCCTTTTCAGAAAACTATGATGATGTTTCTGTAGATGAACTGCTGAGCCACCTCCCCTTGGTACGCCCAGTTTTCTTTCCTTTTGCTATTAAATTTACCCATAAAGTGAGATCACTCATGCATCAAATATATCTATCAGAAAAGCAGAAAGAGCTGTGTTCCATAAAATGCTGCTTGTTTCTGTAGGGATTTTGTGTGACTATAATAATCATATTAATAATAATAATTAAACTATCCCATGATTGCTGTTATTGAAAGTTCCTAATTAAATGGCACTGATAATAATATACCTAATTCACTTGGGTGTTTCAACTTGTATGCACTATGGCCTAAGATGAGAATTAACTCATTTTTAATTACAAAGATTATTATTTCTTCAGAGAACAATCTCAATGATACTTATTTTAATTAAAAAAAAAAAAAGTCTGCACATTTTGTTTAACATAGCCCATCTCTTTAAGAGTTGCCCAAGAAGTAAGTGGATAAGCAATGTGAACCATTGGTGTGACCTGAAGTCTGCTACACATATTTCATCTGACACGCAAATACTGAAGTTGCAGCTTTACATTTAGCTACTATTATTTTTCAAAGCTCATTCACAAACAGTTTTTGTTTTTTACTTAAACACAAATCCTTCTATATCACAGGGACATAAAATTGAAAGGGTAACATAAAGTTGAATCAGACCCATTATTTCCACATATATATTAAAATATTGATAATTAGGCTATAAATAAGGGAAAAACAAATAAATAAAACAAAATTTTGAAGATAATATTTTCAGAGAAAGATAAAATGCATTTTTCCAAATTGTTACTTTCAGCGACTGAAAGAAAATCTTCTTTCCCTTTACATATATATGGCAGTTCCTCTAAAGATTCCAAATATTAGAAAAGACAAAAATTGCTTATGCTTCAAGGAACAAAAATACTTCTAATTGCTGAGATTCAGAAAATAAATGCTCTTTCTACACAAGATTAGACTATCTGCTTCTGTATTAAGCACTTTCTAAAATTTCTGGCACTGACTAAGTATGAGAGAATACCAGCACAGTCTGTTTTTCTGGAATTATTTTTAATCCTTTCCTTTTTCATCAGCTGTACTGATGACCCAGATCTGCCTGTCAGTAAAAAGTTAGTATTGACTGTGACTGATCATTTCATCATAGTGCTCAGTTATTGGTGGAGGGTGTATCAAGGAGCCTGAATTTACATATCCATCTGAAGGAAGTTATTTTTCAATGGATCCATGCTGCACTATCGGCTAACACACAGTACCATTTTTTTGTCTAATCCTTCAGTCTTTATTCTTGGTCCTACAACCTTATCTACTGGCTGCAAGGTTTATCAAGCTCCCACCAAGAGCCCCATCTTACACTTGTCAGTTCTAAGTGCAAAATTTGTTTCCTGTCAGCTGTTATTTTGTTTGCTGTTTGCTTTTATACACCTCATAATGCAATAACTTACCAAAGCGGCTATTAAAACATATTTCTCCTTTGCATTCCAGGACCTCTGAAGGACACCTAGAAAACTCTTCAACAAGAACAAGTTATTTTTGAGTTCCACATAGTATTTCAAAGCGATGACTTTAGTCATCAAATCTGAACAAATATGTTGTGAAGTGAAAGTTGTGATATATTTGTTTCTTATGTAATAAAAGTTGATCTTTACATTGTAAATACTATTCTAGAGTTCTCTACTGAAAGCTGTACATATGGATGCCAGTTAAACAAATGAGAAGTCTGTAAGTCCATATGCTGTAAATCCTTTATTTCAATAAATTCATTTGAAAATGAGTGTGCAGTTGAAAAGAGCCCATTATTACTAGTTATTTGGCTTAATTTAGGTGCGGTACAACTTCAGATTAGTCCATATGATACAACATCTGCATGCACAGATATCATCTTAAACAAGTACAAAAATTTGAGCAAAAGAATATGTGAAGTATCTTAAAACTTCATTACAAAAATCTCCGAAATGATATGCTTTTCTAGTAGTTTACCAAACAGTTAGGAGAAATACAAAAGAATGACAAATTAGTTGACCTCTGACAGTATCTTTCTTTTTAATTCATATTTTTAGTAGTTCACAACATAGAATTTATATTAAGACCATGAATGTATCAGTTATTTTTAGTGATGAATGCTATGCTTTGGAACTACCAAAGCATGCAAAGAAGAATGCTGTCCCTTTATTCATTTGATGACCAAAGACATTGATTCTACATTTAGTTGTCTGCAGTTTTGATGACAAAATTATTTATTAAATACAAAAATGATCTGAAGACACTTTATTATTATCATTATTATTATTATTATTATTATTATTATTATTATTATTATTATTATTATTATTATTATTCAGAATTAGTGTAAGTTTCAAAATATATGGAGGATAAATCACTTTATTACCATGGCAAACCATTGGTGGTTTGAATCAGTGCTACAGTTATCTGAAAGAATAGAGGTTCCAGTAAGTGCTGAATCTACGATATTGGAGAAAGATATTTTTAACTGAAGTATACTATGAAGATTGTTCAGTTATATTACAAAGATAAAGCAGATAAGTCTCCAGTCCCCATTACTTTACATTTATAGTATTGTATCTAATAAGAAACCTGAAGTTTGCAGCTAAGTAAGGATCTATTCAGTTCCTGCAGTAAGGAAACTATGCAGCACTGCACATGCAACTTATAAAATACATATTCATGAATGATACAGGCCATAGACTCCTGTGACCCATCTCCCACCTCCTAGAAAGAGACAAAATTTATAATTTATTGTTCTCATTTAGATGGAGCCTTCACAGATGATAAAATTTAGGATTTATGGGGAAAAGTTCTCAAAAATTTGTAGTCTGTCAATTTGAAAATTTTTTGAATATTGCTATTTTCATGTAAAGTGAAAACCAGCTTGCACAGATCAGATATTATTATTACTATTTCTACGATGCTTTTCCAGGATAGATTTTAGCCTAAGCTGGTTTCACAGAAGTTCACAAGGTTCACAAAAGTTAGGCATGTAATTTTAATGTCTTCACTTAAAAACTGGTCTTCTGAAAGTTGTCCACTCTTAATTCCTATTTTAATCTAAAAATCTGAGTGGAAAAGTTGGAAATAGTGGGCTTTGGTGGAAGTACTTGAGGCATACTAGTAGATGGATGCCTTAGTATTTAATTGGAATTTTTTCCAATGTAGTTTGAATTTTGATAGGATTTTTGTGATAATATATTTAGATATCTTAATAAGTAGTTAGAAGAAAAGAAACAAAGAAACAAAACTATATATGGAATTCACATACAAAGCTTTCTATTGAAATATACACAATATTCATTGGCTGAATTCAGAGTAACCAATGCTGGTGTGATCAAACTTTTGATCCCCTGATTCCAAAATCTTTAAATTTTATTTATTTATTCTGAGTTTGGCAGTAAGTAAAACAGCTTATAGTCCATGTCTAATATTTAATCTCTTCAATAGTTTGTTCCCCTTAGAAAGTATAGAATCTTAGAATATGTTTTTTAGGCTATAATAGAGATGGAGTGGGTTTCAGGGAAAAAAAAA
>JAPSGF010000004.1:3960142-4001537 GCA_035772895.1 Perdix hodgsoniae
AAGGGAAGGGAAGGGAAGGGAAGGGAAGGGGAAAAGGGAAAAAAAAAGAAGAAAAAAAAAAAGGAGTGCTTATACGGAAACTACATATAGTAAAAGGTAACATTTGTGCTCCTGTAGTAGTAACTAAAATAATAACATGAAGTCTCCCTCAGTGGATTAGCAAATAGAAGTATTCTAATTGTCATGATAAATTTTGCGCGTATTAACAGAATCTAACAGAAAGGAGAGACACTGATCCTCAGCACAATAAATCTAGAGTTGGTATGAGTGTCAAAGTATAGTTTGGAACTTATTATAGCTACATTTGACATTTTACAGGGGATATAATTTCCAATCCATACATGCAGACTAAGTAATTGTAGAAAATGTAACATTATTCACTTCAACTCCATAGGTTGTGGTAAAGTTAAATTATAAAAATAGAAAGTCACGAAGTTGTACTGAATAAAACAAATTTTCAGTCTGTCAGTGTTTTGACACACAACCGGTCCTACGACCCACCTGCACAATGTCTTAGAATCATAGTGTTGCATTAATGATGAGAAAAAAATGGGCAGTTCCGAAGACAGTGCCAAGGGGAATGCTTGGAGGAAGGTAAATACATAGGACACTTCAAGATCATCACAGGCAGAGAGAGTGCAACTAGTCAAGAGGAAGGAATACAACTGTGAAGAAAAGGTCTCACTATGTTTCTACAGAATTTCTCTTCTAGCAAAGGATAGGAGTTACTGTAACTGTAGATAGTAGAATATCTTGTGTTACTGAATGATGTTGGATTTTCAGACATGAAACTCTTAAAAACAGGGACAGAATCACCTTATGTGCATTTTCACCAACCATAGAAAGGGATATTTCCTGGTCCTGAAATCCACAGAGAAGCTTTTCATGCATTTGTGCACATGTACAATCATAACTGACTCAAGAGTATCATTCAGGATTGTTTATAACACCCTGATAATTACAAATACTGACAAAATATTTTAAGATTGCACTCAGTAAAACTCATTAAAAAGATAAATAAAACCATAAAACTCCTCTGATATTTTAAATGGACTTAGAGGACTTAAAATTTTATTGCACATGGAAGTGTAAGACAATTTCTTTTTAAAAATACAAAAATACATAATTTGGATGCTAAGCATAGGAATGACTTAATGTGTGGGAATATAGGATTCCCCTCAGAAAAAAGTTCTTTTAGGAGGAGTTGTTAGTTGCTTGCAAGGCATTAGGGAAAGGTGGAGGGAAAAGGCTATTACTTTCCATAATATTACCTATTCTTTCCATTGCCTTCTCTGTTTTCATTATTTTTTCTCATCATCCTTCATATAGCACAAGCTTTCCTAGCCTTTGTTGATACTCTGACCTTTGTCTTGCAAAGCTCATGTGTGAATGTATTTTTGTGATGCAATATAAAAAAATGCAACAGATGTTACGTTTTATAATGTAGCAGACGGACTCACCAATGTAATAACTCTTAGCTGTGGCAATGAATGAGTACTGCAGTGGACTGGAGCAACAAAAAGATTTACAAAAGATCCCTGTCTTACTCACAGATAGCCCTTAACTTCCCACTGGATGTTTTCCATCCTTAGATGCACCCAGCAGGATGGATGGCCTCCTGCTTCTACTGGCTGAGGCAAATGAAGTATTTTCAGCTTTCTTTCATTCTGCTTTGGGACAGACAGAACTATATCATTTGCCTGGTTGACAAGCTGGTTTAGCATTAGAAATAGAAAACTAATTTCTGGCTGGAGTATTCCATTTATGCAAAAAGACCAAATCTTGGTTAAAAACTTTGAATAATTCTAGATTTGGTACTGATTATGTCAATCCCAGCTAGTGATCCCTTTGAGAGCAGTGCATCGCAGCCTGTGTACGAAGCTTGCAGGCAAAGTATTTGGGAATCAGAGGCAGAAGCTCTGTTCTGGAGAACAGAGCCACATAAAAAAGAAAGAAAGAAACTGATGAATCTTGAAATACAAATAGCATCTCTTCAAAAAAGCACCAGATATTAAAAAATAGTTTATATATGGCTTTTGTTTCCTGTAGAGTTAAGATTCTTGCTTTAAGAACAAAGAGTCCATTCTTCTTGTCAGAAAACCTACATTATACAAGCCCAATTGTTAACGAACTATGCCAGGAACACAGTTGGATTGCTTGTCCTGTCCTGCTGTTACTTGGTAGTTTCTGACTCTAGTAGCTGTCCTTACTGGAAGCTGTGTTCTAAATGACAGCCCGGATGCTTGAAAAATATCTTATGAACCATTTGTTACTGCCCTAACATCCTCAGTATACAAGTACCATTACTCTTCTCATGAAGTTTTATTCCTTGATTAATTTACAGACTGCATTCAGCTCCCAGACTATGCTTTTTTAGGCTGAAGAAACAAAGTCAATTTTGTCTCATCTGAGAAATAACAAATGGCTCCGCATTTCCCAGACTATGCTGGAGCTCCATGACCAGTAGGATCATCTTCCAGAGTGAGCTTGACATTCCTAAAATAAAGATTAACAGATTTATCTTCTCAGTCAGAATTACCAGGTGACTTTGATCTCTTCTCAGTTGAAGTGATCAGCAATGTTAAGGACCAATGCTATAAAGATTTTGGAAGAGCACACTTTTCAGTCATGGTAAATTTTTATTATCTTTTTTAATTTTTATTTTTGCTTCTCAAACATTTCAAAGTTTCCAAAAGCTGAGGAAGTAGAATCACCAAACACATGAAATGATTTAGCTTTTCTGGAGCAGGTGAGTGGTGAACAAATCAATCCAATTTTGTTTTTGTTTTAATTTGGTATCTTTAATCCCTCAGCCATAGGAGGTAACAAATACTCTGCTTGTTTTACTCTTTCATCATCTGCAGTATAGAGCAGCTGGATGAGGATAGAAGAATCCACGGATCTTTGCTGGCTTCTGCCAGCCTAAGGAAGGGAGTATGGGGAAATGCCCATTCTCAGCAAAACCGTACAAAGTTATCAATGAGATTAATATAGAGAGATCTGTATATCCTTTGATTTGCTCTGAGAGTGATGAGTGATACATTACACACTGGCCTCTCACCTGTATTAATGCTTCAAAAGGATGAAGGAAGAGAGCCATGGAAGCACTCACTTCTGTTTTTAGGTCATGTATATTAAAAAATATTGCTAAAGTGTAGCACCAGTGATGATGGGGGTCTCCTTTTATCTATAGCTAAATGGATTACTGGGGGATTACCTTCTGAATCATTAGCCTACTGCTGTGCAAGAATAAAGAAATCCCAATTAGTAGACTACTTGGGGCAGCACTCTTTGATTTATGATTCATTCTCTGTTCAATACAGGTGAGAAAACAAGAGTTTAATGTACCCTTCTTTCATAGAGCAGGGTCTAGATCCTCTAAAGATCAAATTTAATGGGCAGTGAGGGAAAACTTTCTGAAACTTTCAGGCTGTATTTGAATGTGTTTTCACAAAGAATGCCTAATTCAAAATTTCATTTCCCTTGCCTTAGCTCAGTTGAATAGCTTTTGCATTCTTGTGATATTTTGAAGGGCTATGGAATAATATATGAGTTAATTAGGTTGCTTTTTGATGATGGAACAAACAGAACTTCACCTCTTAAAATCAAAATGACATTTAACAGGACTTCTTTTTGACTATTCATTTAAAATATGCTTGCAGGATCTGATTAATAAATAAGAGCCTGGCCAATAGACAACTTATCTTTGTAATAAGGGTTAATCTAGATAAACGTTCTATTTTACATTTCTAATTACATTACCACTTAACAGTTCTCTAAGGGAAATCCATCAGAAATTTGGTTTCAGAAACATAGTGCTTCATGTTAATTTCATGTTTGCTGAATGATATGCTTCAGTGTGAAAACAGCATGCTACATAATTAAAAAGCGTACAGATTATTAAATCATTTTCTATTAAAATGTGAAGAAATCAGTGCTCTTCTACCCTTGTGTTATTCTCTGCAGCTGCAATGGTCAACCACGGTAGTAAATGCATTTTCAAAGACTTTTGCACTGGCTTCAAAGCAGTTTTTAGGCTGCAGTAAATTAGACTATTTGAATATAACTTGTAAGAATTGTGCATCAATAGAGGAGCACTGGAATACCCTGTAACTACACTCCTCTAAATTCAGCCTACATCGCATACATATTTAAGCTTATAAAGAGCTTTCTTTTTGGGTTGCTCTGCACTGGTTGAGAACTTCTTTATATACAGGAATCTCTCTGAGTATCCATTATAATTTTAGGCTTCCTTGTATTACTAGACATAAACAAAGGAATTTGAAAGATCATCTCATTGATATTTATCTGAATAAAAACACACTTTAGGCATGACTACAAAAAAGAGAAAAATTTGTGGAATAATATTAATTGTGTGAGAATCTGCTGCTGAGAGAACTAGAGTATTCCAATTCCTTAATGCTTTTTCAGTGAAGTTTGATACATAATTTAAAGTTCATAAACATTAAGATATTTTATCCAGTTCTCATATCTTCAGAAGCAGAGTTTTGTCTAGTTTTCTGAGGTTCCCCAGTATCAGAGAATCTCTGAGTGGTTTGAATTGGATAGGAATTTAAGGACCATGTAATTCCAATTCTTTCTCCACCCATCCTGTATTTGTGCTTGGGATTGTCGTGATCTGGGCACAGAACCTTTCGCTAGGCCTTCTTGAGCTTCAGGAGGTTCATACCAATCCATCTCTCACATCTGTTCCTTTGCCTCAAGGTCCTTCTGGATGGCATTCCTTCAGTATTAACCACACCAGACAGATTGGTGTTGTCTGTAAACCTGCTGAACATTTGCTCAATCCCACTGTCTGTCGTCAACAAAGCTGTTAAGCTATGCCAGTCTCAGTACTGATCCCTGAGGAATGCCATTCATCACTGATTTCTACTGGGACACCAAGTCTTTGACCACAACTCATTGAATACAAACATCCAGCCAATTCCTTACCATGTAAGTGATCCATCTGTCAAATCTATGACTACAGTTTAGAGAGACATATCTTGTAGATAGCAGTGTCTAATGCTTTGCACACGTTCAGGCAGATGAAGTCAGTCACTCTTTCTTTTTCCATCAGTACTTCTTTCCCATCAAAGAATGCAACCCAATTTGTCAGCCATGATTTGCCTTACTGAAGGGCAAATCCAACTCAAATATTAAATTTGTTGTTGCAGTTGCTTTTATTTATTGCGTACATGTACGTTGTCGTTTTTTTCCCAGTACTTAAATGTATCATACACCTTTTGGAGTAATTACCCAGATATGACACAGCTAATAGAAAAATAATATTTTCATTTTTGCTTTTTGAACTTTTGCTTCTATTATGGATTTTTTAGAAATGTATTCATTAAAGAAATTCCTTCAGACACTAATTTTAAGTAAATTACACTTGTCTATCTGTCATTTACTCTTTGTGTTCTGCAGCACTGTTACAAGCTTAAACTGGAACACTGGAAGTTGCCAGTGTTTTGTATGAGGAAACAAGATAAAAACAGATAGAAAAGTAGCATATGCTTACCTATACTTTGTTGAGGCAAAACGATTTAAAATAAACTGTTCTAGCACACATACAGAACATATATTTGGGTACTTTAAAGCAAGCTACATTGGAATCCATGATTTTTTTTTTATTATTTTATTGTCACTTTGCTAGTATTGACTGCCAGCAATGTATTTTGCAGATACATCGTTATTCTTTTACTTTAATAAAGGACAAGAAATTTCCATGACTTATTGTAGTTTATAGGATTAAACACTACATTCACAGCATTACAAGGGCATGTGATTCTTTCACTGTTTTTAATAGCTTATTAAATGCAGGTAGCTAGAATGGGAGCCAAGATATACAGTACTTCCCTCTTCTGTTCTCCTGCACTAAGCATTCATGTGAAAGTGAGGAAGAAAGAGGAAGAAAAGGTAGTGGACCGTTCATTCTACTGTAGAATGATAAGTCAGAAACAAAATTACTGCTATTCTTCTCAGACTGCCTTGAGTCAGTAACTTCTGTTAATCTTCCATTCTCCAGATTTTCTTTCATTTGGGGGGAGGGGAGAGAGTTTGTGAAAAAAAAATCCAATTTTACCTTTCTTATCTTTCTTATTTGACTTCTTTCAGTCCTACCAGCTACTACTACTGGCAAAATTTGGTTGTGATGTCAACAAGCACACTCTAATTTTATTTTTATGAGGCACAACCTAGAATTTTCCAGTTATTATTATTATTTTTGATATGCATCACACAAATGAGCAAGATGCAATATGAGAAATTGTCATGAACAGCATAGAGAGTTTTTGAGTTATTAATTTTATTTTAGACAGAAAAGCACAAATGTGCCCCCTTCTTTGGACACAGAATATATATAACCACATCTTAGACAGAAGGCATTGTTATTAATTACACAAAAATGTATGAAGGTGCATATAGCTATTGTGAGATTATGATTATAAATATATATATAAAATCAAGAGTATTTGCAGAATAAATCAAATATCATTGGTAAAATGGGTTTTGCTGCACTTTTATGAGCTTAATGCATATAACAATGCACACTTGCATATCCCCCCATACGCTTATGTACTAGGCTGTTTTTCTAACTCTAGGCAAATCTTGGACATTCCAGTGGAAATGACAGAAAATAAGAACCCTGAAGCATATTTTATAAAAAATATTTAGGTCTGTTAACCTAATCTTTGTTTTCTGCTTCCTTCAGCCTCACTACATCACTGAAGTTCACCTCTCATTATAAAGAAATGTACATTTTTTCTGATTTTTTTTCCTTTGGATTTTACAGAGAAGAAAGCAGCAATTGCAAACTGGGTCCTCTGTAGATTTATGAAGTCCCACATTCTGGCAAAGTTACAGTTAACCGTAGGTACCTAAAGAATATATAACTGACCTTATAAATCTAGAAAAACTGAAGATAGATCATGATCACCCATGATAGTGTTCTGATGAGCTGAAAAAATCTCACATTTAAGAAATGAGAATGAAAATATAGATTGAAGAGACTACTAATTTTACAGGTATGCCAAAGAAAGGCCAATATAAGGACAAAAACTAGTCTAAAGCCTATTCAAGACAATAAAAAGTGCTCTAAATGAGGATCCAAATGCTCTCTTTTGAAATGCTGGAAGTCTCCTGCAGGGTGCTGTGCATAAATCATTTATTAAATAATTGTACTGAACTAGTATACTAAGGAAAATAGATACCGATTTAGATACCTTCTGATTCTAATTTTATTCACAACTCCATTGCAATCACATCATATACAAATAATACATTATGCCAAGGAAAACTTCCGAACTGTGGTACTTAAGTAGTACTATGACACAGTACAGAGAAAAAAAAATTATTTAACCATAGCTGTCAGGCTGTTAATTGAACATGAGAGCTCCATTTGATAGAGCTCTCAGAGAATTTCACAACATTTAGTAGAGAAAAGTGATCAAGTGATTCACCCATCTGAAATTATTTCTCACTTAGAGTATTTTAGGATTTAGGACATGTTAATTAGTTTAGAATGAAAATTCCTGCATAAGAGGTAGACCTTATACATTGCCACTGGCTGTATCAAAGTTCACAATAAGCTTCTATCACAAGATGAGAAATTACTCTGTATCTGAAATAGCCTCTTGACCTAGAGAAAGAGTCCAGCAACCTGTTTCTGGGATGGTTCATGTGCATAATTCAGATGAGATTAGTTATACTGGTTTCCATACTCTTCAAATAATAGGAAAGAAATAGAGAAATTAAGAGGGGAAATGTAATTAATGAGCTATGAAAACTATTAGAATGGTAAGTCTGATTGCATCAAGCACGTGAGAAACCTATTAAGATCACAATTAACTTGCTATTTCAACTGATCTGGAAGGGTTCCACTTGTCATAATGGCACACCTGGACAAGGAATAATTTTGCAGGTAGTTTTACTGCATTAAATGTCAAGATAGATCTTCAAACTAAAAGAAAAATATATATATATATATATAGACAGAGAGAGAGAGAGAGAGAGACCAAATACCCTTTCCTCAGCTGTTTATCTCAAATTCAATTCCTATTGAGTCTTCAGCCCTCCAACATTTGCTAATGTAGAAATGCCACTCAGCCACACATGCAGATGCCTCCTCTCCTCCTTGGCAGTAGTTTTCTTAACATTCAGGCCAAAAATAAATATCACAATGGCATTCCCCTAGGAACACTGCATTAGCACACATTACAAGAGTTTAGTGGAGACTGACTCAGACCACAAGGGCTGCTTGTCCACTTTGAGATCAAAAAGTACAAATTTTACTCTTGTGGTATAGAAAATATTACTACAAGTCATTTTATATGCATATACACATCATAGCACTGTCTACTTCATGAAATTCTTTGCAGAAGCACATGACTTTTACTGACAAAACTCGCCTACTAAAATTTCACAGCAAGAAGGGTTCTGTTAAAGTTTATCTGGAAGGCAGAAAATGAAGAAAATAAAAAAATGTACAAAATAGAACAGCATATGAGAGAATGAGATCTTGCATGTTACAGTCTTTTCTTTATTCCTCACATTTAAGGTTGTTTTCAGAAAGAAAATTGGTAGGTGGAGTTTCATTTTCTGAAGCACATATGTAAACCTCTAGCTCCCCATGGATGAGCTTCCCATTAATTTCTGGTTGTGTCAGCACATTTTTACACAGTTGAAAGACAGAAAAAGGAACAAGAGTCAACTCTACAATGGTATCTACTTTTGCTTCAATGAATCTAGAAAGAAATGGAACAAAGAAGATGTGTTCCATTTCTCTTACAACATAGAGCATATATTTGCAGGAAAATTATTATGTTCTCAATGAAAACCTTTGTTTAAGGTTAATATGTAATAATTAAGGTTAATATGTAATAATATTAGAAAGCACTAATGATACTTTGATTCTCAAAAGCATCGAATATTCCCTCTGATTAAAGTAATTTATGTACATTTCACCAGTATTTTTTATGCAATGAAAAAATGTTTTTACCTTAACAAGGATAATGGAGGAAGAAAGATAGAAAATGTTTCAATCAATCAACAAACACCAGCAAAAAACTTTCCAAACCTTCCATCTAACATCTGGCTCAGTCACTCAGTCGCTCAGTCATAACTACAGCTGTTATAAAACTGTGCGGAAACAATATATTTGAAAATCATCAGATTTCTGTGGTCAGAATCCTAGAATTTAGTATTCTCTCAGAAAGTACTTCTATGATTGCGGAACTTTCTTAGCTATTTTGGACTCATACTTTAAGAAAATCTTGAGTCTGAATGCTTTTCCATTTATAGCGTAACAGCTGATCTTTTAAAAGATATTACTTCTCATTACATACTTGGCTTCTCTTAGTTTCTCAGTTTGTTTTGGTTGCTCTGCTACCAAGGTTCGGCAGATGAATTAACTCAAGATTAAAAATTAAATATTTTTAACATACCCGAGGCCCAGACCTTAGATATTTATGTAGTTGAACTTCTGTAAAGTCAAAACAGAAACCTACAGAATTAAATATAGACTTTAATGATCCTTCAGTTGGACTACAATGGAAAATCTGTAGATAAACATTTCCCTTTCAGATATCATGTGGTTATAAATCAATATGTATTTTGTAATAGTGACTTCATTTAGTGTTGTTCCTAGAAGGACTATGACAGTTTTGAGTATTGTTACACTATCTGCATATATTTTTGGCTCAGCAACTGTTAGAAAAGCCACGTTGTTGATGCACAGTGTTAATTGGTAGGTACAGGTGACAAATAGAGAGAAAAAAATAAGCTTGCATAAGCTGCCTAATAAAGTTTCATTTGATTCTTGAAGTCGGGGGGATTAAATAAGCAATTGTAGTAATGAAAGTTTCAGATGACTCAGAGAAATCATGACTTTCACTGTGTACAGTCTATCAAAATGAACTCAGTTTCTGACTGTGCCTGATTAGTTTTCTTTCCAACTGCTGCCTTGCCACAGAAGGCTTCCTATCGTTTGTTCTATGGTGTTTTTTGGTTTTTTTTTTTTTTTCCCCATTGCTGATGTAGTATTACGACTAAAAGTTTGATATTCCAGTTCTATCCTAGTTTAGCAGCAAGGATTTTACATGAATTGGGTCTGTATGAAACTGCAGCAGTGTACCAGTGAGCTAATCACTCCATATACAAAACATGAAATTGCACTCTATGCACTTCATGACTAGGAATAATGGGTTAGATCCTTGACATAGCTTCTTTATTACCAGAATGCAAATAAAAATCTTTATTCCTAGAATAAGCATGTTTCATGAAGGAATTATTTTTGCTCATTTATGAAATAAAAAATGGTTTGAAAATGATTGATGCCTGCATGATGATGAAGTCCTGAAGATATGTTACTGTACCATCTTACATAGGTGGCAAATGTGAAAAAAAATTTTGCTCTGAGTCATGAAGTCAGTCGTAACAAGAAATAAACATTTCCTATTGTAATCTATCCCATCACTAGACTTCCATTTTGCAATGGTAAAATCTCTAGTTTATGAGCTGTTCTTGCCCAGAAAAATAAAACTCTTTACATAGAAATAGTTTTCATCCATCCAAGTGTTACTTACTAGTCATTAGGATATGGAAGGGAATCTTATTAAATTTTATTCAAGTGGTACTGTTAATTCCAGTTGCAAGAAGAAAATGTAAGAAGCTATCATCACAAAACATGTGAGATTTTTCTTGAAATAAATCTGTTTATCAGAATGTTGGCTGAGCACTTCTTATATATAGACATGTAAACAAGGAAATAAATTATGATGTATAATGTATCTTAATCACATACAAGGGAGCCTTATTTCATGGAAGAAAAAACTGCAATTTGATTCCTTCAAAAGAGAAGAAATCTCAATCAAATCCTATTGTGTGTGGTGACTGGTGACACTTGCAACAAAAGATTAGTGTACTCAGTGTAAACTGGTTCTTAGGCTGGCCACGTGCTGCAAGGAGATGTGCTCATTGCCAAGGCTGCAGTGGTCACAGGCATACAGCCTCTCCAATGTGACCTGACAGGGCTGAGCACTTACAGTGCTACCAGTGTCCCATTCATGGCAGTTTAGGACCTCAACAATCTGTAATTCAAGTGGAAATGCTCTTTGGGGTGTGCTTTTATTGTTTTCTAAGCACATATTTGCATTGGCATTTGGAAAAAATGTGGAACAATGACAAAGACAAGAAATAGATTAGAAATAGATAGCCTGGGCTAGCCATACAATAAAATCAGTATTTCCTAGAGTCTGCTATTGCTTTCTCGTGATAGACACTGCTCACTATCAAATTAAATGTCTAGCCTATAATAATGCAACAATATGGCCTATAATAATAATGGATCATAATCATAATTGTATTCAAGTTCACTTCATAACTTGTAGTGACATGAGCTGACAGCAGTGATAGATAGTAACACTGCTAGATTCTCAACAAAAATAAAGCTCTGCTGAAAAGGCTGGTTCTGGAGAGGCCAAAGCATAGATGCAGACCCTGGATAACGACAGCCTGAGCCCCGCATCTTGTTTTATCTCAGCGTAGTGAAGTGGAGAATGTTTCCAATGTTGGTGCACCTAGAAGTCGTCTGCTTGGAGAAGGTACTTTCTTTCCAGCTCTCTGAGGTCAGCTTTACCCACTGACTCACTAATGACTCACAAGTTCAGGATGGCTGATCAGCATGCTCCCTTTTCCCAGCAAAGCTCTCCTGTTCCTAAAAACATCAACTGTCTTGTGCCATTTAACTGTGGCACACAAAATGCTGATATTTTTTTTCCTGCCAGAGGTTTAACATTTACACTGAGAGGCATATGCTGAATGACTGATAATAATAATTAAAAGCAAACAAGGAAATTATCAATAGACACTGAAAGTCTGATGCACAATAATGTTCTTGCTGAATACAAGCTGAAATAAATGGTGCCTTCACATTTTCCATCGTAAGATGGAAAACACACAAGTGAATAGAGATAGTAAGGGCAAATTAAGTTTAAAATGTTTAACTGCAAGAATAGTTATACACATAAGTAATGTATAGTAGTTATGTATTGCATATAAAAATAGATGTACTACAGGAAATAAAAACTTCCTGGTGCCAGAGGAATAGCAAAAATAAATCAAGGTGAGGTTAAAATGGATTCTGTGTCCTGCCACAAAGACTTCATATTTCATGTGTTTTGAATTAAAATTTTACTCTCTTTTGTAAGAAAGCACCCAGTACTGGAAATACGTGGCTGTCTTTTCCCTTGTGGAGATGGTAACAGCATTGCTTTTCAGCCCAGGGGATACAGTGTGGGAGCAGAGATCTTTCAGTACCAATCCAGCAATGTGCTTTCCACAAGAAGGCTTTATTTAGAGCATAACAATTCTGTTTTCCTGAATGCTCGTAACTCTAGCATGTCTGCAGGGAGCCTATTAGGAGTGAGAATTTACCACAGATGTGTCAGGTGCTTCTATGAAGGCTGAAGACCCCCACTGTACCCATCAAAATTTTTTCAGGGCCCCACTGCCTGACCATTAGATGACAGAGATTTTGGCCTGTGTGGATGTGAGTCAGTCTCGAACTGAGATGGGAACTGTCAAAGTAGTTACATTTTAAATCTGGAACCGGGGAAAACTGTGCTGAACAGACTTGTCTGAGAAGTAGTAAGTCCTAAATTGACATGAGATTTTGTGGAAATCATGAAATTCACTTTTCATAAAATTTGCCTGTGTGGGAGTTGGGCTTTTTTTTTTTTTTTTTTTTTTGCCACCACCTCAGTGATGAATAATAGGCTTCTAATTAAAAAGAACATCTCTGACTACTATTGAGAACTCTGGAAGTAACAGACAGTTTTTATCAAAACTGATTTAGACACAGTACATAAAAATAGAGGGAAAAAATGTCTTCAGCGAAAAACTGTCTTCCTCTAAGCAGCTGTGGACGTACGACCACATAATCTGACATGTAATCTAACACAAGGCATAAAATTCTACACAGTATAATTCTTGTTATGATTAACCTTTTGGATATTTAATGGTTTCTCACTTAATCACAGTTCACATTTATATTACAATGCACAGGTTAGGATATAGAACATGTTAAAGTTATTAATTAAAGCTCATTCACAGCACTCCTGGGAAGCAGAACAAGAATCATTAAATTCATCTGACAGAGGAGGAGAAAGTGAGCAGAAGGAAAAATAAATGACGTATCCAATATCCCATAAAGCCAGAAAATAAGTCCAATATCCTCAGCTGTCAATTCACTGTTGTAGTTATGGGGGACAAGTTTTAGTTTCAAAATATATTAAAAAGACTAAGACTGAAAAATCCATCCCATTTACTGCTTATGCATCCAGTGACCCATCTCTGCTCTTCTAGCAGGAACAAAAGACAAAAATTAGTTGTAAAATGCTGATTCCTAAGATTCAATAGCCGCATCTTGACTTGAAATGCAAGTCATCATTGACTTATTTAAATACTGAATTCAACAATTAATCAGGAAGAAGGGATTCCCATTCTCACCCTACCTCGAAGCGCCATGTCTTAAGATGAATAGCAAATGTTGCAGAAATGCCTGACACTTATAATCCATTAACAGAAAGGACTGTCCAGATATCTGATCAAAGGTCAATGGATTTAAGCTTGAAGCGGACCTGATTCGCAATGAAGAAACTCCTCAAAAGGATGCTTTGAATATTTCAATTTCCTTGAAAAATGATACATGCCTTCTTATGTTTTCATTTCAAAACATCACTTTTAATAAGATGGGTTCAAACGTGTGCAATCAGAACCAAAACTACGACAGTCTGATAGAGAAGTCTTTTAAGAGCTAAAAATATATTTTAATGATTTCAGAATGGTGTTGCAAATAAAATCTTTTTTGTTACATTTTATAGATAAGGATTTTCTGCTAAGGCACACAAAGAGCAGCCTAGTATTCCAGTTTTTAAAATGAATTGTTAACATGTGTGTTCATAAACACAAATCATATTTTTACAATGCTCTCAAAAAATTTCTATGTCTATTTAAAGATTTTTTAATATATTTTCCCAAATAAAGTTATTTCTTTTCTTTACAAGTTTTTAGCAGCACTACCAAAGTACGAAGAACAATGAATACAGCCCAAACTCAGATTTAAATGAATCATCTTTAGAAAATTAAGTAGGTCTAAAACAATTTATTACATATATGCTCAAGTTTTGCACTTGAAGCTGTTCTTCAGAATAGCAGCTTTGTAGAAAAGTACTACCTGGAGAGATTTTTTCACCTCGTTCTCTGCTATTACAAAGAAACAGAGATGAATGCATTACAGGCTCAACTGAACAAATATTTTCTATAATTTTTATTTCTGTTGATTGAGACAACACAGTGTGTTCTTTTTCAATGTATTCAGAAGGCCAGATAGTAACATAAAATTTTTAATATGTTTATTTCTGTATTATGTATTATTATTCTGTTTTATGTTCAAACACAACTGGATTCTAGAGAGCTGATGAACCTTTACTTTCTACTAACTCATTGAAAACATTTATATGGCTATATTCAGCAAATTTATGCCCAGTAAATTACAAACTGTCATAGATGATAGAAAAGGAATGCTAAAGAATTGAGATTAATGCTGAAAATCAAATACACATTTGTGTGTTTGCATCATTAAAAGGAAGGACACAATCTTCTATGTGCATATGCCACACAAAAAACAAAAAAACACATCAGATGTAAGGCTTCCTAGTTTCTTTCTATTTGGCAGTGTATTTGTCCCTATTGAGTACATTGTGTTGTATATTAAAGCATTCTCTTTGGGAAATCACACACTTCTTTACACTTTCTCTCCTTTTCTGATGTCTTTGGATTTGGTTTATAAAGGAAAAAAATATTATTCTCAGTGAGATGAATTAACTGAGAAAAACTAGAGTAGGCAGAACATAGCATGGCTCTCAAATTTAATTTGTATTTCTCATTTGAAACACCTAAAAAGATGCAACAAATTACTTTTGAAATCTTCATAACAGAATGCCAGTGAATTATCTTTTGTTAGAATTCTACAGCAAATAACTCAAGAAGATGCTTTCCATGGAAGTACAAGATAATAGCAAATCTTAACAGCAGCAAGGACCTGAGACTGTGTGAAGTGTAAACTACCTTGAAAAACAACAATGATTTTGTATCAGTGCTCACTGTTTTCTCATTCCTTTATGGGGTAACTCACCCCAATGAGCCTTACAACACAGCCTTTCCCTTATGTGTCATTAGGAAAATAAACAAACAAATCAACAAGAAAATAAACTTCATTGTCATGTCTGACCTAATTTAAATCTTGAACATCCTTGCTCTTAGATACAAAACTATGATTTCTTAGTTCTTAGGAGCTGGAAATCTCTACATCTTTCTACTTTCTCTTGCTAGGTTAGAAAAAAAATATTCTAGGATGCAATTTATCTGTATCTTGTTCTATGTGAACTTTTATCAGCTCTAATTGCCTTTCTGCTTTGATGTACTCAAAAAGTCTTTCAACATTTCCATTCCCTTCCCTCCCACTTGGGAAAATATCCCAATCCTCAGAATCTGACCTTTGGCTTATTTCATGAAGACGAAAGCAGAGAATTTATTCAGGCTCAGAGCAATACTAACGTCATTAACTAACTTCCCACTATCTGTATATCCCTCAGTGGCTTTACAGAATACTGGATTGGCTTTTTACTTGGGTAATTAAATGACATAAAATCAAATTATTACTACTAAAGTATTTATTTGATTATTTTATTGCATTTGCATGTTTGCAAATTTACCTTTTGCTGACATTCTTAAAAACTTTTTTCTTTCTTTCTTTCTTTCTTTCTTTCTTTCTTTCTTTCTTTCTTTCGTTCTTTCTTTCGTTCTTTCTCTCTCTCTCTTTCTTTCTTTTCTCTTGCTTTCTTTCTTTCTTTCTTCTTTTGTTTTGTTTTGTTTTATTTTAAGGTCCTTTGTATATTAGGCACCCTACTTTCCAGACTGATATTGACCACCTTCAGTCTTTCTCTCCTTACTTTTCAACATCTATAGAAAAAACGTGGCCATCTCTTATTGGCCTTCTAGCTGTGTTTCTGCTAGCTTTCCCAGGGATACTGCAACCAGAGGAACAGTGGCTTCTGAAGAGGCTTTGTCTGCCACTGTAAGTAGCCTTTTTACTAAGCAGATGTACAGCTATATTTTATCTAGCAATTGAAGTATCAGTATGAATTCCACCGCTCAGAAAGTTGACTTGAAACTTTCTAACTCACATCACACTGACAAACAGCAATGATAATTCCTACAGTGACCCTTCTGTGATGAGAGCTGGCCTCAGTTTCACACCACATTATAAAATAAACTCTCGGTGCAGTCAATTTTACTCATTTGTAGGTTGTTTGGTTTTTTTTTTTTGGTTGTTTTTTGTTTTTTCTTCTTCTATGAACATCCTAGCAGCTCACTATGACTGGCTTCTCCCTGTGATTTTGCCCAAACTCGCATTTTCAAAATACAGTTAGCATTTTCCATATATCTCCTCCAGCTTGTCTGTAAGCCAGAGCTTTCTATGCCTCAAAGCAGACATATATCCCCATAGGCAACACTTCTTCCCCCCCCCCCCAATTCATATGTAAATATTACATGCAAAAGAAGAGATACTAAGTAGATATTCCAGTGATGAATCATACTGTTCTCTCATATGCCATTTAAAGAGTAATTCTTATTTTGATCTAAAGCATTTGATTTATCATATTGCCTTTTTTCTCCTTTCTGTTCTTGCTTTGATCTTTGTGTGAAAAAAAAGATGTCCCCTCCCCCATCTTAATACATGCTTCTTTACATCCATTACTTATCTTCAACCTAATGATACGTCTGCTGTGCATAAAACATACAGACACCTACACCACCTAGGGATCCAGGAACATTTTCTTAGCAGGGACGTACAAATGCTGTTGGCCCAGTTTTGACTGTCTTTACACACCCAGCAAGGCAATTCTCAGCACAGCCTGAATATGTTGAAGGTAATCTAATCTGTACTATGAGAAATAAGTTAGAAGATATGCTCTAGAAACAAGACATAATCATCAGAAATTGTAGAGTTCAGACTCTTTTCAGCTCAAATCTTCAGACTATTTAGTAAATAGAGAAAAATATTACATTTCCCACAGCAGTTTTTTTACATTAACTTTTCATAATGAGTCAGTAATGATTGTATGAAATTGTTGTCCTGCAGGTGGCTTCAAAGGTAATCTCTTTAAATCATTTTAATGATTCAGAACAGATGTGCTTGCTAATCATCTTGCCAGCTAGATGCAACTGTGATGTCTGTACATGACTGTCTGTACAGCACTTCTGACCATGGTCTATCCTCCATTTCCAATTAATTCTAAGGAAATATTTTTGCTTAAGTATGAGCAGGGTTGGGCCCTCTGTATTTTAAATAAGTGACTTGAGAGACATGTGAATTCTGCTAAAAGTCAAAAGAAGAATGCATAGCTATCCACTCCATTAGTATAATTACTCAGGATTTTGCCTTCATTTTGCAGTGTGTTCCAAGAATTTTAATGAGAGATAGTGCTATTGCAAGACAGAGTTAACGTATGGCTACATCCTTAACAGTTTTAAACTGTGGGAGGAAAACAAATATAACACTAGTAAAAATTTGGAATAATCGGAACATTTAGAAGAACATAAAGAGGTCTTCAATGAACTTTCTTCTATCCACATGCTCCCATATGTTGGGGTCAGCAGCTCAGTAATAATACCCAAGAGCAACCACAACTCTTCCCAGCCACTTACAACTTGGCAAGGTGCACAGAACAGGAGCAGGAGATAGTGCATTGAAAAAAAAATAAGAAACTGAACACCACACTTGATTTTCTAAGGACAGAGAAAATTAGAAATATAAAAAGTAAAAGAGATTGTTACTTCCAAAACCTATGAATAGCAATATCAGTTCATCAAAGCAAGTATTACATGTCCTTTTTATCAAGCAGTTCTAGCATCAGAGTTTTGGTAAGAGTCATACTGTAGTTGCTAGCACGTCAGAAGCAACAGAGCAGAGAGCTGAGGGCCTCTCTTTAAAACTGCAGTTTGGTGCAGCTTAGGTCATGTGTTCTCATGGTGTGGTGGTTGCACATCATTGCTCCCAAAGGGAGCAATTCTGGGAAAGGTTGCCTTGCTTCTGCTACACCAGCCTTCTCCCAGGATATTTTAAATCAACAGCACTTTCAAAAAAATAGATAAACACTACCTTATTTAATTTCTATTATTTTATTCAAGAGAAAGTGAGCAGAAAGCTATGATCATGTCTTCATCATTTCCTAATACCACAATAAAATGCTTTTAACTCAAACCAGCCACGGATATTCCAGAAGAGTCAAAACAGACCATGAATTAGACATGAAAGTTTGAAATTTTTGTGTGAATGTGATATCAGCTTTAAACATGTGGTTGGTCTGCAGATGGGTTACACCTGGTTACTGTTAGTTACCATTGTTATTAAGGTGTAAAATTCCACACAATAATTTCATTGAAACTGAGTTTTCCAAATATGGATGCATGCTCCACAAGTTATGTACAAGACAATCTATTAGAGTGCAGGAAAGCAAACAGTTTTGCACCATAAATAAGCTGCAAAAATAACAAAGTATTTATTTTATCCTTATCTTTTTTTTTCCCCATGGTTTTCTGTTTTATAATACATATTGCACGGTAATGCAGCAATATATGTGCACAATTCATAAATATAAGAATATACTTAAATTGGGTGCACATGATCAGCAGTTTTTACTGACTGTGATATGTGACTAAAAATTCTTGGAGAGCACAGTGTTAAAGAATTCAAACTACAGAAATCTGAAGAATATTCAATGCGCTGTTAATTCTTTTGTTGAATTACAGTAAATCCATGCCAGGCCTGTCCCCTCTCACAGGAAGTATCCCTTTGTTATATTACTAATTTAGTGCTTTTCTCTGTGGAAAGATTGAGAAAAGTGAATTACATGCACATGAAAGGAAGAAGTTAGACTTTGCTCAAGGAGCAGCTTTTACTGGCAAAACTATTATATTTTAAACATCCATGCTCCTCCAGAAACACCCCCAATTTGCACAGCCTGACAAAACCCTTCATCTTCAGTATGGCCAAAGAATTTGAACTGGTTTATGCTGAGGACATTCTAGATAGGACTTCAAATCTGGAAATATTGGTTTGGCAATAAATTTTATGTCTTGAGGAACTACTTCAGACAAATATAACGGTACATAAGTTTTCTTTCTTCCTTCTGTTGTTGTGTCCTACTTTGGGTGCAGGCTCAGGCACAGAAAGCCTTTGCTCAAAGTGAGGGATAGAGCTCTCCAGAAGGAGTTTGTATGGAATTGAACAAGAAAAAAAATAAACATTCTGCTACCTACCAACAATTATGAAGTTAATAGTAGCTTCCCCAAAATGTATTTTATAAGAAAAAAAAGTTGCAGTAGAATAAGATGAGAGAAAATCCTTGACATATAAATGCGCATGACCCAGTGTTGGGCAGTAGTAGTAAGAAATGAAGTCGATAGAAGGAAAAATGTTGAATTTATTTGCTACTCAGTACTTTGAAGATATTTTAAATCTTTATTCTGTATCTAACATGCACAGAATCTAGGAAGATTTTTATCTTTATTTGACGGAACCAAATTTCTCTTTTTACAGTCCTACCTGACCTTACCATCCCTTTGTAACTTCCTTCAATACTATCACAGCAACTGGGAAAAAGTATTACTAGAGCTGCAGGTGTTGACCTTGAGAACTAAAACAAGATACACGATAAAATAATTGTTAAGATTAGGAGCCTTGTTCGATCTCAGGCTTTGATGATTTAAAGACAACAGCTAATCTCATTCCTGACAGAGGAAGACTCTGGGGGTTTCCAAAAGGACACAGACACCCATATTTGTCATTCACATGAGCTTAGCTGTATTATGAAGCTTTTTTTTTTTTTACCATTTGTTTGCTAAGTCCTTAAGATATATTCCTAAAACTACAGAAATATGATGTTGTCTTGAAGTCATTGACATCAGAATACTGAAGGACAAGGTATTAAATGTTAACATCCAATTGTTGCTTTAATTTTGCTTTGTTTCAAGAGACAGGAAAAAGCATTCCTAGGAAAATTATTAATCTAATCTTCTGTTTAGTAAAGGAGCTTCAAAAATGGAAAGCATTTCAATGAACATCATAAACTCTTTAAGTTTCTGCTTTGTTTCAGGGATTCTAACCAATGGATTTTTTTTATCAACCACAAGATACCAGACAGTACTCTTCTTCAATTAGCTTGAAAGATGTCACAAACTAAAGGAGTAGTAAAAAAAGTTAAAAAGCAGTACCTCTGGACCCAGCACTGTGAAGCCAAGAGACAGAACTATTGTGGTGACCTTAAGATGAACAAAGGTGTTTAATGAAGTGGGATGTATGTGTAGGAGGGGATTAATTGTAAATTCAGCATGTGGCTTTAAAGAATTTGGATTTGAAGACTTTTTTTTTCAGAGCTTCATACAAAAGAATTCCTATCAGAGCTCTATATTAATAGCGAATGCATTAATTTGATTTAAGTTCTCATCCAGGAAATGTCACTGGATAAAACAAATTAATCCAACACCATGATATAGTGCTATCAATCTAATTGGGAAGGAATACACAAGAAATAATTAATGCTGAGGATCATAAAATCTGTTGATTTCTCTGAAAGAGAAAAGAGACAAATAAAATGAAGCAGGAAAGAAGGAAGAAAAAAGTTTTGGGGGGAGACTGACCCAGAAACAAGGAAACAAGAAAAGAGGAAAATGAACGTATTAAAAAAGAAAAACTGAAAGTGAATGTAAGTTAAAAAATAAATAAAAAAGATTAAGGTATAGAAAGAAAGAGGAAAGACCAAATGAAACTGTGCCAGATAAGGATATCATTTGATAGAAAGCAGAAGGCATCATATAATATGAGCTGACAGACAAGGTGGAGAAAACCACATGGGTAACCAAATATTTGCAAGAGAACATCAGCAGAAGAGCTGTGGTTTAACCAAGGTGGCAGATAGCTGAAGCACTGATGCTTCACACAGCCTTGTTCAACGGGAAATGTCCCTGGGGTGCACCTTGCTGAAAGGAAGAACTGATGACACAGGAGGGGAGAGGGGAAGTCCCTGAGCTGCCTGCTCAGTCTCCAGGGCTAGCAGGCACACAGCTAGCACAATTAAAAAATTCAGTTGTTTTTTTTTTTTTAAATTTTGTTTCATGGAGAAGGCTGTGGTTAGGGCAGGGTGTGACTATCTCAATGCTTCCTATGAGACATCACAACATACACTCATGAGCCTACTCCTGTTTCATCAGAACACAGCTCACCACACTCAAGGTGCATTTTCAGACTGGAAAAAAAGGTCTTCACAAGAATATTGATCAGGTTGCATTTAGTCCTTTGTGTCCACTCCCAGTCTTGAAGACAGGCAGATGGAGCTGGAGGCAGCTTTACACAGTACATTCAATTTCTAAAGGCAAGGCTTTCTGAAAATAAAATGGACATTTTTGAAACAAAAAAACTTTTTTTCCAGCTCCTTTCATGCTGTCTGTGCTTACACATATTCTTCTGTATATGTAGGCTAGAGGACAAAAAATGGTCTTGCTTTGAGCTACAACAGCCGCTTTGAAGTGGTTGATCGACTTTGAACTGTACACTGCTTATTTCTGGTGGTGGGTCTGATGAAGGCAAAGCACAGCATAGGGTTTTCTGAGGTTCTAAGGTGGAAAAGACATGCAAAAATCATTATATTAAACCTACCATGCTGATACAGTGAGCTGTAATGTCCAAAACAGGGATAGAGCTGTGCTAAACCCCTGCAGCTACATACAGATGGGAATATAAGTCACACATAATGTGACAAATTAGATAACAGTCATGTCTCTTTTCAGCAGAGAATTAAACTGACTCATGGTATTCACTTATTTCCTAAGTAGAGCTCCTAGAATTCAATCTCAATACTAGAACTCAATTACTTGGACATTTTATATACTGTGTTGAAGGCCTTATTTCTATTCCAATATTATATTAAACCTATTCTGCATGACTTAATGTCTACTTTCTGCTTCAGGATGCTTTTATCATTCTGGGAAAGGTTGCTTACATAACTATAAATGACCAAAGAGTAAAAAAAAAATAAAAGTTGGTTCAGAAAAATATTTATTTTATGTAAATTTTGTCTCCCCAAACTGTTTCTACCTTACAATTTAATTCCGGAATCACAAAGTAAGCTTGTTAGAAAATGCAACATTTTCCAATAATGAAAATGAAAATAGATACTATTTTAGTAAAAAGTCATCCAAAAACAGCAAGATCTTTAAAATCACAACTACACTTGACTTAACAGTTTGAGTGTTATTTGAGCCACCCTAAAGCTTCTTATTTCCATGCTTCAAGATAGACATATTGACAGTTGCACAGGAATGAACTTTAAAAATACATAAAGGCAGCAGAGGTCAACCAAAGTCTGAATAAATGTTAGAGCGCCAGAGGCTCATGCGGAAGTGTAAGAAATTCAGGCGTTCCTAACATCCCTGAGACCAAAAAAAAAGGAATTAACAGGGCTCTGAATGTGTTGTCTTGAAGTCAGACCAATGGGATTCCAAGCACTGCCTTGTTTCAGGGAAGCAAGAAAGAGGTCAGCACTGCCCAGCTCTCTCAGCACTGTGCTAAGGGGAAACTGCAAAATCTTATCTAGAAAGGACAGAACTACAAAGAGTCTTCAGATCTTGCTGTTTTCTAAAGAAAGGAGACTCTACTTTTATCTTTGCTTTCTCATCTGTCTTCACAATTATTTGTACCTCCATACAATTCTTTAGCTGAATGTTCATCTATATGCAAATATACACAACCTCAGAACATTTGTTTTGCTTTTAAAGCTTTCTGAGTGGTGCAAAAGTAGTTGAGAGCTTCCACTTTCATTTCTGCAGACACTGTACTCCACAGAAATCTTCAGAACTCTGTTCAGGATTGTGCCAAATATTTACCTGTTGCCAGAAATCCTTGCTTTTCACTGTGAGTTCAACTGACAGGTTTAAGGCATAAGCCTGGATAACACATTTTTTAATCAGTTAAGAGGAATCTGTCTGGAAGCTGAGTTCTGCTACTAGAGCTTGCTTTTAATCCCTTCCCTTACAATCTTCAGTAAGAGAGACAATCCTGCCATTAGGAGTGCTCTGTGGGGAAAACAGGACTGCTCCTACAGCTTGCCCAGACTTCTCCCTCAGCCTGCTGTACATCATGTTCTATTTTCACTTGTTCAGAAGTTACCCATATGCTTCCTCTTCAGATAAAGCTGAGGAGCCAGATAGTACAAATAACCTAATGAGACCGTCTGCCCTTGTGAGAAGAAATCATACCCTTGTGCTAAGGAATTACTAACTAAACATAAATGCATGGAGCTGTAGAAAAATAATAAGGTGCCCAGAGGGATTGAGTTCAGAGCAACACCTGAAGCAGACAGTTTATAGCAAACAAACAAAAGCTTCAGATCAGAAAAGAGAAACAACACTGGCAACAGTAAGGCACATCTGCTGTGCAATCATGTGGCATGATCATGATGCGTGTAAGAAAGTATATCTTATGAAGTGAGACTGCATCCATACTGCTGCTGAAAACATGACTATGGAATGAGAAGAGCACTGGCTCACTAGCTTGTGCAGATAAAAGTAGTATAAATATCACGGCACTTCTTTCAGAATGAGTTATGCCAGTGTGGGGGAATTTGGACCTATGTAGTGACTATGAGTTTCCAATAGAGTTTACACATCCTAACTGCAGTGTAAGCATACCTTAATGTTGCCACTCATTAGGCTTGGTACTACATCATTTCTGCAGTCCATAGAATGACTTGGGTTGGAAGGGAACTCAAGTATCAAGAAGTTTTAGCCCCCAGCCACAAGCAGGGCCACCAACCTCCAGATTTAGTACTAGACCAGTTTCTTAAGGGCCATATCCAACCTAGTGATGAATGCCTCCAAGGACAGAGCATCTGCTTCTCTGGGCAGCCTGTTCCAGCACCTCACCACTCTCTCTGAGAACTTCCCCCTGACATCCAATCTAAACCTTCCCCTCCTTGAGCTTTAAATCCTCCCTCTTTGCCCTATCACTGCCTAGCTTCATAAAAAGTTGAATTCCCTCCTGTTTAGATTCCTCCTTTAAATATTGGAAGGCTACAACGTCATCTACTCTCAGCCTTCTCTTCTCCAGGCTGAACAGCGTGTCTTCATAGGGGAGGTGTTCCAGCCCTCTGATCATCTTCATGGTCCTTCTCTGGACCCTAACAGCCCCACATCTTTTCTCTATTAGGGGCCCCTGATCTTGATGCAGTACTCCAGATGGAAACTCACAAGGGCAGAGTGGAGATGATCAATCACCTCCTTGCCCCCCCCTCTTCTGATAGAGTCCAGGATGCCAGTGCCCTTCTAAGCTGCAAAATGACACCACTGGCTCAAATAAGTTTTTCACCCACTAGAATCCCCCAAGTCCTTCTCCACAAGTCTACTCAGAAGTCCTACACCCAGTCTGTATATATAACCAGGGTTCCTCTGGCCCACATGCAAAACCTTGCACTTTATGTTGAACCTTATTAGGTTCATGCAAATCTACCTTCCAAGTTTGTCAAGGTCCCTCTGGTGTTCTGACTATCCATTACAAAATTTATTTCTAATTAAGTGTTAAAGTTTCACTTTTCATTTAACAGGATTTAAAATTTCTTATGAAGCTCAACTTAATTTAATAGCCAAAGTTTAAAATCCTAAAAACATTTCCTACTGCTACCCATTAGTATTACAAATGATTTGATCTTTACTGTCTAGCTTACTCACCGGAGTTCTGATAGTCATCTGATAAAGCAAAATTGCAATATATATATAGCAAAAGAATGATCCTAAGGACAGGTTTTTGTTACTAGTATATATACTAAAGTAAAAACAATTTCTTTCATCAGCCCATCTTCTTGGGATATAGACTATTCTAATTTAAGTTACATCATAAGCATTTTTCATAGGGAAAATGCCATTATAAAACACAGACTTCATTTTATTTTACTGTGCTTTTCCAACATTGCTAATGGAATCTTAAAGCGTATGTGCCTGTGTTTAACTCAATTTCCATTAAGTCACTGCAGTCCATCTTCTGTAAATTTGTCAAAGTGTTCATTTAGATTTCAAGATGCCACATTTTCTCAGACAGAGTTTTCCTGAGAGGAAATGATCTTTTTATTTCTCTAAACATTGTTAGCTGTCTATGATTTGACTTCAGACATCTTGCAATTACCAACAGCCAAATGGGAGCAGACTTGCATTTCTTGAAGTGTTGGTAGAAGGAGCACAGAGGATAAATAATTAGAACATTAATTGGAAACTTTCTCTTTGAGTCTTTTTCTTTTGTTATGTAGTGACACTGTTCTTCACACTTCAATCCCACTGTTCCAGCACTGACTACAACCTCATTTGTTTGACCTACAGGAAACTGTTCTTGTGACCACTTGACAGAACACTGGCAGTTTGATGCAGAAAAAAAAATAAGTTCTTTAACAGCAGTTTAGGGCATGCTTAAATCGCATCATGGTGTAAGAGGCTGCTTAGAGTCATGCAACTATCCTTGCCTTCAGAACCAAACATACTCCACATGAAAGTTTTATACTATGCAACTCAGAGACTCTAAGGGGAGGGCAGATCTCAGTCATGTACAAAAATGATACTGATAGTACATGAGGACATTAATTCTTTAATGGGTAGGAAGGTTCCATTTTGTTATGTATAATAAAAAAATTTTGTTGGAGTGATTAATTTTTATATAAAGTAAAATAATAGGAGTGGAAAAATCCAAGACTGTTTTAGAATCATTCAAGGAGTTATGGGAAGTTGCATATGTCAGCAATTGTAAAAACTGTGAAGTCAAATGACAGACATCTAATCAGATATTGAGAGGTGGAAGGAAGGTGGGAAACTATCATTTTCAAACCAAAGTGAAGAATGCATTTGGTACTACATAATTCATTAATTTTGTTCTTCTACATTTAAAAATATTCAAGGCTCATAGATTTTCTTCATCCATTACTAACCTCCAGAGGTTTCTTAAGGATGCCTCTATGGGAAGATAAAATGTAAAACTTCGTTATTCACGCTGTTTGCACTTAATTTTCATTTTTACATCACATCTTTTCCTAAAATCATGACATCCAGCTATGTATGCCTGAACCAGGAGAGGTTAAGCTAGTTTTAAGGACTGTCAGCTTAACTCAGATTTCTAAAAACCTGTGAAGAGCTATACATTCAGCAGTTTAAATCCTTTTTTAAACAGCGTTGTCACTGCCTTATCAGCAGATCAAATACCAAGTTTGTTAACATTTCTGATTTTGATCAACACTTCAGGAATATAGCCTCTGTCTATTTCTTTTTTGTTTATGGAAGGCTAAAAAAGTGTAAGTAAAATTCAGTGTGAAAGATTCCAACTGAGGAAAGATCTGTCAGTGACATTTGAAAATGTTTAACTAAATATCTCCATTAAAATACAAAAATATCATCCATAGTTTCTACTGAAGAAAGATACGAAAGATCTGTTTATTTATGCAATATTTTAAAATAGTAATAAACAGAAAGGCTTGACATCCAACTAAAGGCTAAAACATTTCTTTAAGTACTACAGTGCATCTTAAGAAATATATTCTCACATATAATGCTCTGATAACACAATATTGGAAGCACTGTAAAAACTTACAGAGCTCAAAGATGAAAGTAGTATCTTTAAGACATATAGATACACAAAAGCTGCAAACATAAATTTTGCCTGGAATATTAAGACAGTTTTTCATATTTAATATAAGTTCATAAATATTTCCTGATGTCTCTGAGGGAAATTGTATAAATTCATAAATAGACAAAACTTGAGACCACTGTGCTATTCCACTAACATGATGGAAAAGTTCACCATCATACATCAGGTAAAGGAGATCAAAAAAATGGTAGTGCATTTGTATAGAATTACAAAGATAACTGTGACAACTTCAGAATATAATGGGCTGTAACACAGGTCTATAGCTGAGCTACAGCTCTACCCCTGCTTTTAGGAAAAAAACTGGTCTGAAATTTTAAGTGCTCTTATAGAGAAGTGTAAGCTTCTTTCCATAGTGCATAAAATATTATAGGAATACATTTTAGTGTTATGCACTTTGACATCACTCAAGGTAATTTAAAATAGCATTAAAAATCATTTCCTTTTCAGACAAAGGACAGTTAGAAAAGTCCTATGAAATGAGGTTCAACAAGGCCAAGTGCAAGGTATACTAAAGTAGGAGCAACCTCATATATGCCTATAGACAGAGAAGAACTCCTTTAGAGAAGCCCTGTGGAGAAGGACATGGGGATCCTGGTGGATGAAAAGCTGGACATGAGCCAGCAGTGTGAGCTTACAGCCAGTGAAGGTCAGCGATGTCCTGATCTGCAACAAAAGAGAGGTGGCCAATAGGGTGAGCCAGGTGATCATCCTCTCTGCTCCAGTTTCTTAAGGCCCCATATGGAGTACTGTATCTAAATCTGGGTCCCCCAGCACAAGAAAGAAATGAAGCTTTTGGAACATGTACAGAGGAGAGCCATGAAGACAATTAAAGGTTTGGAGAACCTATCCCATGAAGATTGCTGTATCCAGGCTTTTTTCTTTCAGAACTCTACTATGCTAACACCTAGAATTAAAACTAAAGAATCCAACAGGTACGTAAATTCAGGATCAGTCCAAATATGGAAAAAATGCTTTCCAGATGAAAGAATGTATACTCTCAGACCTCTGTACAAATCTGATCTAGAAAATAACACTCTTCTTGATTACAATGTCTTCCCTTGACAAATTAGACCAACTGGGCTACATGTTTAAAAAAAGATCATCTTATACTGCTGCAACTGAGAGACAGATTTATTTCATGATAGTGATCATGAAGAGATTCACTTAACGCAGCACAGCTCAGTATGTGTCTCAGTACTGACACAGTATATGAAGAGAAGTGAATTAGTCAAAGGCCAAAAAGTGAGTTTACCACAGAAAAATAGAATTACAAGGTTGGAAAGGACCTATTAAGATCATCTAACCCAATCATCCTCCCATTACCATTGCTACTACAAGCTACTAAACCAGTAGCTCCTCATCCAGATGCCTCTTGAACACTGCCAGGGACAGCAACTCCACCACCTCTCTGGGCAGGCCATTCCAGTGCCCAACCACTCCCCGAGAGTCAAAAGTTCTTCCTTGTGTATAACCTAAACCTCCTCTAACACAACTTGTGGCCATTTTCTCAGGTCCTGTTTGTTGCCTGGGAGAAGAGGCCAAACCCCTCATCATCACAACCTCCCTTCAGGAAGTTGTAGAGTGCAATGAGGTAGGTCTTTTCTGAGCCTCCTCTTCCCCAGATTAAACAATTCCAGCTCCCTCAGCCGCTCCTTATAAGTGCTGTGCTCTCAAAACCTCATCAGCTTCATTGCCCTTCTCTGGGCACATTTCAGGGCCTCAGCATCTTTCTTGGAGGGGCCCAAAACTGAACACAAATACTCAAGGTGTGGCCTCACCAATGCTGAGTACGGGAGGATGATGACCTCCCTGCTCCTGCTGGCCACACTATTTTTAATGCAGGCCAGGATGGTGTTGGCCCTCTTGGCCACCTGGGCACAGTGTCAGCTCATGCTCAGCTGAACATCAACCAACATCCCCAGATCCCTTTCCTCTATACAGTCATCCAGCCAGTCAGCACAAGCCTACAACACTGCATGCAGTTATTGTGGCCAAAGTGCAGGACCTGGCACTTGGCCTTGCTGAACCTCATCCCAGCAATCCAGCTGAGTTTATGAGGAATGACAGAGCAAACAGAGTCAGATCAAGAATGAAGTACCACTGTGCTTCAGATTAAGGTGTTGACTACTTAAGTAATATTTTTGCTTGTTTACTGTGGATAAAACCTGTTTAGATGCATCTTTGAATAAGGCTTTGAAATGCTTCTATTGCCAACTGCTGTTAGAAGATTGTCTTGAGGCACTTCTTGCAACAGTCACTACTCAGCCATGCATCTAACTACCATTCAACTACCCTCAGCTGCTTTTATAGAATGCTATCTTGGGAACTCTCCTTAGTGAGTATGAAGGCAGACTGAATGCCCTCTGCAAGTCTAAAACAATAGGAATTCAGCTGATGTGCTTATACTAAGTGGCAAATTCAGGTTTTTAAAGCTCAGTTTTTAAAAAATCATAAGGATTTCCTTTAGAGAAAAAGATAAAAAGATGGTATGTGAGCTAAGACTTAAGGAAGGAGAGCAAACAGATGAAATTTTCACTTCCATTCTTCCAACATCAGTATTTATTTTATTGAGTTCTGGTTGGGGATTCTTGTCTATTATAAGGAAGTTTTCAATAGAATTTTATATATTTATTTTGGAGTAGCAAATATTATAGAACTTTTATTTTCTAGTAAAATTATTTAATGGTAAAAAACCAAACAATTCTCTTTGTTTTATAAAGTGAAAACATCCATTTTGGGCCCATTCTGTTCAGCTAACACAGTGTTGAAGTACCTGATACTGTCAAGATATGTTTCTTCTAGTTTACTAGTATTTCCTATTATTAGTTCCAGTAAAACTAAAAGAAAACATGCTTGATTACTCTGAGGACTAGATTGTGAGTTCTACAGTTATTTGGAAGCTGTATAACTTATGGAGGAACAATTACCATTCTCTAAAATCTATGTTTTCAAAGATCCAAGAAAGAAAGATAGCTATAGTTTACACTTTTGATTCTGCTCTTCATTTCTTTAAAAAAAAGAAGTTTTTTTCTTGCTCTAAATTCAGCAAAAGCTCATGACTCACTAACTTTGAAAATCTATTGGCCTTTTTCCATTGCTTCTGGGAGAGATCTCTAGTAGGTGAATACACACACACCAAAAATACAGAAGTATTCTCTTTCAAGAGCCCTCTCCTGTGTTGAGAATGAAATAGAACCTCTAAACTACTGAGGACCTTTAATTCCCTACTGAATTCTGAGAGGGCTGTTGGTTGTTGTTTTTTTTTTCCTCCTTTTCTCTTCTCCACAAAGAACTTTTGGACCCTGAAAATGGCTATAGGCCAGAGGAGGAGATCCTCAGCTGGGAAAATTATCACCACTCTAGTACTGCAAACTGCTAAGTCAGGGCATGGAAGCAAGTAACCTTTATGTAACTCAATGAACTCACCACATTGTAGGAGGGCTACTCTAAAAGTAACACCTCCCATTTTATTCTGCTGGTCCACATTAACACAGTGGAAAACACAGCAATGACAGCAGAGTAGCAAGGTCCTAGGCTGAAGGAAGCTTACTCAAATACAACAGCCATAGGCACAGAAACAAAGGACAACATCTACTTACCTCCAGAACTCCTCAGGTATATAGAGGGGCCTCTAGCAGGACATATGTGCCCCCACTGCCAACCTTTAAATGCGATCTGGAAAGGGGGTGGATCCTGAGGGGTGGATCCTGACTCCACCTTTTTTGGTCACTCAGGTATATTGTATGCACCTGAGATCTCCTAGGTTGGCCCTGCCTTGTCACCATGTGCTCAATCACTGATTCAAGCTATGACTTAGCATTTCCACTACAGCCCAAAATGTCAGAGGTGACTGCTGGTGGTATAGGAGTTGAGGCTGAATCTTTCTGCTAATACTCCATTACATTTTGTTGCCATTCAACATGTGGCAGCAGAGGGTTAGTCTAACAAAAGCATCTGGTATGGAAGAGCATATGAAACAAAGGTGTGCCACTGAGTTTCTCCACATAGAAAAAATGGCACCTATTGGCATTCACTGACACATGCTGAATGCTTGTGAGTACCAAACAGTGGATGTGAACATAAGGAGGAAATGACTGATGAGTTTTGAGCAGAGGCCCTGCTATGTGAAAGAAGCCACATTCCAAACAGAAATGAAGTTTTTTATGAGCATGACATACAGGCTAATGTTCATTGCTGATAAAAATGCATAGCTAATGGTGATAACTATAGTGACAAACAGTGTTTTGTAGCTGAGAATTTTTTCTTTCAAACAGTGTTCCTGTGCTCTTTGTAATTGTTGTAGTTTCCATGGAAATAAATTGAAGGCATCACTTTCGGGGTGACTTACAGAGATCGCAGTTCTCCTTGAGAACCTCAGGTTTATGATGTCTTCTAAAAGGGTAACATCACAGGAGGACAGTCTGGAAGATCTCTCTGGATGAATATTCTGGATGAATTTCAGGATCAATTCTTGATGGAGGTACAAAGAGTCTGAACTGGAATTGAGACTCTCAAGAGACATCAAAGGGTAATAAGAAGAGGAGCTTATTAATCACTACATTAATGGTAAAAGGCTGAAAAACACAAAGGAGATTCCAAGGAATTATAGGTTTGTCAACCTTGGGAATATCACTGAACTAGTCCTCTTAGAAGACTTCTCTGGGCACATGAGAGAAGAAAGTGACTGGATCTAGTCAGAATGGATTTACTACATGCAAATTGTGCCTGAGCAGCCTGTGACTGTCTTCCATTATGAAATCACTGGATTTGTGAGTAAGTGGACAGTAAGGGATGTGATTTATCTTGACATCAGCTTTTGACATTGTCTCCTACAATGCTCTTGTATTCAAGATTCAGACAGGATGAATGAGCAAGTAGGTGGACAAAAAACTGATTGGATGACTGAGTAGTAGTGGTTGAGACAAGTGAAATACTACAGGTTTATTTTGGGATCTATTCTGTTTAACTACTTTGTTACTGAGTTGAGAGGGAAATTGCAACAGCAAACTGTGGGCACAAGACGATATGCTTAAAGGCAGATCTGGCTTCAGTGGGGATCTAGACAGAATTTAGGAATGCACCAGAAAGAATGTTATGATATTCAACAAGAACAGGAACAAGGTCCTGCCCCTGTGAAGGAAGAGGCCCCTACAGAAATACTGGCTGTGTCTTGACTGTAAGAAGGAGCTTTACTGGGGATCTGGTTGTGGGGATGCAAGCAGACAGAGAGTGTGACCTGGATCACAACCAGAGATAGAACAAATTGATCAACCCCCTTAAGTCAGTTCTCATTAGACTTCATCTAGAGTATCATGTCTAGTTTTGTACTCCCCAGAAAAGGAAAGACATTAATAAACTGGACTGTGTTTAGTGGAATGTCACCAAGATGGTTAGTGGCTGAACAGCTCACTCCAAGGTACCAGGGCTGACTCACTCTGGGGCCAGAGATGGTTTCAGAAAGATCCTATTGCAGCTGCCTGTCACCTATAGGAAGATCAACTAGAAGATGGAACCAAGTTCTTCAAAATCTTGTAGGAGGAGAAGATAATGAGGAGAAGCTGAAACAAGAGAGGTTCAGGTTGCGTGAGAAAAATCATTTCCTGCATGAAGGCAGTCATACACTGGACCAAGTTACCCCAAAATGTTTTGTAGTTTCCAACTTTAGAGGTTTTCAATATTTGATAAAGCCCAGAGTAACTTGATCTGGTACAGTAGCTGATTCTATGAGCAAGACAAAATTGGACAACAGACCTCCTCAGATCCATTCTAGCTTGAATTTTTCTATGCTCCTGTTGCCCTCTTAAATCTAGAGAATGACAACAGAGTTTACATGCTGCTATGAAGAATATGCTTCATATTTAAAATTCTAAAGAATTTGGGACAAAACACATTAATAGTCTTAGCTAAATATTAGAACCCTAAGTAATGTTATTCTTTCAGGATGTGTTTTAAATTTGTCCTCAGAATAATTTTCATGTGGGAAGGAAGAAGAGGAAAGAGCACGCTAATGACCTTTATGTTTTCAAAGAGGTGAGTAAGAAGTTATTAAACTGCAGTCAGGTAAGCTCTTTGCACAGCCAGACAGAGAAATATTTGCAGAGTCTACGAGGTTGGTTTTGGGCAGGGAATAGTTTGGATTCATAAAAGTGAAAAAGCAGTTAGCTAAATATTTACCTTGTATGCAGCTTGGAGTGGTCAAGAAAAAACAAAAGGTCTGTATATGACATTTGCAGATATCTCCAGGTAATACTAAATATAGGTAAGTTTTCATTTGAGGAAAGAGGCCTTGACACTGACATACCATAACTTTTTGAATTCTGAATTCCCCAACATACCTAATAAAAGTGCTTTACTTTACTTAACAAAGCATAGATATGAAGCTGAGCTGTGCAAAGACAGTAATTCATAAAATTATACAGCATATTTCAAAATAGCAACATGACAGTTAACAAGAACTTAAGAATTGACCAGGATATATATTAACTCTTGAACTTATAGATGCTATTAAATGAAGCATTAAGCGGTTTTGTTGCCATTTAATAATATCAGAATATGATTCCTGAATGTTAGAGTGCCTTTTCTGATTAGCTTTGTTTTCTGTTTGAACTATATAATAATCACAGGAATATTCTGATAATCTGAATTTCTAAAGGATGTGAATTTGCATTGAATTAATAACAATGACAATGATAAGGCATATATTACTGAATAACTTCCCAATCTTTCATGTGTTTACCTACAAAACACTTTGTAATAAGAAAATATTTTAAAATTCCTCTTATCAGTAGAATGTTGAGTCAGCAGGATTTGAAGAGTTCATTTCTAATGGCATATAGGTAAGGTTTTTAAGCTGTTTTATTCTAGTAAAATTGAACTAAAAAAATCCATTCCCATCCTTCAGGTCATTAAGTACCTTTAAAAATTGGACCAAACACTGGTTATGTATGAAAATGCATAGATATTATTGATATACTAATTTAACTTTAAGAGTTATCATTACTGCCTAAGGTAATACTATGTACTCTGACCATCCAAATCTTTAAATGAATTAAATATCTCCCCACAGTCCCAGACAGGCTGAATATAGATGACTGGACAACATCCCAGGGCATTCTCACAGAGGATTCAGAAGATCAGAGTATCTTTCTTAAGTGCATTGTTCCTTTGTACTGTTCAGGTCTGAGATTGCTGAGATTGCCAGGCAAACTGTCACAGGACTGGCAAATAAACGTGGAATGCCTAGGAGACCCATGTCTGTTGGATCAGCTGATGGAAGCCAAGTCTCACACCTCAGAGACCCTGACATGGCACAGGGACCTTGCATTTTGGGAGCATGCATATCTAACTCTCCCAGACTCCTGCCTTCAGATGCCAAATTTTATTCCTGTTGTAACCCCAGACTGGATTCTGGCTCGTATTCTTAGATGATTGAAGTGACACAAGAGACTGGAATCAGTTGTCTGCTGAAAGGATTTAGTTCTATTTTAGCATCAAATGTTAAATGCTGTCAGTTGACTCACATTACTTCTGCTTGTCAGTAAGGTTTCGATTTAAAAGACATCAAGATCTCTAAGTCTATTGAAACCCACCCAATATGGGATTCAAGAATTAGCTCCATCAAGAATTCAGTGCTTTAAGAGGAAGGGCAGAACTGGCATATTTGAGGGACTTCTTGCTGAAATTCTGAGGAGTGAGGTTGGAGAAGGGAAAGGGATGAAAAGAAGAAATTGTAATTTCAGAGATTTTTTTGTAAGCATTGAGTGTGCATCCTGAATTATCAATATTTAATTGAAAAATAAAAACTAAACAACAAAACCATACAGGATGACTTAAATATGCCTTGAAATTCCTGTTGTTGGTAATCTTCATTTTCCTCTTTGACCTTCAAAATGACTGTTAATTACTAGTTAGATCTAGTGATCAAACATGAATTTACCAGTAGTAACAGTCAGTTGCTCAGCAAAACAGTCTATGCTCATGGTTTTAGAAGAGACAATTTTTTTTTGCCTGGTGTACTTTTTCACATAAATTAAATTCATTGGTAAAAATATACCACTATTATTAACAATAAAATAAAAGAAGAATTAAAATGACTCTTTTCAACAGAAAAATATTTTACAATTTATACTTCTAGATAGATCAGTATTATTCCTCTTCCTGATATTTCTTCATGGATGTGCTGTATCTGCAATAGTTTATTAACTGTCAGTAAACCTAATTATGCAATGCTTACAATGTCTAATTTACCTTTACTTTCAGCTAATTGGTCAATTATCTTGATTTGGGGAATAATCAGTTTACAGTGCTGAGCGCACAGATGGGATTTGGCAATGAGAGTATAGAAGTACTGTGCAAATGGTGGTATACAGATTTATTCATAACACTTTTTGTGAAGAAACATTGCAGTGGTGCCTACCAGGTTCAAGTCCTTAGTTGTTAAACATCAAGGAAGCTTTCAATCCATTAAAAATGTCCTCAATTAGTATTAAAGAGGAAAAAAATCACCTCTGCTTGCCATACGTTACATAGATTACAGAAAAACTTCTACAGATCAAGTTCAATTATATATGTATGCCGCACATATTTTTTCCCAGTTTTTTCCCAGTCATCCCTGGAACAGTCTGAAACAGTCTAGAGTTTGCCTATTACTTTTGCTCTATGAACCAAACATACAGAATACCTGTGAAGAGCTGAATCTTCTTCAGTTGGCCCCGTGTCATTAGCAGAATTGGTTATTCAATTTATTTATTACACAGCAAGCATACCCATAGTTACTATAAAGGAATTATATTAGATAAATTTCTGGTATTACCATAAGCAAGAGCTCTATTTTTCACAATTCACATATTTTAGCTCTGTACAAATCTAGAACAATTGAACATATTTCTCCTCTCTGTGATAGTTTCTCTCTTCCACAGTCTTCGCAGAATCAGGAACTGTAATTGCAACCTTTTAGCTTCAAATATATACTATTGCATGCTTCTGAAAGCCTCTTGCTGTCTAAGAAACCTGTCACTGAATATTTTTATGGTAGTTTGTGCTTGTGTTTGCATGCCATTTTAGGGAATGGCTATTTATTGTATACATCATCACTATTATCATATTTGATAATTTAAGAAATCAGTCATCTCACCACTGACTTTACAAAAAATTTTTGCACAGACATTTGCTTTTTATGATCTACAGCTGGCTAACAATTTTGTAGAACTGTACATTAGTAAAATAAAGTCTGTATTAGAAGAAATATTTGATGAGATGTTAATTTTAGTGGTCTATGTATTCTGACCAGGTTTCAGATGCCATTTTAAGCTTACGACTGATTTGGAGAAACAGAATAAAAAAAAATCTTTTCTTCTCTGAAGAGAATTCATTCAATTCAAACCAGAAGCACAACCAAGCACTGGAAATAGCCTGTCTTCCCCTAACAGCATATATTAGATGCCATCACTATTGTCTGGAAAGATAAACTGCTGTGTTTTACCAACTCCAGAATTTATACAGACTGGTAAAAGAAATGTAGTCTTTCCTGTGTTATGTTTGAAGTGCATAGTATTTTAGAAACAAGATTTTGACAAACAAACAGCAGAAATTTGTAGCTACTGCTCTATTTCAGTCCTACCAGTAATTGGAAACAATTATACCATGAGCTGTACATCTTCAATTGCATTAGCTGCTGCAGTAAAATTTGATTAACCAATTACACTCAGATTACCAGCCTTTACTGCAAGATTTCTGCTGTTTACTTAAAAGCTTTTTAAAAATTATTATTATTATTTTTAATTTAAGAATAGTGGTGTTTTTTCTTGTTTTTGTTTTTGTTTTTTTTGTTTGTTTATTTTTCCTAATAACAAAGAATAACAAAAAGTTCGGTTGGAATTGGATTGTTTCTGTCTGTGGATTATTGCTTTCTTTATATCATATTTATATTCTTGTAGGAAAAGTGTATGATCAGTATCACCTTTCATGAATGCAGCAATAGGATGTAATATTCAAATAGGACCTAGAAAGTCTGCTCTGAAAGTAATGCCTCTAATTTTATTATGTTGGCCCATGATATCAAGAGGTAGATGTTGATGACTGAACCTTCCCATCAATGGTCTGTTACATTTTATTGTTGTTCAACAGATGGAATTCTGACAAAACAGTATCCAACATGAAAATGCATGTAAAGCAAAAGGGTGGAATTCCTCCATGTGGAAAAAATGACACTTACTGACATTCATCATGCTTGCTGAACACTTATGGAGACCAAACAGTGGATGTGGTGAGCACAGTGAGGTGGTGGATGGTGCATTTCAGCAGCGGCAACAGCAATGTGAAAGATAGACCACATTCCAGATGGCCAAGAAGATATTCAAGAGCGTGACATGCTGGCTCTTGTTCATTGCTGATAAAAATGCTTAGCTAATGGTGGTGACTTTGTTGAAAAACAGTGTTTTGTAGCTGAGAATTATCTCTATTACATAATGTTCTTGTGCTCTTTGTATTTGTTGTAGTTTTCAAGTGACCTACTTACCTAGGATAAGGGGCAAAATTTTTCTACTTATTTCTAAAGACCAATTATTGTTCTCCTAAGAAGAACCTTTTTTAACTAACAAATATGATGGCATGTTTTTCATTCTTTAACATTCAAAGACTAAAAGATTGTGTTTTTTATCAGCCTTTCCAATTCATAATTACCACCTCTTACATTTGTACAGATAATGAAGATATAGCCTATAGGTGCAGAAAATCATTATATTCAACCAAAATTTCCATATTTCTCTTAAAGATGATAACATATTTTTATCCTTTGTAAAACAAAACTTTCATTTTGTTTTGTTTTGATTTATAGAGCTATTCCCCTAGGTGCTGACAGTTGTTATTCAGAAGTATATACAATAAAGAAACAGTTCTCATTCTCAGGCAGCACTCTTCATCAATATAAACTTATCAGTCCGCAAGACTAGTGCTGACTTCAGTTCACCTAATTCTAGCCTACCGAGGATATGGTGATGTTTTAAGATAGGGTATGCTATGTGCTATACTTTATTTTTGTTTTCTGCAAAAAAATAGAAAAATGTAAAAATGAGAAAATCAGAATTAAAATATGAATCATAAGGAGTCAAAATATGTAAAATATAGAACAGATATATTGTCATTCAATTAAATCAAATGCAGAGCCTACTACTTTTTGAGTTCCAGGAGCAGTGATCACTTGCTGCATCTATAGTAACATTTTTATTTAAAGCAATGTAATTCTGAAGAAAATCCTCCAGTCATCCTGTTGTAATGGGCATCAGTTCAGTTCACAGAGCATCCTTGATGTATACAAACAAAATTCCTCCCCTCCCCTTACCCCACCTAATGGAAACACAAAAGCCTAAGCCATCTCCCTTGCATCTTGTCTATGATAAAAGTTTCCTCTAAGGAATACAGCTACTTCAGAAGAAGATCCTTTCTCAACTTCTTCAAAGAGTAGACATAAGTTATATCTAATCTGCTGCTGAGTCGTTACCTGCTAATGTAGATTAAAAAAAAACTCTTTATTCTACAATGACTAACTTTCAAAGTAGTGAGAAGCCTACCAGAATTACTTCTTCCACAAGAAATAAAAAACTGAGATGAACTAGAGGAAGAAGCATTTAATAAACTCAAAAGATTCTTCTAGTTACGATTCTTAAAAAAAAAAAAAAAAAAAAGAGAGAGAGAGAGAGAGAGAGAGAAAATGTAAGCTAAAATGAGCTTCTGTTCTGCACAAACTTCTCCATTTATCTCCATTTTCAGTGCAATGTTGAAACTTATGTCTTGAAATAACACATGGAATTACCAACGATAAGACGAATGAAACATAAAACTCTTTATCACCTGACTAAGTAAGTCTTATTCTAGCCATAGACAAAGTTGTAGCATTTCAGGTTCCCTGTCTCCAGCCCGGACAGCTTCACATGCATACAAATGTTTTTAGCTATAGCAAGAATAGAAAATTCTTCTGTGAAGCTAGTAATAGAACACATATTCTGCAGTCTCCACTCATCTGTCAGTAGCGTAATGCATCTGAAGTATGGCCTCCATCTAGAGAGAAAATACGAATGTATTAGAGACAGAGTTTTATAAAGCTTGTGTCATCAGTATATCATCACTCTAATAAATACTGGACACAATGATCTTGCAATTATTAAAGCCATAATTTTAGTGAACAAATATAGATGCTCCAGTTTGAAGCCTTCCACCACAACTTTGACTCATGGCTAGTATTACTGATTTCCTTTCTTACTCTTATATGAAACAAATACAACAGAAATTCTGCTGCTCAAAGCCTTATTTTAAACTTCATCTCTTCTGTATTAACAGATGTATCAGCTTAGCATGTATTACCTGAAAAAATAACTTAGACATGAAAATGCAAAGGCTATAAGGATATCTGTATTTTAATTTCAGATTAGTTTACGCCAGTTAATCTTAAATAAAAAACTGAACTTTCATATGTAAAGGACTTTCATGTCATGTTACAACTAGATTAAGAATATTACTAAGAGTACTGCCTTGTTTATAGTAATATTAAATCAGACCTTTATTTAGATTGACACAAAAAAAGAACACAGATGAGAATCTTAATTATGTTTTTTATAGCTTGTTTATATCTCTGGCACATTTCTCCTCTTCTTATAGACTTAACATTAGCTACATGTACTGAAGAACTGCCAGATATTGTACATTACTGTCAAATAGAAACCACAAGTGTCATTTCTATCTCCTGCCAAAAGCCAAGCTGTACCTAGCCTGCAAAGGTGAGAAAGATGGTTTGCTTTTTTTTTTTTCATCACCAAAGTAATTGGCGGTGTCTTGCACATGGTCACATTCTTATTGTATAGTTCTGTTCCTTGAACTGGGGACTCAGACCAGTGTTTATCAAGGACTTAGCCTCTGACTTGCCCTTATCTATTGTCTTCCCCTTCGTTACACCAAATGCTTTGTTAAACTGGTCTCCTTACCAGAGGTCTGATACTTTCTATAAGATTTCCTTTGTGAATACTGGGAATTGCAATTTGGAGTTTTTGGAATGTGCCTATTTTGAATGAGAAGTATTTTCTGCCTTCCAGAGATATTGCTTGTGAGAAGAGAATGATCCAGCTTGAGTTAGGTAAGTATCCAAAACTTCAAGGTTTAAAAAAAAGAACACCTTTGCGCTCAAAAACTAAAGTCACTTATTATGTAATTTGCTGTGAGCCAAGTGGTTACAGTTAAAATAAGTTTTCCCTTACTTCTTCATCCAATATCATTACCAGAACTACTTGCTAATCTAATTGACAACAGTATAATGACTAACACAATTACTGCATTTCACTCACCATGTTTCAACAGTTCAATTTTTATCTCATAGTTGTCTTTCTTTTTCCCCTTGGGCTTATCTATTTCTTGACATGGGAACAACCGTGGCCTTCAATTTTTCTTGAAGAGACAATCTGCAGTATTCATCAAGGTACAAAAATATGTCATATCTTTCAATCTGCCAGAATCATTCGTTGTTCTGGTTGCTGAAAATAAACTCTTTAATGATCCAGTTCCTACTGGCTCACAACATATTGTCAGAAAATTTAGCAAAGCAATCCTCTCTTCATGAAGCTTAAAGTAGCTTGGAACAGACATCTTTTAATGCATACACTCTGTGATGCCATGGAAAAATAATCAGGTGTACACTTCAAAGCTGGAATTGTTAGCTATCAAAAAAATAAGTACAAAAAACATTGGATATGATTTTGAAGTAAGTTCAGCACCTTGAAGAGTCAGGCTATGTGTATTTCTTACTTTTGACATTTAGTACTGTTACTAGGTCACATCAAGATACAAAAAACAAGGGTAGAATTGAAAGAAGTAGTCAAAATATCTATGTTGTACATATTATAGATTAGGTAGATGTTCTATTTTATTCAGGTCAAGAAGGCTGTCGAAGAAAGAAAATGTTATCTAGGCTTTTTGTAGCTCTAATCAACAAGATCAATTTACATTCTTAGCTGCAAATGCAGAGAATAAATTCGTGGTTAAACAGGTATTTTCTTTCCTGTTTGGTACATTACTAGCATTACATAGTTAGCATATCTTTTTTTTTTCCATATAAAACATTAGACTACATGAAAATATAAGTGCACTCCCATTTTTCATACAAGGATGTCGGTTGTGTGCATCATTTCCATCTACTTCACTATCTGATATTGAAAATGAGTCTGTATCATAGCAGGTTTCATTTCAGATAATAAAGGAAGTTAATAATTAGATGGTGCTCCTGGATACAGTGAAGCCAACCTTTGTTAAGCAGCAGTTTCCTGTATATTAATAGATTAGAAATTATTCAGGAAATTGCTTGAAAATGACAGAGTCACTGAACATTACTTTAATGTCAAATGACTCGAACAATTCTGCTGGAGTCATGTAGAATGCTACATTCTAGTATGGCGCCAGTGTGCTTTGGGAGCTGAGGAGAGTCAACTCTGCTTTGAAATAATGTGTAACACGCGAAGACCTACAGAGCACATCACGAAAATCTGCTTGCAGACCTCTTTCTTTTCTTTTCTTTCTTTTCTTTTCTTTTCTTTTCTTTTCTTTTCTTTTCTTTTCTTT